>CM070839.1:33244247-33271747 GCA_036326025.1 Chrosomus eos
TGTATGAAGAACATGTTTAGTGCGTGAGAAACATGTTTAGTGTGTGAGGCCATTAAGTGTGTGAGGAACATGTTTAGTGTGTGAGGAACATGTTTAGTGTGTGAGGAACATGTTTAGTGTGTGAGGAACATGTTTAGTGTGTGAGGAGCATGTTTAGTGTGTGAGGAGCATTAAGTGTGTGATGAACATGTTTAGTGCGTGAGGAGCATGTTTAGTGTGTGAGGAAAATGTTTAGTGTGTGAGGAGCATTAAGTGTGTGATGAACATGTTTAGTGTGTGAGGAACATGTTTAGTGTGTGAGGAGCATTAAGTGTGTGATGAACATGTTTAGTGCGTGAGGAGCATGTTTAGTGTGTGAGGAGCATTTAGTGTGTGAGGAGCATGTTTAGTGTGTGAGGAACATGTTTAGTGTGTGAGGAGCATGTTTAGTGTGTGAGGAGCATTTAGTGAGTGAGGAACATGTTTAGTGAGTGAGGAACATGTTTAGTGTGTGAGGAGCATTAAGTGTGTGATGAACATGTTTAGTGTGTGAGGAGCATTAAGTTGTGATGAACATGTTTAGTGCGTGAGGAGCATTAAGTGTGTGAGGAACATGTTTAGTGCGTGAGGAGCATGTTTAGGTGTGAGGAGCATGTTTAGTGTGTGAGGCCATTAAGTGTGTGAGGAACATGTTTAGTGTGTGAGAGACATGTTTAGTGTGTGAGGAGCATTAAGTGTGTGATGAACATGTTTATAGAGAAGAGTGGAAGAGGTTTCTCTCTTCACTGGTTTCTCTCCTCACTGGTTTCTCATACAGAAAAGTGGAAGAGGTTTCTCTCTCTCACTGGTTTCTCTGCTCACTAGTTTCTCTCCTCACTGGTTTCTCACAGAGAAGAGTGGAAGAGGTTTCTCTCCTCACTGGTTTCTCACAGAGAAGAGTGGAAGAGTTTTCTCTCCTCACTGGTTTCTCATAGAGAAGAGTGGAAGAGGTTTCTCTCTTCACTGGTTTCTCACAGAGAAGAGTGGAAGAGTTTTCTCTCCTCACTGGTTTCTCACAGAGAGGAGTGGAAGAGGTTTCTCTCCTCACTGGTTTCTCATAGAGAAGAGTGGAAGAGGTTTCTCTCCTCACTGGTTTCTCTCCTCACTGGTTTCTCTCCTCACTGGTTTCTCTCCTCACTGGTTTCACACAGAGAAGAATGGAAGAGGTTTCTCTCCTCACTCGTTTCGGAAGAGGTTTCTCTCCTCACTGGTTTCTCTCCTCACTGGTTTCACACAGACAAGAATGGAAGAGGTTTCTCTCCTCACTGGTTTCGGGAAGATGTTTCTCACCTCACTGGTTTCACACAGAGAAGAGTGGAAGATGTTTCTCTCCTCACTGGTTTCACACAGAGAAGAATGGAAGAGGTTTCTCTCCTCACTGGTTTCGGAAGAGGTTTCTCTCCTCACTGGTTTCACACAGAGAAGAGTGGAAGATGTTTCTCTCCTCACTGGTTTCTCACAGAGAAGAGTGGAAGAGGTTTCTCTCCTCACTGGTTTCTCAAGAGAAGAGTGGAAGAGGTTTCTCTCCTCACTGGTTTCTCACAGAGAAGAATGGAAGAGGTTTCTCTCCTCACTGGTTTCTCACAGAGAAGAGTGGAAGAGGTTTCTCTCCTCATTGGTTTCTCATAGAGAAGAGTGGAAGAGGTTTCTCTCCTCACTGGTTTCTCATAGAGAAGAGTGGAAGATGTTTCTCTCCTCACTGGTTTCACACAGAGAAGAATGGAAGAGGTTTCTCTCCTCACTGGTTTCTCATAGAGAAGAGTGGAAGAGGTTTCTCTCCTCACTGGTTTCTCATAGAGAAGAGTGGAAGATGTTTCTCTCCTCACTGGTTTCACACAGAGAAGAATGGAAGAGGTTTCTCTCCTCACTGGTTTCTCATAGAGAATAGTGGAAGAGGTTTCTCTCCTCACTGGTTTCTCATAGAGAAAAGTGGAAGATGTTTCTCTCCTCACTGGTTTCACACAGAGAAGAATGGAAGAGGTTTCTCTCCTCACTGGTTTCTCATAGAGAAGAGTTGAAGAGGTTTCTCTCCTCACTGGTTTCTCACAGAGAAGAATGGAAGAGGTTTCTCTCCTCACTGGTTTCTCACAGAGAAGAATGGAAGAGGTTTCTCTCCTCACTGGTTTCTCACAGAGAAGAGTGGAAGATGTTTCTCTCCTCACTGGTTTCTCACAGAGAAGAGTGGAAGATGTTTCTCTCCTCACTGGTTTCACAAGAGAAGAGTGGAAGAGTTTCTCTCTCACTGGTTTTTTTCTTCTCATAGAGAAGAGTGGAAGAGGTTTATCTCCTCACTGGTTTCTCACAGAGAAGAGTGGAGAGTTTCTCTCCTCACTGGTTTCTCCTCACTGTTTCTCTCCTCACTGGTTTCTCACAGAGAAGAGTGGAAGATGTTTCTCTCCTCACTGGTTTCTCACTGTGAAGCTGAAGAGGTTTCTCTCCTCACTGGTTTCTCCTCACTGGTTTTCTCTCTCACTGGTTTCTCACTAGAACAGAGTGGAAGAGGTTTCTCCTCACTGGTGTTCTCTCATAGAGTGAAGAGGTTTTCACTCGACTGGTTTCTCTCAAGGTTCTCAGAGGTCTTCTCAATGGTTTCTCATAGAGAAGAGAAGGTTTCTCACGGTTCTCCTCCTGGTTTCCAGAGAGAGTGGTCTCTCTCACTGTTTCTCTCATGAAGTTGCTCTACCTGTTTCTCCTCAGGTTCAAGGAAAGTGAAGAGTTTCTCTCCTCACTGTTATCTAAGGTTTCTCTCCTCACTGGTTTCTCACAGAGAAGATGGAAGAGGTTTCTCTCCTCACTGGTTTCTCTAATGGTGAGTTTCTCTACAACTGGTTTCTCCTCACTGGTTTTCTCTCCCCTGGTTTCTCTCCTCACTGGTTTCTCATAGAGAAGAGTGGAAGAGGTTTCTCTCCTCACTGGTTTCTCTCCTCACTGGTTTCTCATAGAGAAGTGGAAGATGTTTCTCTCCTCAAGGGTTTCTCTCACTGGTTTCCTCACTGGTTTCTCTAATGGAAAGGTTTTCCCTCGACATGGTTGAACATAAATGCTGGATGGTTCTCTCCTCACTGGTTTCATGTACAGTAGAAGAGGTGAAGAGGTTCTCCTCACGTTTCACAGAAAGGTGGAAAGGTTTCTTTTTCTCACTGGTTTTGAGAGGTTTCTCTCCTCACTTCTCACGAGGTTAAGAGGTTGCTAAGATGTTTCTCTCCTCACTGGTTTTCTCATAACTGGTTTCTCCGAGGTGAGATGTTCTCATCCTCACGGTTTCTCTAGTTTCTGGAAGAGTATACTCAGGTTTCTCCTCACTGGTTTCTCTCCTCACTGGTTTCTCTCCTCACTGGTTTCTCATAGAGAAGAGTGGAAGAGGTTTCTTCCTCCTGTTCTTCATCAAGAGAAGAGGTTCGCAAGGTTTGTCCACGAAGGTTCTCTCATGTCTTCTCCTTCACGTTTCTCACAGAGAAGAGTGGAAGAGTTTTCTCTTCTCCTCACTGGTTTCTCTCTAGAGAGTGAAGAGAGGTGAGTTTCTCTCTCCTCACTGTTTATAGAAAGAGTGGAAGAGTTTCTCTCCTCACTGGTTCTCTATAGGTGTATCAGTCTCACTGTTTCTCCTCACTGGTTTCTCATGAAGATGGAGTTTCTCTCCTCACGTTAGTCGAGGTTTTCTCACGTACGGTTTTCTCATAGGGTTGGTCCCACGGTTCTCTCCTCACTGTTTCTCTCCTCATGGTTTCTCATAGAGAAGAGTGGAAGAGGTTTTTCCTTCTCTCCTCACTGGTTTCTCATAGAGAAGAGTGGAAGAGGTTTCTCTCCTCACTGTTGTTCCAATGAGAGTTATCCATGAGTGAAAGGAAGGTTAAGTCTCCTCACTGGTTTCTCACAAGAAGAGTGGAAGAGGTTTCTCTCCTCACTGGTTTCCTCCTGTTCTCTCCTCACTGGTTTCTCCTACAATGGATTTCTCACCTAAGTATGATGGAAATGAGAGGTTTTCTCTCCTGTCACTCGGTTTCTCTCCCATGAGTTCCATGGAAGAGGTTTCGATGCTCACTTGTCTTCCTCACGATTCAGAAGGAAGTGGAAAGGTTTTCCTTCCTCAGGGTTTCTCATAAAAGGTGAAGAGTTCTTCCTCACTGGTTCTCATAGAGAAGTGAAAGGTTTCTCCTCACGTTCTCATAGAAAAGGAAGTTCTCTCCTCACTGGTTCTCAAGAGAAGAGTGAAGAGTTTCTCTCCTCACTGTTCCTCACTGTTTCTCTCCTCACTGGTTCTCATAGAGAAGATGGAATTCCCCTCACTGGTTCTCACAGAGAAAGAAAGTTTCTCTGTTCTCTCACGTTCTTCCTCACTGGTTCTCACAGAAGAGTGGAAGTTCTCCTCACTTTCTCATAGAAGTGGAGAGTTCTCCACTGTTCTCCACGGTTTTCTCCTCCTGTTCCTCTCACTGTTTCCATGGAAGAGTGAAGGTCCTCCCCAGTTCTCCTCACTGTTCTCTAGAGAAGAGGAGAGTTCTCTCACTGTTTCTCCTGTTCTCTCCCATGTTTCCTCATGTTCCATAGAAAAGTGGAAGAGTTCTCCCCACTGTTCTTCCATGGTTTCATGAGAAGTGGAAAGGTTCCCTCGGTTGCACAGAGAAGTGAGGTTCCCAGACAGAAATGGAAGGTTCTCCTCAGTTTCACAGAGAAGTGGAAGTCTCTCCACGTTTCCACTGTTTCTCTCTCAGTTCTCAGAGAATGAAATTCCTCTCACTGTTTCATAGAAAGGTGGAAGAGTTCTCCCACTGTTTTCCTCTGTTTCCTCCGTTCTCTCCTCACTGTTTCTAAGAAAGTGAAGTTCTCTCCTCACTGTTTCATAGAAAGTGAAGAGTTCTCTACTGTTCACGGAAGAGTGAAGGTTTCCCTACTGTTCCAAGAAGTGAGTTTCTCCCTCATGTTCCCTCTGTTCCTTCACTGTTCTCACAAGAATGAAGATTTCTCCCTCATGTTCTCATAGAGAAGAGTGAGAGTTTCCCTCACTGTCTCCTCATGTTCTCTCCTCACTGGTTCTTCCATGTTCTCTAGAGAGTGAGAGTTTCTCCTACTTTCTCTCCCGGTTTCTCAAGAAGGAGGTTCCTCTCACTGTTCCTCACTGTTTTCCTCATGTTTCTCTCACGTTTCAGAGAAGAGTGGAAGGTTTCTCTCCTCATGTTCCTCCCTGTTCTCATAGAGAAGTAGATTCTCCATGTTCACAGGAAGATGAAGAGTTCTCCCTGTTGTCACAGAGAAGATGAAGAGTTCTCTCCTCAGTTTCCAAGAGAGGAAAGTTCTTCCACTGGTTTCTCCACTGTTCTCTCCTCAGTTTCACAAAGGAAGAGTTCTCCAGTTCTCATAGAGATGAAGAGGTTTCTCTCCTCGTTCTCACTGGTTTCTCACTGGTCTCTCCTCACTGTTTCTCATAAGAAGTGAAGGTTCTTCCCCTGGTTCCATAGAAGTGAAGAGTTCTCTCCTCATGTTCAAGAAAGATGGAAGAGTTCTCTCCTTACTGGTTTCTCACAGAGAAGAGTGGAAGAGGTTTCTCTCCTCACTGGTTTTCTCCTCACTGGTTTCTCTCCTCACTGGTTTCTCACAGAGAAGAGTGGAAGATGTTTCTCTCCTCACTGGTTTTCTCATAGAGAAGAGTGGAAGAGGTTTCTCTCCTCACTGGTTTGTCACAGAGAAGAGTGGAAGAGGTTTCTCTCCTTACTGGTTTCTCACAGAGAAGAGTGGAAGAGGTTTCTCTCCTCACTGGTTTCTCCTCACTGGTTTCTCTCCTCACTGGTTTGTCACAGAGAAGAGTGGAAGAGGTTTCTCTCCTCACTGGTTTCTCATAGAGAAGAGTGGAAGAGGTTTCTCTCCTCACTGGTTTCTCCTCACTGGTTTCTCTCCTCACTGGTTTCTCACAGAGAAGAGTGGAAGATGTTTCTCTCCTCACTGGTTTCTCACAGAGAAGAGTGGAAGAGGTTTCTCTCCTCACTGGTTTCTCCTCACTGGTTTCTCTCCTCACTGGTTTCTCACAGAGAAGAGTGGAAGAGGTTTCTCTCCTCACTGGTTTCTCATAGAGAAGAGTGGAAGAGGTTTCTCTCCTCACTGGTTTCTCCTCACTGGTTTCTCTCCTCACTGGTTTCTCTCCTCACTGGTTTCTCATAGAGAAGAGTGGAAGAGGTTTCTCTCCTCACTGGTTTCTCTCCTCACTGGTTTCTCATAGAGAAGAGTGGAAGAGGTTTCTCTCCTCACTGGTTTCTCTCCTCACTGGTTTCTCTCCTCACTGGTTTCTCTCCTCACTGGTTTCTCATAGAGAAGAGTGGAAGAGGTTTCTCTCCTCACTGGTTTCTCTCCTCACTGGTTTCTCATAGAGAAGAGTGGAAGAGGTTTCTCTCCTCACTGGTTTGTCACAGAGAAGAGTGGAAGAGGTTTCTCTCCTCACTGGTTTCTCCTCACTGGTTTGTCACAGAGAAGAGTGGAAGAGGTTTCTCTCCTCACTGGTTTCTCACAGAGAAGAGTGGAAGAGGTTTCTTTCCTCACTGGTTTCTCCTCACTGGTTTCTCTCCTCACTGGTTTCTCACAGAGAAGAGTGGAAGATGTTTCTCTCCTCACTGGTTTCTCATAGAGAAGAGTGGAAGAGGTTTCTCTCCTCACTGGTTTCTCATTGAGAAGAGTGGAAGAGGTTTCTCTCCTCACTGGTTTCTCTCCTCACTGGTTTCTCATTGAGAAGAGTGGAAGAGGTATCTCTCCTCACTGGTCGACGTGGAAGGGGAAGTTTCACAGGCGGGCTTCAGGGTTTTTCCCATCTGAGAAACTCCTCCCATCGCCAGCTCCAAAACTCATTTCAACATCTCTACACTCCCTCAGGAGAATGAGTCACTCGCTTCAGCCCAACACACACACACACACACGCACACGCGCACGCGCACGCGCACACGCACACGCCACGCACACGCACACGCACACGCACACGCACACGCACACGCACACACACACACGCACACGCACACACACACACATAAAGATACTGTAGTAGACCAGAGAAACAGAAAATTAGCAGGAAGTAAATCTCCTGGATCTAGCGAGTGTTTCTGGCTCTCTCTCTGTCAAGCGGATTCACACAAACACCAGCTAGCAAAACACAGCGCGTCTCGAGGGTGTGGTGGCGTAGCGAGCGCCAGCTGTGGGCTGTTTTTCCTGGGACTGATGGATGGATGAATGAATGAATGAAGGCCCCCTTCTGGCTCTATCTCCGTCTGTGACACATTTCCTGACCCACATTTCACGGGAAAGGCAGTTTTAGGCGCTTTTCTTCCCAGAGGAAGGAGAAAAGGGTGGTTAGCCTAAAGAAAACATTCATCTAGAAATGAAAGTTCTCTCATTGTTTACTCAATCTTACATCTTTCAGATGAGCACAAAATCAGATGTTTAGCAGAATGTTTCAGGCAACGATGAACACGAGGCTACGGCTCCACGAGTTTAGAGAAAAAAACAATTGTGATTGTTCTGATTAAAACTGCCATTGTGATTTAATAAGCAATTAAAAAACTCCGGTTTCGGAGTTATGAGCCATTTTGTATTTTTGAGCGCTGTAGCGCCCCCGTCAGGCCGATCGGGGCGAGGCTTAGTGTCGTTGTAGACAGTGTGAGTACTACCAGCCCTCAACGATTCAAGTCTCTACGACTCACGTTCGTCTGCCCGATCACTTTTAGGGGAGAATGCTGATCCTTGGAAAATGAAACAATTACAATAACGTTTCAGCGCTACGTGAATGAACCCTAATAATCTATAATAATAAGAGTTTGTATTTACAGTGAATCGAGATGCTGCAAACACCAGCGAATCACAAGCTGCTCGTGTGTAAGCATAAAAATAAAAAAATACACTAAAAAAATAGTCCATACAAGTCATGCAAGATATTTCAACCTAATATTGTCACTAGTCACTGAAAACCACAAAAACAAAAACAAAAGTCTCACCATTAAAATCCACGTCCCAAACACACAATTATAATGATGATCTCCTCATAATTTTATGTAGGAACACACTCTGTGTGAGATGCTTCTGGAGGGAATTAAACACAATCATTCTGATCACACACTTTGACTTTCTGAAACACCAAACCAACATTAGAGATGCTGCGACGCCATTGGTCCGCTGCTTACTCCAGTTATCCAATCACAGCTGACGCATCAAGGGATTTATTTGGTGAATGTGGTTCCATCGTAGTTTTTTAAGCATGTATTCTTATCGGATAAAATAAAGTATCCACCTCATTTGAGCACGTACATTTGGTTTAATGCACATTTTTAGAATTTATGCACATTTGCATAAAAATAGGTGAATGGAAAGTGATATTTGACTGAGAAAACATCACAAATCATATCCAATACAAGAGTGCAAATGATCAACGGATCCGCACTGTAACGTATGGTGTGATGAGGCCAGGTGTGTGTGTGTGTGTGTGTGTGTGTGTGTGTGTGTGTGTGTGTGTGTGGTACCTGGAGGTGCAGCAGGTCGAAACACGCACACATGATATACGTCCACACATGTGTGTTTGCAGGTGCAGGTGTGTTTATCACAGCATGTGTGTGTGTGTGTGTGTGTGTGTGTGTGTGTGTGTGTGTGTGTGTGTGTGTGTGTGTGTGGTACCTGGAGGTGCAACAGGTCGAAACACGCACACATGATATACGTCCACACATGTGTGTTTGCAGGTGCAGGTGTGTTTATCACAGCATGTGTGTGTGTGTGTGTGTGTGTGTGTGTGTGTGTGTGTGTGTGTGTGTGTGTGTGTGTGTGAGTGAGTTGAGGGTGATAATCAAACGATAGAAACAGAAACCCGACACAGGGAGTGTGTGTGTGTGTGTGTGTGTGTGAACACAAACCTGCCTCGTTTAATCACCAGTGTGACGAGCAGTCGCACGCACACACACACACACACACACACACACACACACACACACACACGCACACACACACGCACACACACACACACACACACACACACACACGCACACACACACACACACACACACACACACACACACACACACACACACCCTCCTTAAAGCCAGGATTGGAGAAAAAGATCTTTTAATGAGAAAGACTGGGAGACTTTGAGGGCAAATCATTTGAAACCCGAGAGGAGTTTTCAGAGGAGATCAAACACAAGCTCTTGTTCCAGAGAATAAAGCGTGACCGCAGGACGAGAGGCGACCGGCTCTCACACACACTTCTGCACACTTCTGCTGTGTGTGTGGGGTGTAGATGTAGTGAGGAACACAAGATGAGCTTGTGACGGCTCTGAGTTCAGGAGGTTCGGCTGGTATCAGATTCGTCGCTGTCTTTAGTAACGACAGTGGAGTGTGTCGTCACACTCATGTGTGTGTGCAGAAATCCTGCCGCGTCTTAATGCCAATCTGACATTTTCACACAAGCCAAACAATCCCAATTTTTGCATTTTCCACACTAATACGTTTTTGTTTGAAAACACATCTTTTCTTGTCTCTCCGCTTTGGCCTTCCACACACACTGAGACAGCGTTTTACATTAATAAACAAAATTGAAAACGCTCTCCAAAGTGGATAAATTTGAAAACGCAGTTTTCGTGTTGTAGTGTGGACTGTGAAACTAAGGTATTTAAAAACGATGACTTAAGTTTAGTCATGTGACGCATATGTACCAATAATGTTTATAGCGGTATTGTGCCTGTGATCTGCTATTCACTTTCTCACTGTTTCTGAAATATGTTTCTTCACACACTCTTCATATCACAGTCCTGCAAACATGACAGAACACACACACATCTGCTGTCCTGCGGTGAAACACGAGCAGTTTTAGCGTTTTACACCAAACATATAATAGTGAGAGAGAGCGACCTGACCATCAGTGAATGAGGAGATATTCTGATAAATCGGATGTGAAATCTGCATTTGGGAAATCTTCTACTCGTACGCGATCATGGATTCCTATTAAAATGACTTTCATTTCACCAGCAAAATTTCAACGAAGAATGGTAAATGTGAGCGCACCTTATATTTAAAAAAATGTCAATAAATGTCAAAAATATGTCAATATGAAACCTTGTTGTTTGTCTAAATTGTGCTATATAAATAAAGTGAATTGGATTGGATATTATAATTAATCTGTTAAATTGACTCAACTAAAAAAAAAAGCGATAATGCATGCTGGGAACTTGCAAAACATTGTTCAACATAAAATTGTTTGGAAAGTTGGGACAACATTTAGACAAGTGTTTAACAGTATCCAAGTAAGGTCAATAAAACAACTTTTGTTAGAAACATTTTAAGAGTATTCTCATTCAAAATAACTGACTCGTAATAAACCAAAACTGTTCAAGCTACTTATTGAAACAGGAAATGTTTGCAAGTAGCAGTTTTTGCAGTGATGTAAACGTCTCCACGATGTGTAATACTATGATCCCAGTAATAGCAAGCCTTGCTTCAGCAAACACCACTAACTACTGTGTGCACAGCTAACGGCTAAATCTCACCACAGCAAAATGACAGATCTCAAACGAGCAATCATTTGTGGATGTGTATATTCTTCATTTAAAACATTAAGTGGGCTGACAACAATCCATAATATGCAGTTTGCAATGACACCCACAATAGGTGGAGCTGATGAAAGTCATGGTTTATCTTTATCTGTAACTCGCCTAAAACCAGTGTAAAAGCCAAACATGGGGACGATGCTATCGCTGTCTCCCACGCGTGCTGGAAGATCAGAAACAGAGATGTGTTCCCTACAGGCTTCAGAGGAGATTACGGCCGTCCACTGCTGCCAGGATCAGTAGTGCTCCATCTGGACCCGAGAGAAGAGATAACACACACTTTCTGCCAGAACAGCGATCAGTCCGGCCGCGGCCACACCAATACGGTTTCGCTTGAAAACGCTTCTTTTCTCTACGTTTGGTCTTCCGTCGACACTGAGACGGCGTTTTAAGGCGAGACACGGCAGGCAAAAACATTGGGGTTTTTTCACTGGTCGATTTTGGGATATTTGTCTTCAATAACGTCTTCTTTCAGACTTGTGGTGAAAAAAAGTCTTAAATACACATTTAGGTCTTTATTTTACTACACTTTGTCTGTTTGCGTCTGTAGATTTCTCATAAATTCATCAAAAGTTGTGGTTATAAATCATCACACACAGCGTTAGAAAGCTCTCTCTCTCCTGCACAACACTGTCGGATCCAAATATGGTCATTTCCTGTTTATCAGCAACCAATCGTGAAAGTAAAGGGGGATTTAACTCTAAATGAGCGATCTCATTGGCTGATGCTAAATCTTTAAAGCCCGTTTTCTCAAAATGACTTTTCTCTCAAACTCAAGTCTGAAATCTGCACTTCAGTCGCACATATACACACCAAACTCTCCAGTCTTGTACATAGTTATATTATGAAGACATTTACAGAGGGATTTGTAAATATATTATTCCTAGCCTGATATATATAACATTTTATTCCAATAAACATGGCAAAAATGTTTTTTAAGGCTATTGGCAGTATATTCTGATTTACAGGATAACAGAAGTAGATATATATAAATAGATATCTCATCTAATATGTGAACACAATGAAAAAAGAATGTTGAACCTGGCTTTATCCAATACTCAGATTTCGTTTTTTAAATTATATGCAAATTAGCACATATTTAATTAGATAATGCCTCATTTGCATATTTAAACATTAAATTACAGAAAACTTGTAATATTTTTTTTCTCCTCTTAATGTAGGGAATCAACTGGGAATGTTTCATGGTGAAATCTGCTAGTTAATAAAATTACCCTGTTATCCTGTAGTGTCTCGCCTTGATGAAAACGCTCTACAAAGACGTATTTGAAAACGATGACGTAAGTTTAGTCATGTGATGCATATTGTACCAATAGATATTGATGTTTATAGCGGTATTGTGGCTGTGATCTGCTATTCACTCTCACACTGTTGCTGAAATATGTTTCTTCACACACTCTTCATATCACAGTCCTGCAAACATGACAGAACACACACACATCTGCTGTCCTGCGGTGAAACACGAGCAGTTTTAGCGTTTTACACCAAACATATAATAGTGAGTGAGAGCGACCTGACCATCAGTGAATGAGGAGATATTCTGATAATATGATCTACGATAACTTTATTATTATTAGTTATTTAGGCTATTAAAAAATAGACTACTTGAACTTTCCATGAGGTGACCCCATCAATCCATCAATTAGAGTCACAAATCAACATTTTTCTATTTTTAATGCCTAATACACTAAAGGAGGCTGTACTGGGTGGAGGAAACTGTTTTTGCATTATTGTTTGTTCAACAATCTCTTAATATTATATTCCATACATTGTCAGAGCTTGGTAGACAGGTAACTATTATATTTGTGAATGTTATTAAACAGATTAATTAATACATTATCATTTGGAATGGATTATTAAATATTAATCATATATATGCATACTAAATTATGATCCTATCTCTAATAATTGATGGCAATTAAAAAAAGTTTAAAAAGTGTACATTATTTAAATAAAAATGAGACAAACAATTAAATAATAATTTTGAAATCAAATTCAAAATCTAATTTAAGCAGTAAATAAAAAAAAAAAAAATATCCCATCCATGCAGAATTGTCAAAAACATGATTACTGGTTCAGTTTTTAAAAATAAAGTTTTATATATCTATTATTATCTATCTATCATATCTATATCTATCTATCTATCTATCTATCTATCTATCTATCTATATCTATCTATCTATCTCTATCTATCTATCTATCATCTATCTATCTATTATTATCTATTATATATATATATAAAATAGGCCTAATAAAATGTAAAATAATAATATAAAATGTGTTCTCTTGCAAGCTCGCATATCTTACTTGATCTCATGTGTTCTCGTGGTTTATTCTTGAGCTGTCAAGTTGTCATGTTGAAATAATCAGTTCCATGCCTTTGACACATTTTTATTTATTTAATTGAATGATTTATGTATTTATCTCGTGTATGGGTGTCCCTGATTTTGCCTCACTGAAGGAGGTAACCCTAACCCAACCCCAAAACTGAGGAACTTAGCGAGCCGTGACTTCTGTGTAACTTCTGTGTACAGTCCTAATAGCGTGTTGTGGATCGTAAATGTTTAGCACATTATTTCTGCATTAGTTGTCTGTACATCCTGATGCTAAAGACTGATTTCTGAGATGTGTTGGGTCATCTGCAGATGCTGAAGGCGGTTAATAATAAAAACAGATCTATAAACACATTGACTCACACTAGAGAACGAGTGTAATGTGATCGACGCTCGCTATAGGAGACGATCAATCTTTAATGGCAGCTCTAGTGTTATATATGGGTCGCTCACACACATCTACTCTGACATGAAGAATCATCCATCACAGCAACCCAGCAGATTTAATCCTCAACGACACAGGACCGAATAGAAGCCGTTCACTATGGCAAATAAAGTTTGATTTCAACTAGTCAAAGTAGCAGAGGCATATAAGCCACTAACCTGGTCATGAGACGTCATTCTGAGGATATCTTACAGAAGATTCATGTCTCATTGTAGGATCAACCTTACAAAATATGTTTGTAACAATATGTACATAAGTTACTTGTCAGGTATTGTTCATAAAAACAAGCATTAGATGAATAGTTAGCGTTTAAAACTGTTATGTTTCATCCGTCGCCGCTCTGGAGGGACGACTGAAACCAAGCACAACTCCCGTTCAAAGTCAATTTTTACTTAAATCATTCTATATTTCTAACGAATAACACATGATACTAGGAGAACACATACATGAGTTGTTGATCACAAAAAATAAATAAATAAATAAACCTGTAACCTAATCTTAGAAAACGATGTTTATCTGAGAAGTGTTTCCTCTGTCCCGGCTCTCCCCTACTATACAAATGTCAAGACTAGTACATTAAGATCATAGCATGGTAAATGTTATACCTGGTTACACCGAAACTAAACTATTTGGTTCAGCTTCCTTCAAAAATTATATAAAGGGGTTCCATACTTTAAAACACTTTCCAGATTTTCCTTTAACAATGTGAGTTTCTCCAAAGCCAAACAACCAGACACTTGCTGTAACCATTGTTTAAAATGAGGGATTTCTGTGTTTTTTCCGATGTCGAGCAACTACAAGTTTTGCTTCTAATAAACAGAAGGTCAACATTTTCTTATCTTACTGTACCATTTTCTTTTCTTACCAGAGTGCAAATTACAGGGAAAATATTAAATATACAAAGTTTAGGACATTTGGGGACGTTCTGTTTCAGTGACAAAAAGTCCAAAACCTTTTCCCAATAAAGTTGAACTTGAGGGCACTTCCATAAGCAATGGTGTAAAGATCTCTATTTTATACATTGATTGTGGATGTTGGGATTAAATTTATGAAGGAATTCTGAAGTTATGTATACTCTCATTATCCACTTGTACTGCAGAAGTTTAAACCTGGTTTTAATTATCTGGGTTTGGGCCTTTAAAGGTGCCATGTGTAATAATTGAGGTAGAAATATCCAAAAAATGAGCTACAGGCATCCAAAGAATGAGAAGAAATAAGGGCGATGATGTCATTAAAAAAAATGAAAAGTTATAGTGTTGCAGAGATATCAACCTAAATTAGCATTAGCATTACTAGCCCCGGCCCGTCAGGTGTTGTAATACCAGTTTCGGCCATTGGAGGCGGTATGCGGGCAACATACATAACCACCAGCCAAACTGCAACACACGAATAACTCGCACTGCTTGTATCTCTTTAATCTATAAAAATCTCCAAATGCTCCACGCGAAACTGCGGTCTTACTATCGTGTCAATTGATTTGATTAATATGCGCGAGGGAGAGAGAGCAGGACCGCGCTCGTGTTGTTCGAAGAAGTGAGAGTGCGTGCGCGCGCGGCCGGGGTTCGCTCTCTCTCTCTCTCTGGGTTCTCTCTCTCTCTCTCTCTCTGGGTTCTCTCTCTCTCTCTCTCTCCTCTCTCTCTCTCTCTCTCTCTCTCCTCTCTCTCTCTCTCTCTCTCTCTCTCTCTCTCTCTCTCTCTCTCTCTCTCTCTCTCTCTCTCTCTCTCCTCTCTCTCTCTCTCTCTCTCTCTCTCTCTCTCTCTCTCTCTCTCACTCGCCCTGTCAAGCGCAGCGGCAGCAGTCATTCTAGTCTACATCCCTCACCGATCAAAATAGGCTTTGGCGGGACAAAGCGGACTATTTGACGGTTTTAGAAGATTAACAACCTGAAATTAAAAAACAGACTAGAGTAGGCCAACTTTCTGGAGGTATACTGCCCCCATCTGGTATGGAATATGTGGAGTTTGAATTGATTTTTTGACAGATGGCACCTTTAAACAGATACTCTGCCATTCATCTTCTGTATTATTCTCACTTATATCCTGACACCAAGCCAAACGCTTTTTCTCCGTATTTTCTTTAGTTAGTGGAGATCAGTTTATAAAACAAGGAAACTTGCCTAGCACCATTAAGGTGGTTTAAAGTAATTCTTTCTAAATGGGACAGCTCTGGTAAGAGAACTTTTGTCTTAAAGGAGTCATAATGTGCAATTTTCACTTTTCCATGAGAATCAATGTATGTTATGATTGACTAACGATTATACATTGGCCGGGATGCCGATATTCAAAAGTGAAGCGTTTGTTTACCCCAGGGTTCTTAAACTAGCCAACGTGCACGCGCACTCAAATACGAGATTTCAATTTCTCCCCCGACTTGACGTCAAGACGGGGCCGGATATACCATATATGGACACCGCAGAGGAGGCCCGCCCTGCCCCTCTCCCCATCATATTCAGTCAAGGAAGATGCAGAACGTAGTGCACACGCGAGTTGCTCTGTGGTTGACTGTCATAATCCACATTCTAATGTTTTTTCTTTACCCAAAACTGACCAAACTACAAGGGACCAGTGGATGAAATTTATTTTTAATGACGCTGTTCCAACAATCATCTCAACTTGCTCAACGTTAGGTGTCTGCGCTAAACATTTCACAAAAGAATCTTTTACAAATTTGGGGCAATATCAGGCGAAGTTGGCATCGAGGCTAAGTTTGGAAAAAGGTGCCATTCCAACAATCAGGGACTTGCCTGAATTTGAAACGGTAAGACTGTGTTTTTATTACTATATTTTGTGTAACAAACCGCAGCTAACTACTAATGCGGTTAATGTATGTGATGTAAACATAGGGATATATATATATATATATATAATATAATCGTATATATAACAATGACAACATATCATTGTATTGATTTTTTTATATAATAGATAAGGATAGATAAATTTAAAAAACAGTCAAGAAATAATAAACAAAGAAAAACATAACGTTACATGTCTGTAGATGAAAATTATTGAATGTCTAAAAAACCACAACGTCAAAAAAGGCAAAAACAACACATTATAGCAAACGTTAATCTCTATAACCACTGTAAACTGAAAATAAAGTAGACTACATCTCCGTTAATGTAATCTACATTAAATTAAAGCTAAACTTATGTGGGAGAAAATAGCAACAAACGTTTTAACTCGTTACTGATGTTAATGTATGTCTCAGTCAAACAAATTGTCTTTACCATTCAGAGACATGTTGATGTAGACGTCCTTCCATTGACTGTTGTTCATCTTCCGTTTCCAGCTCTGGTTCAGAGTCTGGCTCAAACATATACGGTTGAATCCCGTAGGTCGCAGCCAGGTCGGGTTCATTCACAACTTGCGCCATGATGTCATTTTGGAATGATATGCTGAAGTTACCTGCGGTGTCAAGCCCCCTCCTTCCTGCCACCAATCAACGCGCCCCTCATTTGCATTATTAAAATGACCGTCCACGACAGCCAAAACCTCGCATCAGATCTCGCGAGACAATAATGCATTCAGAAATAAGGGTCACACGAGCTCTGTGTTTATTTTTTTCCAATTTTTCTTTTTTAGAAGGGCATGAAATGACTATAGTAGAGCGTGGGTATCAAAGTTAATACTACATTATGACTCCTTTAAAGAATTAGTTCACTTTAAAAAAACTTTTGCTGATAATTTCCTCACCCCCATGTCCTCCAAGATGTCCATGTCTTTCTTTCTTCAGTCGAAAAGAAATGAAGGTTTTTGATGAAAACATTCCAGGATTTTTCTCCATATAATGGACTTCAATGGGACCCAAACGGTTCAAGGTCCAAATGACAGATTCAGTGCAGCTTCAAAGGGCTTTAAACGACACCAGACGATGAATAAGGGTCTTATCTAGCCAAACCATCGCTCATTTCAAAAATAAATAAAAAAGTTTAAGTTTTATAAGCACAAATGCTCGCCTTGCTCTGTTCTGTGATGCGCGTTCATGTGACGTCACTTAATACGCCATTACGTTGAAAAGGTCACGAACGAACATCACGAACGCGCATCACAGAACAGAGCAAGGCGAGCATTTGTGCTTATAAAACGTACACTTTTTTATTTATTTCTGAAATGATCAATCGTTTCGCTAGATAAGACCCTTATTCATCGTCTGGTGTTGTTTGGTATCAGCAAAAGTTTTTTTAAAAGTGAACTAATCCTTTAATTCCTGAAAACCGAGCATAGTTTATCAACCTACATTTTAGGTTTTCAGTGCCTTCTAATCCAAATATCAACATCCATGTTTTCATTCAACTTTAACGTTAGCATCAAACTGATCTCCTCCTCAAGTATAAACACAGTTTTGGTGTGTTAAAATGAAAATGGGTTAAAATGAAGTACTGAAGCGTTTGATGCTTACATTTGCATTGCACACTATAACATTGACTTCTATTAGGTTATATTAGTGTTGAGTTTTATCCACACACTGGCCTACTTAAAATCAAATCAAGGTCAAAACCGCTTCCAAGAGAATAATCTAAACATTGGCCCGTAGACAGTAAATCCATGAATGAGAAGAAGCCATGTACTTGCTTGTAAGGAAGTTTAGGAGGTTTAAGCCTCTTGATGAAAGACAAATCTGTTTAACTAAGCGTCGTTGTAAACATAACACAGCTGGCTTTACACTCCAGCCCTGATGTGATCGTAACAACACACAGACGCAGTTACACAAAACACTTCTGAGAAACACTCAATAGTGCTCGGCCAATATGGGGTTTGAAGGCTGAAACACTGCTATCTTATTACACGGCTCATACTTGATTCTGATTGGTCAATCGGGTCATTATTCCTCGATAACAGCCGCTGAACACAGAAACACCGGCTCATCCGGGTTATGAAGTCAGAAGCGCTATACACTTACTCGGAACGGTTATTCTTGGTGGACGTTTTGCGTTTAGTGAGCTAAAGAAATATTAAAACTCAATATTTTGTGTAGAGTTATTTAATTATGCCATTCAGTATCGTGGACTCGCTCTCTTGTTTCATACAAACGCAGCGGCGGCCATTTTGTGACTACTGTTTTGTACACTGTTGGATTATAAAATACAAACAAAACTGATTATAAGATACAAAACAGTTATGGCCTCTTTAAAGGAAATTGTGAGTTATGATAGATCTTTTTTTTCTATATAAAGTTGCAGGATATTCCTGTATCGTAGGCAGCGTGAGCGACAGCATCAGGAGTGTGTCTTTGATACTCACTAGGTTTAGAAACAGAGACATAACATCCAGTCAACCTATTATTAAGATGTAAAAAGACGAGTCTCCTCGGGTTAGAGTGATGAACGTCTCTGTCAACATCTCTGACACGACATCAATCCTTCTATAATCCTGAAAACTACTACATGAAGGAAACCCGTCACATGTGCAGCGTTACACACGATCTGATCACTTTTACAGCGGATTTATTTTCATCACAATCACGAATTATAGTCCATATAAATGTGACTCTTTAAAGACAATCGTCAACAACATCATTTTATAATGTGCAAAATTATAAAATTGTGTGAGCAAACACTTTAAAAAACTGTATTTAACATTTATTAAACAGGTATTTAATATATATTTACTAACAACTGATTTTCTGTATTTTAGACACGGTTAAGGACATTTAAGATCAGTCTGATAAAGCATGGCACATATGTTCAGCAAGTTACACAGTCTTATTTACACATTATAATATCTTGTTTATGTTATGATTAATCTCCAACACATATGTTGTGTTGGAGTGCATTGAGCTGCTTATGAAGTTGATCATTTCACTGGTGTTCAGTTTATTAGACACCTCATTATTTTTACTAATTCTTTGTACGGTTAGGGATTTTTTACCCGAAATTCTGTTGAATGTTTTAATTTTAATGGCTTCGTCAAATTGTAAAAATCAAAAATAATGTTCAATATTTTGAATTCATAAAACATTAACAATATAATAATTTTTTTTTTTTTTTTACTTTTGACTTTTTTTTTTTTAACTGTGCTTTATAAGAACTAGGATTTTCTTGTAAAACATACTCCAATATTCTGTGTTTTATTTACAACTTTGACAATCATGTTTTTACAGTGAATTGAATTAATCTTTTAAAATGCAATCAAATAAAATTTGACCAATTCGTTCATGTTTTGGCGAACAAGGTAACGCATAACAGTTTGTTTACGGTTTATATTATTATTATTATTATTATATTTTTCACACACACTCATCCATATCTCCATTCGATTGTATGTGCAAATCTACTTTTATTTTATTCATACAAAATTCAGTGACATTCCACGTTATACTGTAAATTCCTTTTTTACAGCAAAAAAACTTTTTATGACTTGATTCCACGATTTCGAACATGTTTTCCGCAAGTACTGAGTAATATTAGTTAACAACACGTACTTACTATTGGGTTAAACTTAAGGCTAGTTGTTTGTAATTATGCATAATTTACTGTTAAAGGATTAGTTCACTTTTAAAGTTAGGTCTTATCTAGCGAAACCATCGGTCATTTAAAAAAAAAAGAAAAAAAAAGTTTACTTTTATAAGCACAAATGCTCGCCTTGCTCTGTTCTGTGATGCGCGTTCGTGACGTTCGTTCGTGACCTTTTCAACGTAATGGCGTATTACGTGACGTCACATGAACGTGCATCACAGAACAGAGCAAGGCGAGCATTTGTGCTTATAAAAGTAAACTTTTTTATTTATTTCTGAAATGAGCGATGGTTTGGCTAGATAAGACCCTTATTCATCGTCTGGTGTCGTTTAAAGCCCTTTGAAGCTGCACTGAAACTGTCACTTGAACCGTTTGGGTCCCATTGAAGTCCATTATATGGAGAAAAATCCTGGAATTTTTCATCAAAAACCTTCATTTCTTTTCGACTGAAGAAAGAAAGACATGGACATCTTGGATTTTTTTTAAAGTGAACTAATCCTTTAAGTACATGTAACGCGTAATAAAAAAAGTAAAAAAAAAAATGCTTTCTCAATGTTGGATTTGGTACCTTTGCTTGATGTTATTGTGAATAAAGGGTGTTTGCTGGAGCGTCTGACAGGTTAGTTTGGCACATCATAACGCCGGCAGAGGAACTGGAAACACAATGCCATCTTTATCACAGTGACGGAAGGCATCAGAACCGAAGGGCAGTGAATGTGAGCGTGTGTGAGTCACACAGAGAGCTATTGTGTGGCGCGTCAGGAGAACGCTAGTGTCCATACATTGCCGACTCCAACCGCGGATAACGGGATCATTTACCAAACCTGAGGAACAACGATGACGGGAACGAACGTCGACGTGCTGGAAACAGAAGACTCGGCGTGTGTTTTCGCACAGATGACTTTGCTTCTCCGCTTGTGTGTCCAGATCTAATTTTGAACAATGACGAGTTACATGAGTTTACAGTAACCAAATAAGCTATTCAATACCACAGTTTGCTCAAACGCAAAGATAGTCATTTCAGAGATAAGCAAGTCATAACATTTTGCTGAAAGATTCCGGACTTAACTCTTTTGCAGAAACACACATTGATGAATGGTGAACAAAGAGCATGAATGTACACTAAAGTATCCCTATAATGCTATTTTAATGTTCTTAATGTTGTTTTGGCGTCTCCTTCAACAGGTTCACATTAATCCAAGATTAAAAACACATTAATGTCCTCATAATCTCCACTGCAGCGTCAGCTCTTTTCTCTCAGTGTCTGAAACGCTTCTGTACAGATTCAGTCTCTCTAAGCCCCGCCTCTCTGAGAGCTGCTCTGCTCTGATTGGTCAGAAAGCAAACGCTCATTATCATATCTGAATCTCAGCTCTTGATCACAGTGATGCGAACAGTAACGATGGCGTGGGTTTTATCGTATCAATCTCAGAAAACAGCGTCTTCTCGACACGAACAACACGACCCAAACTCTTCCAGTCTCAGATACACTAGTGTTTTTATAAACTGCTTATTAATGTCTATTAATGCTTTATAAATGACGAATTAACGGTTTACTAATGCTAAACTAATGATTAATAGCATGCAGTTATTATAAAGTGTTACCGAAACGCATTGATAAAGATGCATACTGTCGCTTTGGATAAGAGTGTGTGTCGAATGCTGTCGATATTCAGTGTTATACAGACACGTTTTGTTATGTTCACTCATTTTAGACAATAAGGGCCGATTGCACAAGTGAGAACTGTTAGCCTAGTTGCGACATAAAGAAGCATTAGGTTGCAAACTTGCGCACTACTAAATATTTTTCGCTTTGCATTAATAAACAGTTGAAATGATGTGTAAACTACACGATTACGAGAGCCTGTGACTCGGAGCAACGGTTGGGATAAAACAGCAGATTTACTGAATTGCATCAGTAAGCTCATGTTTTACTGGGAAAACTTTAAGGGTTAGTTCACTTCAGAATTAATTTCCTGATAATTTGCTCTCCCGCACGTCATCCAAAATGTTATGTTAAGGTTTTTGAGGAAAACTCTCCAGGATCTTCTCCATATAGTGACTTCAATGGAGTCCAACGGGTCGAAGGTCCAAATGTCAGTTTTAAAGTCTCGACACGATCCCAGACGAGGAATAAGAGTCTTAACTAGACAAACCAGCGACATTTATAACAAAATAAATATAATTTTTAACCACTAATGATCATCTTGCACGAGCTGTGATGCGTCACACATTACGTAATCAGGTTGAAAGGTCAAGCTTGACGTAGGGGGAAGTGCAGACCTACTGTTTACAAAGCCAACGTGCGTCAAACACCATTTACACAATTTTTTTTTGTTGGATAATTTTAAAGTTGGAGGAGAAAATGAGATGGAGTTTATCGCACTACTCTACATTTCTGAACCGGAACACGCGTGATTTTTCAACTTGATTACGTAATGTGTGACGTGCAAGATGATCATTAGTGGTTATAAAGTATATAAATGTGTATTTTGTTATAAATGTCGCTGGTTTGTCTGGATAAGACTCTTATTCCTCGGCTGGATCGTGTCGAGAGCTGCACTGAAACTCACATCTGGACCTTTATGAAAGTTTTGAAGCATTCTTATGGGTTTTGGACAACATGAGGGTGAATCATGACAGAATTATATTTTTTGCCTGAACTATCCCATGCGATATTACAGATTACAGCTGATTAAAACATGCTAACTCACCATTAGCTCACAATATGAACACCGGTCCATTCTGTTAAGAAACGCCCTCTTTTCACAAAATATCTGCCTACGTTTTTATTTAGTGAAGATCGTATTACAGATGGAAGTCTACAGTATTGTGGAAGCAAAGTGGGTTATGAATGTTTTAAACTCTTGATTATTGAATCTAAACATGCTTAAAAAGTAATTCCTTCAGCTAATTAAAGCTTTTGATAGTTCACATGTTCTGAGCACAGATTCTGGAGGCTCATCTGCTGATTGGATGATGTCTGATGGTTGTTTATATCCTTTGAGTTTCACAACAGCACATTATTATGCAACTTCCCTGACACACTCGTATCGTGCTCTTATAACAAAATAAAGCGTGGTAAATCCAAAAATAAACTGCTCATTTCCATGAAGAGAGTTCAAACCACGGCCCTGAAATGTGTTTTTCATCAAATGTTGGAGGAAGGAGGAGCTTAAACTTCATAATGCTTTTATTTATTTCCATTTGAAACCCTGTTACCTACATTTAACAAGTCTAAATTCTGATTGTTTTGTGTTTTCTAGTTATAAACATAAAATAAGAATTATTACACATGAAAATAAATTTAAAAAACGCTGTAGAAATGTCCAAATTATGTTAATTGTGGGTGTTTAAACATTACAAAAAAAATATATATATAGCTACATTCATTAGATTGTCAAAATTATCTATGATTTTAAGTGTTTTAATATATTTCAAGATACATTCATAAAGGTCTAAATCCCACATTTTCAGTGGGGATGTTGTTGTTATACAGATATTTTATGTTTTTACGCTGGATTAACTTAATAGATGAAATGTTTTAAACCAGAAAAACACGATTTCTGCCTCTAATGCTAAAAAAAAACACCATATCGTACCATATTCATGGAAAATGGCAAAGAAAACAAAGAAAAGACTAAGATTATACACCCTAGTTTTCACAAAGTATCCAAGCAGTCCAGAAGTAATGAGAGATGTGTTTTTCCCACACTAAACCACCACTTCCAAACTAGAAGTGGGACATTTCCATTCATCTCCCAGCTTGCCATCAATCCCGAGGCAACACCAACACACACACGCTAAAAATACAACATCAACACGGGATATAAAGTGCTGGACTGAAGTGAATCTGAAGGTTCAGACAATAAGCGTGAGCACGTATCCTCTCATTTTGGGTTTGCGTCCCGACCGCTCAGAACTGCTGATGTGGGACTTTCCCACAGTTCCAGTCTCCATGTTTGTCACTGGAGAGTCCCGGCGAGGGGCCGTTCCCAGAACCCAAACACTGTTCCTGGGTCAGTCTGGATACGAGTAAACCGAGAGAAACTGTCCCTGGATCAGCCGTACACGGAGATGTTTTTAAAACACATGATCTCCAGAGCGAGGAGAAGAGAAGCTTTGGGACAGGAGCCAGGAATAGCACGAACAGACTGCATTATGGGTATTGTTCTTAACGGGAAGAATAAGAAATGTAGCATTTGGGTTTTCTAAATGACGTCTGTGTTGCAACTGTTAATGTTTCATGCAACAATTTAGTCCAGGATTGGGATTTCAGCGTCTGCAAGTTTAAGGCAATTTAAGACTTTTAAGTCATTAAGACTTTCTAATGCAAATTTAAAAAAAATTATGTAATAAATCTAAGAAAAATACTAGCACCACATCAATATATTCAGTTGAACTTGGTAATGCATGTAAAAAAAGTTTTTTTTCAGAATACAGTAATTTCTAGTGAAATAGAAATGTTTAATAAAGAACTAAACTGGTAAAAGAGTCACGTTTCCCACAATAAATTAAAAATTTTCATGAAAGAATAATATTTATTCACATTCATGTTTATTGGTTACATATTAATACATGTATACATACTAAATACATATTAATAAAGGATATTTTCCTGACTAATGTTTTAGAGACTAAAATATTTAAAATTCACACAAAAAGCCACACATGGACTTTCATGAAGATTTTTTGGAGATTTTAAGATATATATATATATATATATATATATATATATATATATATATATATATATATATATATATATATATATATATAAAATCACTGTTTAGATGTATTTAAAATAATGCATTCAGAAAAATTGAATTGTTGATCTGATGATTTTGACATCAAAACCCAGCATTTAACTGTGGTTAGAATATAAATTAGTAAGTAAAATGAGTAAGTTTATATTTACTTTAATTTATATTTTGGAGTAAGTAAATGTATAGCCATCTTTACACTGCATTAAGAATCTGAATCAGTGCATTTATACTACATATTTTATTAATATCAACATGTTTGTTGATTCCTGCACACTAAATGAGAACGTTTAAAGTTGATTTATTTATTTAAATATTTTAAGTTTTTGGATATGTCCTATATTCAAAAAACATTATTTTTTCCTCCACCCTCTTTCTGTGACAGTAAACGTCCACTGATAAATGTCTATAACAGTGCGTCACACTGTGGAGGAAACAGGAAAATAATTCATTTTGGCTTGATTGCAACAAAAGCTCTTTCTGCAGTGAGGAGGAATTTCTGAGGTATAAAACTAAAATAATTTTTTATAGTACAACGAGCCCTTATATGTCAAAATATCCTCATGTCATGACCTTTTAAAGGTGGTTCTGATATCACCTGCTTTTTTTGTTCCTCAATGCCAACCCTAAAACAAGATCTCCCGTTCATCAACACATGTAAAGCCCCTTTCACACAGAGATTCCGGAAAACACACGTTAAAGTGACCCGGGTTCGTTTGATTTTGGTTCATTCACACTGCCAGTGATTCTCCGGAATCAGAGAGTGTGTTCACACACAACCCGTAAAGATCCCGTAAAGACATCGATGTGCCATGTAATGTCTCCGCAGTGTGTAAGTTTACTTATGAGCTGCGACATGAGCGCACACACGCGTGTCTTCATAAAAGCTGAAATGTGCTCAGATGTACAGTAGGCTTTTAACCGATAGCGAATCGTCCTCGTGCATCGCAGAAATGACTGATTTCAAGAGCCCTAATCAGTTGTGAACTCATCTCATCTACCAACCCGTCTCGCAGAACACAGCGCTAGCCTGGAGAGCGACGCGAGTGTACCGACACCGAGATCTGCAGCTGTTTCCCAGAGAGTGTGTGTTATAGGATCATTCAGTTACACACACACACACACACACACACACACACACACACACACACACACACACACACACACACACACACACACACACACACACACACACACACACACACACACAACACTAGTGAGGCTTTGCTGTTCATACACAACGAGATAACGTCATTTTCATCTCACACACACACACACACACACACACACACACACACACACACACTAAACGAGTGAGGCTTTGCTGTTCATACACAACGAGATAACGTCATTTTCATCACTCACACACACACACACACACACTAAACGAGTGAGGCTTTGCTGTTCATACACAAAGAGACAATGTCATTTTCATCACACACACACACACACACACACACACACACACACACTAAACGAGTGAGGCTTTGCTGTTCATACACAAAGAGACAATGTCATTTTCATCTCACACACACACACACACACACACACACACACACACACACACACACACACACACACACACACACACACACACACCTCGGCTGCCTGTGTCTCCTGATGGAGTAGCGTCAGGCCGGTCAGATCCTCCAGGAACGAGTGGGAAGAGTTGAAGACCTTCGCTAGGAACTGGAAACCTTCTCGCTCGTAATTCTCAAGAACCTGTCGAAGACAAACTGATGGTTAATAATAACCAGGGCTCCCACAGCTTCAAAAGAAGCACTCTCAAGCACTTTCCAGGTCCAAAACCCTCAAACTCAAGGACTAAATGTGGGACACACTTCATGTGAGAGCAAGGGGACGTCGAGTTAGCTTTAAGATTTCATGAGTCAAACACAACTATGCAAAAATGCATTTTTTATTTTTTGCATTTATTTTTGGCCATATGACAGAGATCTGATATTCTATCTGTCATATTTCTGTTTTGCATAAAACTGAAGAGTATTCGGGACATCCTATAATGTATTCTAAAATGATCTGATATAAAATTTTGCATGGATTTTATTAAAAAGAGCTTAGGCTCATGTCACCAGAAGATTTAATATGCTTTTAAGATTGTCTTGCCTCATGGGTTTACATTATCTCAACAAGCAAAGCAATTCAACATTAAACTCAATTAAATCAAATATTTGGGCAATAGATTATCATAAATGTTTTATGTTTATTGAACACAATATATATATTTGGGTTAGCATGCATAGGCCATGAAGTGCTAATAACACATTAGCGGACCAGAGGGAATAATATGGAATTTTTTCCAGAAAACTTCTTGCACAAAATAAACTCAAGCACTGTTTATTTTCAAAAACTTTCCATGGCTTTGAATTATTTTTTTTTTTTCAGATTCACAAACTTAAGGATTTCAAGGACCTGTGAGAACCCTGAATAACACTATTTCAATCATTTATGACACCAGCTGTGACATTAAAGTGACTCTGGGTTTCAGTTCATTCAAATGGACCAACAGAGCTTGTTTTGGGTCTTAAAGGCACAGTATGTAGTTTCTCACCACTAGAGGTCGCCTATTCAAAACAGTAAATGCTGGATGGCTTGTGTTGCTAAATGACATGCAATTCATTTTAAAACATACTAGGTGCATAAGGATCATTTCAGTTTTGCCATTTATTTAATGTTTGTTAAACTATTAACCATATCGGCTCAACTGGTTTGCAGAGGGGGATTTAAAGCTGCTCCCTTTTACTGGCGATTCACCTTGTAATTTTTACTTCATAGCCTTTTCTGTTGATCACATATTTTACCATTGCATGTGTTTTAACAGCTAGATGTTGCTATGGATGCAGTTCTGTTCACGCAGGCAATATAATCGTTTTTAAATTAATAAACT
>CM070839.1:33279247-33406747 GCA_036326025.1 Chrosomus eos
ACACCATCCACCACCACATCCACACCTCCATCCACACCACACCATCCTATCACCACCCATCCACCACCTACCACCACCACTCCATCACACCACCACCATCCATCATCACCACCCATCCACCACCATCCACCCACCCACCACCCATCCATCATCCACATCCACCACCACCATCCATCCACCACATCCCATACCATCCACCACCCATCACCACCAATCCCACATCCACCCACCACCCCATCCACATCACCATCCACCATCCCATCCATCCAACCCACACACCATCCACCCATCCACAACCCACTCATCCACACACCCCAACCACCTCACACCAATCCCCACCATCCACCCCATCCCACCACTCATCCATACCATCCACCATACCCATCCACACCCACCACATCCCTCCACCTCACCACCCACATCCATCACCTCCCCCATCATCACCACACCCATCACATCCCACCATCCCACCCACCACCATCCACACCACATCCACATCCACCATCATCCATCCTCCATCCACCCCACCACTCCACACCACCACCACCCATCATCATCACCCACCATCCACCACCCATACCACAATCCCCACCCCATCCCATCCTCATCCACCCATCCCATAACCTACCACCACCATCCCATCCATCCATCCACCACTCACCCCTCCAACCACCACTCCACACCTCACCTCACCCATCCTCCCAACCCATCCACCACCTCCACCACCATCACCAACCCCCCATCCAACCACACCCACCACCATCCTCATCCAATCCAACCACCCACCCCATCACCCATCTCCACACCCAACCATATCCACCATCCATCCCACCCATCACATCCAACCACCCATCCACTCACACCATCCACCACATCCACATCCCCATCCCACCCACCCATCCCACTCCCCCCACACCAACCCACCCATCACCCCACACCCATATCCACACCATCCACACCACCCTACTCCACCCACCCATCCCCATCCACACCACCCAATTCCATCCATCCACCCGACCTACCACCACCCCCACACCCCCCATCCCATCCACCACCACATCCATACATCCATCCACCCATCCCACCCCCACACCACCCCATCCACACCCACCACCATCCACCCACCATCCCACTCCCACAACCACACCATTACCCCCCCCACCCATCCCATCCATCCATCCACCATCCATCCACCACACCATCCCCCATCCATCCACCCACACCTCACCATCCACACATCCCACACCCACCCACTCACCACACCACTCCACCCACCCACCCATCCATCCCCCACCATCCACCACCTCCACCACCCATCCACCCAACATCCACCCACCAACCATCCACCACTCCACCATCTCCCACCACACCCACCATACCCCACCCATCCATCCAATCCACCCATCCACACCCACAACCCACCCCACCCACCTCCATCCATCCATCCCCATCCTATCCATCCCCACAATCCACCCATCCATTCCATCCACCACCCATCCCAATCCATCACCCTATCCTCCATCCACCACCATCCATCCCACCCATCACCATCCCATCACCACACCATCCCATCCACCTCCATCCCAACCACCCCATCCACCCATCACCATCCACCCATCCATCCCACATCCATCCACCCACACTACACCATCCATCCCCATCCACCCATCCATCCACCCATCCATCCATCCACCCATCCATCTATCCATCATCCATCATCCATCCATCCACCCATCCATCCATCCCACCCATCCATTCTTCACCCACCCACCCATCCATCCACCCATACATCCATCATCCACCCACCCATAGACCTACCCACCCACCCATCCATCCATCCACCCATCCATCCACCCATCCATCCATCCATCCATCCATCCATCCATCCATCCATCCATCCATCCATCCATCTATCCATCCATCCACCCACCCACCCATAGACCTACCCACCCACCCATCCATCCACCCATCCATCCATCCACCCACCCATAGACCTACCCACCCACCCACCCATCCATCCATCCATCCATCCACCCACCCATCCATCCATCCATCCATCATCCATCCATCCATCATCCATCCATCCCACCCACCCATCCATCCACCCATCCATCCACCCATCCATCCATCCATCCATCCATCCATCCATCCATCCATCCACCCACCCATCCATCCATCCATCCACCCATCCATCCATCCATCCATCCATCCATCCATCCATCCATCCATCCATCCATTCCATCACATCATCCATCCATATACACCATATTTGCCAAGTATTGGGACGCCCCTCCAAATCATTGAGTTCAGGTGTTCCAATCCCTTCATGACCACAAGTTGTATAAATGAAGCATGCAGACGCTTCTACACACATCTGTAAAAGAATGTGTCGCTCTCAGGAACTCAGAGAACTCAAGCGTTGGACCGTGATCGGCTCCACCTGTGCAATAACTCCATCCGTAAAGCTTCCTCACTATTGGTGTATTGATGCAGTGGAGTAAAGCATCACTTCTCAATCACACTTCTCTGTCTGACAATCTGATGGACGAGTCTGGGTTTGGCGGTTGCCAGGAGAGCGGGACTGTATTGTGCAGTGTAAAGTTTGGTGGAGGGGGGATTATGGTGTCTATCTATCTATCTATCTATCTATCTATCTATCTATCTATCTATCTATCTATCTATCTATCTATCTTATCTATCTATCTATCTATCTATAAAATAACTGGATCATATCAAACTCAGCTGAAACTAATACTGTCCTGCTGGTCTATTCAGAGCTCATGGATTTACTCAGTTTGAATTAAATGTCCTTTACTTCTGTTCACTACAGAACAACTTTTATTTGGAATCTTGAAGAAACAAGTTTAAAAATAATTTACCAACCCTTAATAAATAATGTGTCTTAACACTGAAAATGTATATTTTAGGTAAACTATTTCTGTGAAAGACATGGAACCCCTCGACACTGACCTCACACAGTCTTGCATCAAACTGTAAAGAACTGAGACATTTTATGAGGCTTTTTATGCCTTTACAGCACAAAGAAAATAGAAAGAGAGAGAGGAGAGAGAGAGAGAGAGAGAGAGAGAGAGAGAGAGAGAAGTTGTGAGAAAGTGAGTGAAGAGGGGGAAGGGAAGAGTTACGGCTTCAGACTCACTGTATTCACGTACCAGTGTGTGTTTGGGAGGAAGGAGTGGCTCCGAAAACACTAAATAAGAGCGAGGGCGAGTGAAAAACCACATCCACACATGCAGAAGAGATTTATGAGACGAGAACCCGTCGACAACAGCGTGACCGCTGCGAAACATCACTTCAATTCAGCCCTAATTACTCGCATGCGACTGTGACATCAACAAGAAGCTTAATTCAACACACATGGCCTCTCTAACACACACACACACACACACACACACACACACACACACACACACAACACACACAGCTACTTTAAATATCTGCAGGACAAGCATGCTTGAGATACCATGACACTCCTCACACAAGCACAGTATTTGATTATGAATGATTGCATTATAATAACAAAACCTGGTTTTTAGTCAATGCTTTACTCTGGCACTGCGTGACATTTTATGATAGAGAGTAATTTTAATAAAGCATGTAAACGGGCACTTACTACTGGTGAGCATGCGGTGCATTTATCAAACGCCAAACTTGCAGGAAGAACGTTGTCAAATCTTGCCAGGAATCCTCGAATCTGAAAAGATAAGAAATGTTTTTAAGCAACAACTAATCAGAAAAGAAAATATTCCTCAGTCTCTAGCGCCACCTGGTGTGTGTTAGTAAAAGCAGTATCAAAATCAAAGGTAACACTTTATTTTAAAGTGACGTACTTGCATTGAAAAAAAGTTTTTGCCCTGTTTTTCTGAATTAATGACTTAATTATCTCAAAATTGTGAGTAACTCATTAATTCATAAAAACAGAGTGATGTGTTAATTCAGAACAACAGAGCAAAAACTTTTTATTCCATGAAAACCATCTCGTAATTCTGAGATAATTACTGCGTTAATTCTCACACACACACACGCACGCACGCACGCACGCACGCACGCACGACGCACGCACGCACGCACACACACACACACACACACACACACACACACACACACACACACACACACACACACACACACACACACACACACACACACACACACACACACACACACACACACACACACACACACACACACACACACACACACACACACACACACACACTTCTGTGCACATCCAGCAGGGGTCAGTGTGAGCCAGCGAGACTCTTCACACTCCCCAATCCCATCATGCAACATTAATGCAGAAATCTCATCCTGACTGATTTATAAGGTCAGGGATTATATTGACCCAGTCGTGGCATGTGTCCGGTTCACCAGCGTCTGGTTTTGTGAAGATATTGAGTCACAGTCAAGAAAGCTTTCCTGATTAATCGCATTATTCGTAAGGAGACGCATATGAATTATGAGTTCTTGAGGAGAGAATATTAATGTTGTACGAGCTCATAACCCAGAGAGCGTGTGTGTGACGTCTGTAGCTGCGTCATTAGCCCCCGGTTGTGTGTGTGTGTGTGTGTGTGTGTGTGTGTGTGTGGTGTGTGTTTCAGCACACAGGCAGGGGGGGTCCTGCTGTGCCACTTTATGAATTATAGCAAGACTGTAAAATTGCAAGATGCAACAATATAAACAATCATAAAAACAAGCACAGCGAAATATATGTTGATGCTTTTCTACGGTCTTATTATAAAAAAATCATACACTGAAAAAATGGTGTAGAACTTACTTTGAAACGATTTACACGCAGAAATTATTACAAAATTATTATTAAAGTAACACATTGGCTTAAACATGAGATTTTGAATTAGTAAGAATGCAATAGTATCTTATAAAATATATTACAATAATCTTTTTAACACATCCATGTGAAAAACGGGATTTTTGTCACTTTTTTTCGGTATCCTCGAGGAATATGAATAGTGTTTTCCAGCACAAATATCTAATCTTTCTTAAATCAAGATATATTTACCAGAGAAGAACAATGACTGAAGTGTTTATGCTTAAAATAAGATCAAATATTTGCCAATGAGGTCAGAATTATTGACTTAATCCAGAAGGAAAACATTGAGCTCACTGGCAGATATTTGTTATTATTTTAATCAAAACTCGCTTGATTTTGATCAGTTTTCAGTGAAGACTCATTTTGTTTCTTCTGTGAATGTATCTTGATTTAAGAATGTTTCAATATTTGCACTTATTCATAATCACTTCTTTTTGAGTAAGAAAGATTTATTACACTGCAAAAAAGATTTTCTTACTTAGCATTTTTGTCTTATTTCCAGTCCAAACATAAAAAAAAACTTAAATCAAGATGGATTTAATAAAGTAGTAAAATGCAATAAGATATTATGTTTGATTTTCTGGGGGAATAAATCAAAATGAAGTGAGTTTTTGCTTTAAACAAGTAAAATGATCTGCCAATGGGATAAGAAAAATAATGTTAATTTAAACGGAAACTAGATTATTTTTCTGACCCCATGGGCAGATTTAGTTTGTTTTAAGCAAAAACTCTTTTCATTTAGATTTTATCCCCCAGAAAACCAGACATAATATCCCATTTTACTCATCTAGTGAATGCTTCTTGATGTAAGATTTGTTAGATATTTGGACTGGAACCGCTGGACTGGACCGCAAACACATCTATCAATGACATCATCACAACCATGAGCTCATTAACATATGACCTCCCATCAGCAGTTTGGCTCCTCCCACCTACACAGAGTTTAGCCAATCACATCAGAGCTCATTTAAATACTAAAGTCTTAAAGGGATAATTCTCCAAAAAAAAGGATGTCATCACACTATGTTCCACACAAGGAAGAAGGTCATACAAGTGTGGAATAACATGAGTAAAGGTCGCCAATATTATTTTAAAGGTGCCCTAGAATGTGAAATTTTGTATTTATGTTGGCATAGTTAAATAACAAGAGTTCAGTACATGGACATGACATACAGTGAGTCTCAAACACCATTGTTTTCTCCTTATTTAAATCTCGTTTTTAAAAAACACTCACTCCTCAATAGTATTCATGATCCTTCCAAATAAGGTAAAAACAGACCATTTCATTCTAGGGCCAATTTCTAGAGTTGAAAATGGACCTGTAAAACCATATCTGGACATTTTAAATGCCCTTAAACAAGCCAATACCCTCGATGTAGATATCAGAGACAAAATTAAAATATATTTCAACACATTCTAGGGCACCTTTAAATTTTTCCCTTTAAAGGTACAAATATTTACATTTACAGATGCTTTTAGCCAGACTGGCATTACATTACATTCCTTATGTAGAGGTTATCAGACGCATTCCCTGAAGACCGAACCCAAAAAAGCAACTCACTATAAATGTATAGTGTGACACACGATGTGTGAAAGTGAATGAGATCTGACATGTGAAAAGAAGCAAATAATGACTGCCAAATTACTTCAGAAATCAGGATTGTTTTTGTAATTTCTGCAGCTTGATAACCCCATTCCCCATCAGTGTTACTATAATAACCCTGATCCACTATCATCATGGAAAAGAGCAGTGTGAACATTCTACTAAATATCTCCTGTTTACATGCGTGTTCAATGTCAATTCAAAGGCTCAGAGAAATAGTCCTGTCTAATATAAAATAGTCATGTTTCTGCTACTTGACGGACATTATAATTAACTCAGGGAGAAAAAAATGATAAAAAGTACTTGACCCTTTTAACAGCGTTCATGCGTGTGACAAGTGACGTCATACTGAATCTTCAGACGATGACAATATGAAGAGAGAGATGAAACACTTTCTCGATATAACCTTCCCTGCTTTCCCTCATTCTCTCTGACTCCAGACTCATAAAGCCGGAGAACGTCCCGAGTGTGTAAAGATGAGACGAACCAGGCATGAGCCTCCAAACACTCTCGTGACAATACAAAAAACAATCCAGGAAAACACCAGAACGACACGTTTACACACAGAACATGTGTAACTCTACATTTCTACACAACATCCCACACATAAACAACCAGCGCCGCAGTCTTTATAATATTTGTACAATTAAACAATCTCACTTTTTTAATTTTCTTTAATTATTTAATTTGTATCTTATATTGTATTTGTCCGACTAACATTTGTACACATATTTTGATCTTTTGTTACCTTGTGAGGTTACATTTTAAGATATGTAAATTTGTTTGTCTGTGCTGCTCCAGTGACTTATAAAATACCCTTAAAATACAACATGAACAATAATGGTGATAAGATTATGAATCGTGATTCCGCAGGGTATTTGTATAATGATAAAGTTCATTATTATAATTGTGTATTTGGGTCATGGGTTTTAATGGTGAGATTTGTGTTTTTGTAATCAGGCTCTCAAAAATTATATAAAAAATGGATTTAGATTTATATATCGGCCAATATATCGGTTATCAGCTTTCAAATATATAAAGAATTCTCGGTTATCGTATCGGCCAAAGTTTTCATATCAGTGCATCCCTGATTATATTAATAAATGAATATTCATGAGCTGATAATAACTGACCTGATGAGGGACGAGACCCAGAGATGTTGGCGGCTCATTCATCCGGTCGTCACTGCTACTGGCCACTGCGTAACCTCTGCAGAAAACACACATTATGCTTAGAGACTTCACATGTGAGTGTGTGTGTGTGTGTGTGTACCTACTTAACTATATTTTGGGGACAAATTTGTTCCCAGAAGTGACCAAAACCAGTCAAAATCTCCAAAAACTTCCTTAAATCAAAGTTTTGTGTGATGGGTAGGTTTAGCGGTAGAGTTGTGACTTTCTCACTGCACCCAAACTTTGAAGTTGATTTAGATCTTTTTCACAGAAATATCAGTGGTATTGTGTCTGCTTACTCATAATAAAACATTTCTGCAGCGCTGAAACACAGAATGTGCAGAGGTCACCATATAATGTGTTTGTTTTTAACATCAGCTGAACATTTAATGAGTGAATTTTCAATTTTGGGTGAAATATCCTTTAAGCTTGAAATGTTTAGTGTGACGTGGGGAACATATGATCATTGTGTGTCTGTGACCCTAGAGAGACCGTGATCTACATGTGTGTGTGTAAATGTATTTAACTCTAATTCTGAGTGATAAATAAGGCTCCATTTACAGCTGCTATTACAGTTTTGTTTGTTTTGGGTTTTTTCTTTTTACAGTCGCTAGGACACATTTCTCAATACTTGGGTCATTTATTCAGCTCTTCCCTCAGTTCTCCTAACCAACCTTAAGCTTCACTGCAGTTCATTTCACATTAAAACTATCAAAACACTTCATTCATGTCTAAAATCAACTCATTCTTCCAGAACACTAGCAAACGTTTCACCCAACAAACACACTTTGTCACTCATAAAATAAAAAACACAAATAACAGGAGCATTTTTAAATATTTCTGCTGTTTTCTCTTCATAATTCACAGCAGTTTATGTTACATGATCAATGTTTACATTACAAGTTTCCCGTTTGTATAGATGGTGATTCTTATATAAGGAGAACTCGTACACTTCAGAAACCACATTACAGTCAGAGTATTAAGCCTGAAAACGCTTAAAAACGCAAGTGTGAAGTTTTTAAACGAAAACGCCATTGTCAAATGTATTGGGATTAAAGTAGACGAAAGATCAGAGTGTCCCGAGCACATATTACAAACTCTGGGATAGGAACATGTATTTAAAATGCCCATAATGATTAATACTCTGACTGTAATGTGGTTTCTGGAGTGTAAGTTCTCCTGTGACAGTCTGGCAGCTGACAGCAGTGCTGGACTCCATCATACCAGGGTTTTATAAGAGCGTAATGCATCTGAAGAGACCCTGACTGGATGCCTGCACTATCTAGGGCACTGAGAGGATCGGCCCCTGCTTTTTAAAGTCTTCCTTGAATAGTAAACATGAAAGAAAGCTTTCTATACGCTCTCATTCATCTGGGAATACATAAAGCAATATAGGCTTTTCTGCTTTACAGAGTAATTGCTGTAAGTGCTGTTGCTTTTTTGTAGGGTTGGAAATGAAGCTAAAGCTCTATTCGTATGAGAATAATTTTCTAAACGATGGCGAGTTACAATTTTTATCACGTGATGTCTGTAATTTTATGTACCCAATTCATGTACCCATCTAGTCAAGTATCTTACTCTTACACTGACACTGATATTAAAACAGCCAGCAGTCGCAATATCTGCGATTTTGCTCTATTTATTGATTGTACATGTTATTTTTTCATAGGACACCATCCATATTGAAATCAAATGAAAGCATGCCGAAGATTGGTGCATAAACGGCAGCACAAGTAGGTCACATTTCCCAAACACACTCGAAGTGCTCGACCAATCAGAGCACAGTGTGCTTTTCAGAAGGAGGGGCTTCATAGAGACAGGAAGTAAACAGAGCGTTACTGACAGACTGGGAAGAGAGGAGCCGCAACAATGGAGAATATGAGGAAAATAATCAACATTCAAGCAGGAAAATCTGTGGAAGCTTGTTTCTGTCACAGAATAAAACATTTTAATAGATAATAGCGACTTTTTATCTCACAATTGTGAGTATACATCTCACAATTCTGACTTTTTTTCTTGCAATTGTGACTTTATATCGAGTAATATCTCCCAATTGCATGTTATAAAGTCAGAATTGCGAGTTCTGACATATTTTCTCAGAATTATGAGATATAAACTCTACAGATATACCGTAAACTTTATAACAAGCAATTCGGTTGTTAAGTCTGACGTCACGCGTGACGTTTAGCCTCTTCCGGGCCCAAGCGCTCCGCTCGTCTTTCAGATCCTAGACTACATAAAACCCTTTTCTTAAAGGGCTTTTTCCAGTCAGTGCCAGTGGGTGTTACTATGGATTAAGGGATAGCACCCACTGGCGCCAAAGTTTCTTCATTCGTTTAAGATTTGTAACTTACCTAATCAACTGCCGCCATTTTCTCTAATCTTTCTCGTCACAGGGAAAGCGGTAGATGACAGTTAAGTGTCACTTGTTTTTTTTTAACTCCGATCTATTTAAACTACACGGGAACACGTTAAAACTCCGGCGAAAGCGGTAGGTAGGTAGAGAGGACCCGGCCTTTGGACCCGGAAACAGTATTATCGGAGAGCGCTTACGTCACGACTTAACAACCGGATTGCGACTTTATATCATGCAATTCTGACTTTATATCCCCCAACTGCATGTTATAAAGTCAGAATTGCGAGTTTATTTCTGAGATAAAAAGTCAAGACAAAAAGAATTGTGAAATAAAAAGTTGCAATTACCTTTTTACATTTTTATTCTGTGGCGGAAACAAGCTTCCATAAAAAACGTTTCTAGTAAAGCCCCAAAACAACATCAAGACTATGTAAAAGGGCATATTAAGGCCTCATTAATTACGTTCATCATCCAGGTAATTGGAATCTACTTCTTGATGGAATTTCCAGTGTGAACATAAAACTCACAAAATGGCATAGCAAATGACTAGCTGTAAAGTTCATACATGTTAAAACGGCTTCAGTCAGGCATTCTTCGTGATTTTTCTACAATGCATCAGAATATAGACACACACACACACACACAACATAGATGATTTACAGTAGTTGTAGTGAATGAATGGCACGTACCCCTCTGGGTGCTGGAGAACAGACACCATCAGCTCCACAGCAAGAGCTCCAGCAATCATGGCCAGACCCGGCCGGCTCACTGTACACTGCTGGTCTAGAGTCCTGTCTCTGGTGGACTAATGAGGGGACAAGAGCGCACTAATGAGGGGAGAAGAGCTCACTAATAAGGGAAGAACACTACACTAATGAGGGGAGAACAGTACACTAATGAGGGGAGAACAGTACACTAATGAGGGGAGAACAGTACACTAATGAGGGGAGAACAGTACACTAATGAGGGGAGAACAGTACACTAATGAGGGGAGAATAATACACTTATGAGGGGAGAACAGTACACTAAGGAGGGAAGAACAGTACACTAATGAGAGGAGAACAGTACACTGCTGGTCTAGAGTCCTGTCTCTGGTGGACTAATGAGGGGACAAGAGCTCACTAATGAGGGGAGAAGAGCTCACTAATGAGGGGAGAAGAGTTCACTAATGAGTGGAGAAGAGGTCACTAATGAGGGGAGAACAGTTCACTAATGAGGGGAGAAGAGGTCACTAATGAGGGAGAAGAGCTCACTAATGAGGGGAGAATAGTACACTACTGAGGGGAGAAGAGCTCACTAATGAGGGGGGAATAGTTCACTAATGAGGGGAGAAGAGCTCACTAATGAGGGGAGAAGAGCTCACTAATGAGGGGAGAACAGTTCACTAATGAGGGGAGAACAGTTCACTAATGAGAGGAGAAGAGGTCACTAATGAATGGAGAAGATCTCACTAATGAGGGGAGAAGAGCTCACTAATGAGAGGAGAAGAGCTCACTAATGAGAGAAGAGCTTACTAATGAGGTGGAGAAGAGGTCACTAATGAGAGGGAGAAACAGTTCACTAATGAGGGGAGAAGAGCTCACTAATGAGGGAGAACAGTTCACTAATGAGGGAGAAAGTACACTAATGAGGGGAGAACAGTCACTAACGAGGGGAGAAGAGTCACTAATGAGGGGAGAAGAGTCACTAATGAGGGGAGAAGAGCTCACTAATGAGGGGAGAATAGTACATAATGAGGGGAGAAGAGCTCACTAATGAGGGGAGAAGAAGTTCACTAATGAGGGGAGAACAGTTCACTAATGAGAGGGAAGAGGTCACTAATGAGATGGAGAAAGTCTCACTAATGAGGGGAGAGAGTCACTAATGAGGAGAAGAGCTCACTAATGAGAGGAGAAGAGCTCACTAATGAGGTGAGAAGAGTCACTAATGAGAGGAGAACAGTTCACTAATGAGGGGAAGAAGAGCTCACTAATGAGGGGAGAAGGGCTCACTAATGAGGGGAGAACAGTTCACTAATGAATGGAGAAGAGTCACTAATGAGGGTGAACATTTCACTAATGAGGGGAGAACAGTACACTAATGAGGAGAACATTTCATAATGAGGGAGACAGTACACTAATGAGGGGAGAACAGTACACTAATGAGGGGAGAACAGTTCACTAACGAGGGAGAGAGGTCACTAATGAGGGAGAAGAGGTCACTAATGAGGGAGAAGAGCTCACTAAATAGGGGAGAATATCACTAATGAGGGAGAAGAGCTCACTACTGAGGGGAGAACAGTTCACTAATGAGGGGAGACTAGTTCACTAATGAGAGTAGAAGAGCTCACTAATGAGAGGAGAAGAGCTCACTAATAAGGCGAGAACAGTTCACTAATAAGGGGAGAACAGTTCACTAATGAGGGGAGAACAGTTAACTAATGAGGAGATAAGAGCTCAATAATGAGGGGAGGGTTCACTAGCAGAGTTAAACAACAGGCAAAACCACAAATCATGGAAACCAACCCTATTCATTATGGGCTTCTGCAAAGCCAATCAGCGAACACTACCGTCACTGTAGTTTCTATAGCGCTGGATTAGAGTAAATACGTTAATCTAAAAGGAGATCCTAGAAATAAAGTCGTACTCCCGCCAATAGTTTGAGGAACTATGCAAAGGTGCGAAAGCAATCAAACAATTTTCAATCATATTTCGCTTCAGGTTATGATTTCCAGCTTTGAGTGTCCATTGAATTCAAGGCACTTGATTGATGGGTTTGAGCTAGAGTTTAATATAAAATGTGTTCCGAGGAAAACCTAATTTCACCACAGATATGAAAGTAGTTGATTAAAACTCACGTCTCCAGGGGCGACCACATCATTACAGAAGTAGCAGCCGAGCCGGTGTCCGGGGATGTTGGAGAACAGAGACGCTCCTGAGAATTAATACAAGAATAACAAGAAAACACCTCAGAATACAGCATCGCTACACCAGCTGACCAATGAAACTATCTGAATCTCAGAATACAGCATCACTACACCAGCTGACCAATGAAACTCTGAATCTCAGAATACAGCATCCCTACACCAGCTGACCAATGAAACTCTCTGAATCTCAGAATACAGCACACCAGCTGACCAATGAAACTCTCTGGATCTCAGAATACAGCATCACTACACCAGCTGACCAATGAAACTCTCAGAATCTCAGAATACAGCATCACTACACCAGCTGACCAATGAAACTCTCAGAATCTCACAATACAGCATCACTACACCAGCTGACCAATGAAACTATCTGAATCTCAGAATACAGCATCACTACACCAGCTGACCAATGAAACTCTGAATCTCAGAATACAGCATCACTACACCAGCTGACCAATGAAACTCTGAATCTCAGAATACAGCATCGTTACACCAGCTGACCAATGAAACTCTGAATCTCAGAATACAGCATCACTACACCAGCTGACCAATGAAACTCTCAGAATCTCACAATACAGCATCACTACACCAGCTGACCAATGAAACTCTCTGAATCTCAGAATACAGCATCCTACACCAGCTGACCATGAAACTCTCAGAATCTCAAATACAGCATCACTACACCAGCTGACCAATGAAACTCTCTGAATCTCAGAATACAGCATCACTACACCAGCTGACCAATGAAACTCTCGAATCTCACAATACAGCATCACTACACCAGCTGACCAATGAAACTCTCTGAATCTCAGAATACAGCATCACTACACCAGCTGACACTGAAACTCTGAACTCAATACAGCATCACTACAAGCTGACATGAAACTAACTCAGAATACAGCATCCCTACACCAGCTGACCAATGAAACTTCTGAATCTCAGAATACAGCATCCTAACCAGCTGACCATGAAACTCTGAATCTCAGAATACAGCATCCCTACACCAGCTGACCAATGAAACTTCTGAATCTCAGAATACAGCATCCCTACACCAGCTGACCAATGAAACTTCTGAATCTCAGAATACAGCATCCCTACACCAGCTGACCACTGAAACTCTGAATCTCAGAATACAGCATCCCTACACCAGCTGACCAATGAAACTACTGAATCTCAGAATACAGCATCACTACACCAGCTGACCAATGAAACTCTCTGAATCTCAGAATACAGCATCCCTACACCAGCTGACCATGAAACTCTGAATCTCAGAATACAGCATCCCTACACCAGCTGACCACTGAAACTCTGAATCTCAGAATACAGCATCCCTACACCAGCTGACCAATGAAACTTCTGAATCTCAGAATACAGCATCACTACACCAGCTGACCAATGAAACTCTCTGAATACAGCATCCCTACACCAGCTGACCAATGAAACTGAATCTCAGAATACAGCATCCCTACACCAGCTGACCAATGAAACTCTGAATCTCAGAATACAGCATCACTACACCAGCTGACCAATGAAACTCTCTGAATCTCAGAATACAGCATCCTACACCAGCTGACCAATGAAACTCTCTGAATACAGCATCCCTACACCAGCTGACCAATGAAACCTCTGAATCTCAGAATACAGCATCACTACACCAGCTGACCAATGAAACTCTCTGAATCTCAGAATACAGCATCACTACACCAGCTGACCAATGAAACTCTATCTCGAATACAGCATCCTACACCAGCTGACCAATGAAACTCTCTGAATCTCAGAATACAGCATCACTACACCAGCTGACCAATGAAACTCTCTGAATCTCAGAATACAGCATCACTACACCAGCTGACCAATGAAACTCTCTGAATCTCAGAATACAGCATCACTACACCAGCTGACCAATGAAACTCTTGAATCTCAGAATACAGCATCACTACACCAGCTGACCAATGAAACTCTCAGAATCTCACAATACAGCATCACTACACCAGCTGACCAATGAAACTCTCTGAATCTCAGAATACAGCATCACTACACCAGCTGACCAATGAAACTCTCTGAATCTCAGAATACAGCATCACTACACCAGCTGACCAATGAAACTCTCAGAATCTCACAATACAGCATCCTACACCAGCTGACCAATGAAACTCTCTGAATCCAGATCCACTACACCAGCTGACCAATGAAACTTCTGAATCTCAGAATACAGCATCACTACACCAGCTGACCAATGAAACTCTCTGAATCTCAGAATACAGCATCACTACACCAGCTGACCAATGAAACTCTCTGAATCTCAGAATACAGCATCACTACACCAGCTGACCAATGAAACTCTCTGAATCTCAGAATACAGCATCACTACACCAGCTGACCAATGAAACTCTCTGAATCTCAGAATACAGCATCACTACACCAGCTGACCAATGAAACTATCTGAATCTCAGAATACAGCATCACTACACCAGCTGACCAATGAAACTCTGAATCTCAGAATACAGCATCACTACACCAGCTGACCAATGAAACTCTCTGAATCTCAGAATACAGCATCACTACACCAGCTGACCAATGAAACTTCTGAATCTCAGAATACAGCATCCCTACACCAGCTGACCATGAAACTCTCTGAATCTCAGAATACAGCATCACTACACCAGCTGACCAATGAAACTCTGAATCTCAGAATACAGCATCACTACACCAGCTGACCAATGAAACTCTCTGAATCTACAGAAATACAGCAATCACTAACACCAGCTGACCAATGAAACTTCTGAATCTCAGAATACAGCATCACTACACCAGCTGACCAATGAAACTCTCTGAATCTCAGATACAGCATCACTACACCAGCTGACCAATGAAACTCTGAATCTCAGAATACAGCATCCTACACCAGCTGACCAATGAAACTCTGAATCTCAGAATACAGCATCACTACACCAGCTGACCAATGAAACTTCTGAATCTCAGAATACAGCATCACTACACCAGCTGACCAATGAAACTCTCTGAATCTCAGAATACAGCATCACTACACCAGCTGACCAATGAAACTCTCTGAATCTCAGAATACAGCATCACTACACCAGCTGACCAATGAAACTTCTGAATCTCAGAATACAGCATCCTACACCAGCTGACCAATGAAACTCTTGAATCTCAGAATACAGCATCACTACACCAGCTGACCAATGAAACTCTCTGAATCTCAGAATACAGCATCACTACACCAGCTGACCAATGAAACTCTCTGAATCTCAGAATACAGCATCACTACACCAGCTGACCAATGAAACTCTGAATCTCAGATACAGCATCACTACACCAGCTGACCAATGAAATCTCTGAATCTCAGAATACAGCATCACTACACACCAGAAACTTCTGATCCAATGCATAACAGTACAATGAAAATTTTGAATATCAGCATCACTACACCAGCTGACCAATGAAACTTCTGAATCTCAGAATACAGCATCACTACACCAGCTGACCAATGAAACTTCTGAATCTCAGAATTTCAGCATCACTACACCAGCTGACCAATGAAACTCTCGAATCTCAGAATACAGCATCACTACACCAGCTGACCAATGAAACTCTCTGAATCTCAGAATACAGCATCCTACACCAGCTGACCAATGAAACTCTCTGAATCTCAGAATACAGCATCACTACACCAGCTGACCAATGAAACTCTCTGAATCTCAGAATACAGCATCACTACACCAGCTGACCAATGAAACTCTCTGAATCTCAGAATACAGCATCACTACACCAGCTGACCAATGAAACTTCTGATCTCAGAATACAGCATCACTACACCAGCTGACCAATGAAACTCTGAATCTCAGAATACAGCATCACTACACCAGCTGACCAATGAAACTCTGAATCTCAGAATACAGCATCACTACACCAGCTGACCAATGAAACTATCTGAATCTCAGAATACAGCATCACTACACCAGCTGACCAATGAAACTCTGAATCTCAGAATACAGCATCACTACACCAGCTGACAATGAAACTCTCTGAATCTCAGAATACAGCATCACTACACCAGCTGACCAATGAAACTCTCTGAATCTCAGAATACAGCATCACTACACCAGCTGACCAATGAAACTCTCTGAATCTCAGAATACAGCATCACTACACCAGCTGACCAATGAAACTCTGAATCTCAGAATACAGCATCACTACACCAGCTGACCAATGAAACTTCTGAATCTCAGAATACAGCTCACTACACCAGCTGACCAATGAAACTACTGAATCTCAGATACAGCATCCTACACCAGCTGACCATGAAACTTGAATCTCAGAATACAGCATCACTACACCAGCTGACCAATGAAACTTCTGAATCTCAGAATACAGCGATCACTTACACCAGCTGACCAATGAAACTACTGAATCGCATCTACCAGCTGACAATGAAACTCTCTGAATACAGCATCACTACACCAGCTGACCAATGAAACTTCTGAATCTCAGAATACAGCATCACTACACCAGCTGACCAATGAAACTCTCTGAATTCAGAATTACAGCAATCGCTACACAGTGACCAATGAAACTCTCTGAATACAGCATCACTACACCAGCTGACCAATGAAACTCTCTGAATCTCAGAATACAGCATCACTACACCAGTGACCAATGAAACTCTCTGAATCTCAGAATACAGCATCACTACACCAGCTGACAATGAAACTCTCTGAATCTCAGAATACAGCGTCACTACACCAGCTGACCAATGAAACTCTCTGAATCTCAGAATACAGCATCACTACACCAGCTGACCAATGAAACTCTCTGAATCTATATTTTATTTAGGGATGCAGGATATATATCGGCCACCATATCGTATCGGCTGATAATGCATTATTTCCTTCAGCTGAGACTCTTCAGATGAGACTGTTCAACATGATGGTTTTGAACTGCTTGAAATATGATTGAAATCACTTTAAAAAAGGAAAATACAGTAAAGTGCAACACAAGTCTGTTATATCAGCTATATAACATTATGAGAACATCATAATTGTGTGTTTGGGACATGGATTTTAATGGTGAGACATTTGTGTTTGTAATCAGGCTCTGAAAAATAATAAAAAAATTGGGATTTAGATTTATCGGCCAATATATCGGTCATCAGCTTTCAAATATCGGATTATCGGTTGCTGTATAAATATTAGTTAAAAAATGTAAAGTCCCCCTGTGGTGAAAATCCAGATTTTAATGTTGTTTATATCTATGTGGTGTTTTTAATATGCTTTAATAACTCAAATCATGTGTAAATTCATAAGTCGACAGCATTGCTGAGTATTTTCTGCTTAAAACTGCAGTGAACCAATGACAGTCTCAAAAACACTGAAATCGCTGGTGTTTCTGACTCACAAAGTACAGTAACCAATCAGATCAACGTGTGATCGTCAACCAGTGGATCTCTGAGTGAGTGAGTGAGTGAGTGGAGGCGGGGCTCATTTGCATATTCATAGAACCACGCATACTAAATGAGGGTATATTTGTGGGAATAGCCACAATATGGGTCAAAATTATTGATTTTTCTTTTATGACAAAAATCATTAGGATATTAAGTAAAGATCATGTTATATTGATGATATTTTGTACATTTCCTACCGTTATATAAAACATTATTTCTGTGAGTGAATGCAGCACAATCGCGAACATAAATGCACAACTTTAAAGGAGATTTTCTCAATGTTTCGGTTTTCAAATAGTTGTATCTCAGCCAAATATTGTCCTATCCTAACAAACCATACATCAATGGAAAGCTTATTTCTTCAGCTAGTGACGTGACACACCTGGAGTGACAGTGGATGCTGGCATTGAGGAACACGAGGAGCTGGAGGAAGCAGACATGGGGCTGGACTCCTCAGACTGAGGCTCTTTGGGTTTCTTGAGACCGTGTCTCATCACCACAAACGTGTCGAATCCCAGAGCAGCATTAACTATCAACTGCACACACACACACACACATTAAAAAAGATTAGGCACCATTAATTGCGTATTACGTGACGTCACAGCATCACAGAACAGAGCAAGGCGAGCATTTGTGCTTATAAAACAAACTTTTTTATTTATTTTTGAAATGAGCGATGGTTTGTCTAGATAAGACCCTTATTCATCGTCTGGTGTCGTTTAAAGCCCTTTGCAGCTGCACTGAAACTGTCATTTGGACCTTGAACCGTTTGGGTCCCATTGAAGTCCATTATATGGAGAAAAATCCTGGAATGTTTTCATCAAAAACCTTCATTTCTTTTCGACTGGACATCTTGGATGACATGGGGGTGAGTCAATTATCAGCAAAAGTTTTTTTTAAAGGGTACCTATTATGGAATTTTGAAAATTACCTTTCATGTAGTGTGTATCATAGATCTAAGAGAACAAAACATCCTGCAAAGTTTTAAATATGAAAGTTCACCGTATACAAAGTTCCCTTTCGAACGGTCACTTCGTATTGCGTAGCTATACGCAGTGGGAAACTCCTTTTCCTCGATTTACTGAAACCTTTATGTAAAATGCATTTGCAGCTGCACAGCTAACGCCCTGAGCGTCTTGTTTGCTCATAGGCTGTGCTGCAGCAACTGCACATCCAATGGCGCGGACGACTCTGACGTGCGACCAATAGCCCGTCATAGGGGCGAGGCCTAGCCTATATAAGCCCCTGAACTCGCCAAAATAGCAGATTTTACTCCTTCAGCGACAAACTATACGTCTCTGTCTGTTTCACTGAGCCTTCGCCGTCGAACAAGCCCTTCAGCCTGAGCGAGCATTATTTCAGCGGATTACGTCTCTCAGCCGTTCGTCCCCTGACGCCGTCTCACCTGTGGCTATCCGGCGATATCCTTTCTACTTCTTTGCAACATGTCTCGCTGCACCACGTGCGCGCGCAAGCTGCACAAGGCCGATCACCACGCTAAATGCATTTCATGCCTGGGACTCGACCACGCGGAGAAGGCCTTCTCCTCCGGCGGATGTGCGGCCTGTGAGAGCATGCCCATCTCCTCGCTGCGGACTCGGCTAGCTCTCGCCAGGGATGAAGACGCCGCTTCGCCCGCGCCTCCTCCCTCGGTCCTTCCTCAACCTAGGAAGAAGAAGCGCTGCAGCCAACGGCAGCCCGAGAGCATGGATGTAGCGATCGCACGCCGGCCACGTTCCCCGCGTGCCTCGCTTTCTCCCGCTCGATTGTCTCCCTAACAAGCCGTGCAGAAACACGTCAGCCCTCCTCGGACGCGCGTACTCCGCTTCCGTGCAGTCCCTAGCCACACGGGTTCTAGCCTGGCAATCTATCCCCGGTGTGTCGAGTTGGGTCATAAACATTATAAAGCGAGGCTACTCGCTCCAATTTGCTCGCAGACCCCCAAGGTTTCAGGCGGTCATCGAGACCTCGGTGAGAAGCGACGTGGGTCACGTGCTTCGCACCGAAGTGCAGAAATTATTAGCAAAAGGGGCGATAGAATTAGTCCCTCCTGCGCTGATGCAAGCGGGTTTTTACAGCCGTTATTTTCTGGTTTCCGAAAAAAGACGGCGGTCTCAGACCCATACTAGATTTGAGACATTTGAACAGGGCGCTCATGCGTCGTCCCTTCAAAATGTTAACTATCAAACAGATCCTCGCGCAAATTCGCCCGGGGGATTGGTTTGTTACGATGGATCTGAAAGATGCTTACTTTCATATTCAAATAAACCCTCGTCACAGGCCATTCTTGAGATTCGCCTTCGAGGGACAGGCTTATCAGTACACAGTTCTGCCGTTCGGTCTGTCTCTGGCACCCCGCACGTTCACGAAGTGTGTGGATGCGGCGCTCTCTCCTCTGAGACAGAGAGGAGTGCGTGTGTTGAATTACCTCGACGACTGGCTGGTGCTAGCGCAGTCGAGAGGCGAACTGATAGCTCACAGAGATCTGATTCTCGGCCATTTGGAATGCTTGGGTCTCACGATCAATGTTTCAAAGAGCAAACTATCCCCCTGTCAGAGTGTGATCTTTCTGGGCATAGTTTTAGACTCGGTGTCAATGAGAGCGCGGCTCACACCAGAGCGCCTCTGAAGAAATATCAGAAACTACTGGGTCTCATGGCAGCAGCATCACCGTGCTCCGCATGGGATTGCTGCGCATGCGTCCACTGCAGCACTGGCTGAAACGCCGGGTGCCAACATATGCATGGCAGTCGGGCAGCTTACGCATCAGGGTGAATCACGGTTGTTTAAGGACCCTGGTTCCCTGGCGGGCTCAGGACTGGTACCAAGAGGGTGTGATAATAGGGACAATTTCCAGAAGGAAAGTGGTCTTTACAGATGCGTCCAACCTGGGTTGGGGGGCATTACACGAGGGCACGCCTGCCTCCGGCCTCTGGTCGAGCGCGGAGCAGAGCTTACACATCAACTGTCTGGAAATGAAAGCAGTTGGTCTGGCCCTGAATGCTTTTCTGTCAAGCCTCAAGGGTCATCACATCTTAGTCCGCACAGACAACATGTCAGTGGTGGCCTACATAAATCGCCAAGGGGACGTCAAGTCAGGTGGCCTACATGCTATGGCGAGAGATCTCCTCTTGTGGGCGCAGAACAATCTGAGCTCTCTGAGGGCTGTGCATATCCCGGGCGTCCAGAATTTGGGCGCGGATATGCTCTCACGGGGCAACACTCCCCTAGGCGAGTGGGCCCTGAACCCGCAGACGGTCAGTCTGATATGGGAAGTGTTTGGCAGGGCCGAAATCGACCTGTTCGCCTCGAAAGACAACACCCATTGCAATCTGTTCTTCTCGAAGGACAGGGATGTGTTGGCCCACGTGTGGCCCAACCGCCCCCTGTATGCTTTTCCCCCTGTCTCGATGATTCCACAGGTCATCAAACGGGTCAGGGAGAGCGGGTGCCCAGTCCTTCTGGTGGCTCCTCTCTGGAAGTCCAAGCCGTGGTTTCCGGAGCTGGTTCAGATTTCGGACACAGCTCCATGGCCTGTCCCGATGAGGAAAGACCTCCTCACTCAGGCGAAGGATCGTTGTGGCATCCGCGACCTGACCTGTGGGCCCTTCATGTGTGGCCCTTGAACCGGTATCCGGGGGCCTTCCTGTGAAGGTGTTGAACACTATATCTGAAGCTAGGGCCCCGTCAACTCGGCGCCTTTATGCTCTAAAGTGGGCGGTTTTTTCCGGCTGGTGCTCGAAAAATCGTCTGAATCCAGAGTCATGTGACATATCAGTGGTTCTCTCATTCCTACAGGAGCTGTTGGACGCGGGTCACTCCCCGTCCACACTCAAGGTGTATCTGGCCGCTATTGCAGCTCACCATGTTCTGGTAGCCGGTCAGTCACTGGGAAGAAACGACCTGGTTGTGAAATTTTTGAGGGGTGCTAGGAGGATTAACCCCTCCAGACCTCCTTCTGTGCCATCCTGGGACCTATCTACGGTCCTAGGGGCTCTGAGGGGTCCGCCTTTTGAACCGTTACAGTCGGTTGATCTTAAACTTCTCTCGCTAAAGACTGCTCTCCTGTTGGCATTGGCGTCTATCAAGCGAGTGGGAGATCTGCAGGCTCTCTCTGTGAGCCCGGCATGTTTGGAGTTTGGTCCTGGTGATTCCAGAGTCATCCTCAAGCCCAGGCATGGTTATGTCCCCAAAGTGCTCTCAACGCCGTTCAGAGCGCAGGTGGTGTCATTGTTAGCCCTTCCCCCTTCCACAGAGGATGGGGAGGTTAATTTTCTCTGCCCTGTCAGGGCACTGAGAATCTATCTGGAGCGTTCTGCATCGTTTAGACAATCAGAACAGCTTTTTGTATGCTTTGGTGGTCGGTCCAAAGGGGATCCTGTCACTAAACAGAGACTGTCTACATGGATAGTGGAGGCCATTTCTGCGGCTTATACCGCAGCGGGCCAGGATTGCCCTATAGGTGTCAAAGCCCATTCGACCAGAGGCATGGCCTCGTCGTGGGCGTGGTCATCTGGTTTTCCCATTTAAGACATCTGTGATGCGGCCGGCTGGGCCTCGCCGTCCTTATTTATGAAATTCTATAATTTGGAAGTACCCTCCCTACAGGCAGGGGTGCTTTCGGTATGATTATGGCCCCGACAGTGTCTGGTCTTGTCATTACTTGTTACTGTGCATAATCACATTCCCTATATATATATATGTATATAAACCCGCTTCTTGCCGGTTACAAATTTTCATATTATAAACCCGCTAAGGCTGGTGGTGTTGATATTCTTGACCCTGTCTTGACCCGAAACCTGATGGTGTCGGGTTTAGTGTATACATATTAAGTGGTTTATGGCTTGTTCTGTATGCTCAGGGGTCCTGAGTTGCAGTGGCAACCAGTTATTCAGTCCGGCGTTTTGCATAGCGTTCCCACTGCGTATAGCTACGCAATACGAAGTGACCGCTCGAAAGGGAACTACTTGGTTACTCACGTAACCTCAGTTCCCTGAGTTAGGGAACGAAGTATTGCGTAGCCTGCCGCACTATTTTAACTGGGTAGTTGTCGCTTCAGTCGTATAAACCTGCTATTTTGGCAAGTTCAGGGGCTTATATAGGCTAGGCCTCGCCCCTATGACGGGCTCTGACGTGTAATGGCGTAGAGTGATCTCATTGGTCGCACGTCAGAGTCGTCCGCGCCATTGGATGTGCAGTTGCCGCAGCACAGCCTATGAGCGAGCAAGACACTCAGGGCGTTAGCTGTGCAGCTGCAAATGCGTTTTACATAAAGGTTTCAGTAAATCGAGGAAAAGGAGTTTCCCAGCACTGCGTATAGCTACGCAATACTTCGTTCCCTAACTCAGGAAACTGAGGTTACGTGAGTAACCAAGTAGTTATTGTCTCTCAAAAGTAAGAGTCGACTCTGAGTCGCTGATATGAATCGATAGACGAACGATGCTTTTTCTCTGTCTAGATGTCAACTTGACAAGTTATTTGAATAAGATACACCCACTCATTGCGCGCGCCGCAGACACCAGTGAAACTTGACAACATCATGGCGACGAGACTCTGTTCTGAAGTGAGAATCAAAAGCAAACTTTTTTTTCACTGCCCAGGGACGAGCATGTGAAGAATCAGTGACTAGAGTTTATATTTACAACTCTACCACACAAGTATAGCCCAACCTTGAGCTGTGTTCGCGTTATTTTAATGAGGATTCCTTTACAAACATAAATGCTTTCAAGTGTGGATTCGCGAGTCGGCTGATACTGAAGGAACGTTTAGTACCAAGTTTATTTGGATCGGCTTCATCCTCCGAATCACAACCTGTAAGTACTGTTAATAATTGTTGCTTTTATGGGTTTTGTAGCATGCTCAATAAGTGTGTTGTGTGGGTGTGTGTGTGTGTGTGTGTGTGTGTGTGTGTGTGTGTGGTGTGTGTTGTGTGTGTGCAGTTACGCTCAGCGCTTAGGTCTCCAAGCTGTGTGTGTGTGTTTTTTGAAATATGTAAAACGTTTGTCGTTGTTATTGGAGTTGTCATAAAGAATAGAGCGTATTGTAGTACTGCAGTGCTTTATCAATATGTTTAAGCTTTGGGTTAACGCGAAAAATAACTGACTGGGTCGTCTGACCAATCACCGCAGATTAGCGTCACGCAAAGGCGGGGTTTGAAAAATGAGTCGTTGAACGAATCATTAGGGAATCGCTGAGCAAATCAGGTAAAAATAAATGCATATTATAAGACAACAAAAGTGTTTTTTGTCATTGCATGTAAAACTGTTGTTGTGGACTCCCAGAACAATATTAGGAACATTTTAAATGCCATAATAATTGCCCTTTAAAGTGAACTAATCCTTTAAATCAGTTATAAAGGCAAACCCTGTGTAACACTTACCAACAACTGTGGCAATAACATACTGTATATATACAAAGGCAGGCAGGCATGAGAGGAGAAACTAAATAAATCAATCAATCAATAAAAGATGAAAGCGTGGAGAGGGGAAGCTACCTTTCTCTGGCTGGCAGCGATGACTGTGGGAAGCCATCGGCTCTCGCGAGTGTCCATCAGCAGAAACACCACGTCGTGTTCAGAGATGAGCTTCTCCAGCTGCTCCACATCACGCCGAGCCTGAGCCGTCGTTATCTCCGAGAAGCTCACGGGATGGCCTGGCATCGGGATGCTCATGTTGTGGCCCTCTGCGTTCTGAACCGGACCGATGAGAGAGATACAGATAGATGCCTTATTATTATTATTAATCGAACATTTCATAATGTTTTTATTTTGTATTTTATCAGGGGGTTTTTGTCAGTAATGCAATGCTTGTTTAATTATATGTTTTATCATGTTTCTATTCTTGTGAAGCGCTTTGAGATGCTTTTTAAAGGCGCTATATAAAATAAAGTTTATTATTATATTATATTATAGTAGTCAACATTTCAAGTGGATCAAAACCTTGGTAGCACTTTACAATAAGGGTTATTAGTTAGCATGAAATAATGATGAACTGCACTTATACTGCATTCATTCATCTTTGTTAATGTTAATCTCAACATTTACTAATACTTTATTAAAATCTTGTTAACATTAGTTAATGTCTGTTACCTTAAATTATATGTTTATCTCTGTAAAGCTGCTTTAAAACAATCTACGTTGTTAAAAGCGCTATATAAATGAGGATGACTTGACTTGACTAATGCACTGTGAACTAACATGAACTGCTGTGTTTTTATTAACAAAGATTAACAAATACAGTAACAAAGATTAACAAATACAGTAACAAATGTATTGCTCATTGTTAGTTCATGTTAGTTAATATCTTAAAGGCACACCGCGGACTTTGTGACCTAAAGAGTCGACGCATAAGAGTTATTCTAAATGATTCCTCAGGCCAATATACAGCGCTTGACACTATCACTGCTCGAGCGGGGCGGCCCTCCTGAAATACCGCCTATGTAAGTTTGGAGAAGCGTACCGTCTTTGGCCAGGTCATGTGACCTGGAGAGCATATCGCTTTACGAACATCACGTGACCACAGGCTCTGATATACTCATAAGGCTTTTGCTACTATGTTTCCGCCGGCTCGACTCCTGGCCATTGGCTGAGGCAAGGAAAGAGTTTAAAACTGCTAAAACAAGTAGGGACGCGTTTGTGTGCATTTTATTTCGTGATTTCACCGGAATGAATAGAGAGTCTCCGCAACGGCGATAGATTGAAGAGCGCGGCGAGTGAAGACTGCGCGCGCGCCACAGAGAACACTGTGTCCATGACACTGATAGCAGCGACACGAGCGCTCAGGTTCAGTTCAAAAACACATTTTAGTGCTAGATCTCTTATTTAAAGGCACACTATGCAAGATTTGTACCTTAATATAACAGCTTCACAGGGGTATCAGGCCGTGAGTGCAGAGACGCTCTGCGTGAGTGGTGTTTACCACAGTAACGTTAAATACAAGAACTCCACAACGACTCTAGAGGGCGCTGTTTGACAAAAACGCAATTCCTGCATAGTGTGCCTTTAACTTATGTTAACTAATGAACCTTATTGTAAAGTGTTACCAAAACCTTTCATCAAAGTTATACATGAATATAACTTGTCTTAGGAACACTTTAATCAACTTTTTTGATCCATTTCACATGTTGACTACTCATTCATGTCACATGAAATCCAAAATGCTTAGTCAATAAAAAGCTAAAACTATAGGTGCAATGCATTAAGTAAAAATGATTTGCAAGAGATTTTTTCCACTCAATATCAATAAAATTGATAGCGAGAGATATTTTTGGTGCATCTATTCTGAAGTATCTACAGAGCAAATGTTCAGGCTGTTTACAGATTTCTGCAGTTCAGAAGGTTAGAAAATAAACAAGCATCTGCAAGTATATCCCATGCTTCCTGATTACATTACCTAAACCCTAGAAAATGTAAACAGCAGAGGTCCTAAAACTAAGCCCTGTGGGACTCCACAAAAACCAAACCAACAAAAAAACTATAGATAAACTTGGACTTTAGCTATTCGTGTTGTACTAACCAGCTTTGACAGTCGATGAATGAGAAAAATATCCTGCATTATATCAAAGTCTGCACTGATATCATGCAAATCTATACATATTGTGTTTATCGGCACACAAAAGTCAGTCTCTGATCGTTCACATTTCAAACAAGAGCCGTTTCTGTACCGTAGTAAGAATGGAAACGTGAGCTTCTTGTGTAGATTATCATCAAACAGATTCATTTAATTTGGCAAAGAAAGCCTAATTTATATATATATATATGATCAGTAAGGGATTGGTAAGATTTCTTATGTTTTTAAAATAAGTCTCTTCTTAATTGTAAAATATCGACAATTTAAAATCAGCTGTTTTCTATGTGAATATAGAGTAAAGTGTAATTTATTCCTGTGATCAAAACTGAATTTTCAGCATCATTACTCGATGATCTGATGCTCAAGAAACATTTATGATTATTATCAGTGTTGAAAACAGTTGTGTTCATTTATTCAGGATTCTTTGATGAATAGAAAGTTCAAAAGAACAGCATTTATCTGAAATAGAATCTAAATTGTAATAATAATTCACAATATTACTGTTTTTTTGTATTTTTAATAAAAAAAATTTAGCCTTGGTGAGCAGAAGAGACTTTTTCCCAAACTTTTGTACGGCAATGTGTGTATGTATATATATATATATATATATATATATATATATAAAAGGTTTGTTTTTAAGAGTTTAAGGGATTTAATAAGAGTTTGTGAGTGAATTCTTGAGTTACTTCTCACATCTACAGCTTTACTCCGATCAGTAAATCAAAAGGATTTTTTTCATACATTATCAGAATCTGAATTCAAACTGGTATAGTGAGAGTAAGACTTTAATATTAAAGGAGAAATAGAAAAAGAAAAATCAAGACGTGTTTTACTACTGTAAATCAGACAAGCATCAAATCTAAGAAAGTACAGCAAATCCAGCATCAGTTCATCATGTCAACACTTGTAGAGGAAGACATGAATTCAGTTGTGAGATACACAAGTAGAGAGACACAGAGATAGAGATAGAGATAGAGATAGAGATAGAGAGAGACACAGAGAGCGAGAGAGAGAGAGAGAGGTAGAGAAGAGAGAGAGAGAGACACAGAGAGGAGAGAGAGAGAGAGAGAGAGAGAGAAGAGGAGAGAGAGAGAGAGAGAGAGAGAGAGAGAGAGAGAGAGAGAGAGAGAGAAGAGAGAGAGAGAGAGAGAGAGAGAGAGTAGAGAGAGAGAAGAGAGAATAGAGAGACGAATTACTGTGATGTGTATTCGGTTGGGTTAATTGGCCCGAACACAGGGGTTCGGAAGGTGAATGTGTGGCATAATTAGCAGATCGATACAGGATGAGAAGATGAATTAATGATGAGCACAGAGTAAACAACCACCACACACAGACAGATGATTTCATCATGGAGGACAGATACAAACGCACTCTCTCTCTCCACACACAACACACACCACAACACACAACACACACACACACACACACACACACAGACAGATGATTTCATCATGGAGACAGACACAAACGCACTCTCTCTCTCTCTCTCTCTCTCTCTCTCTCTCTCTCTCCACACACACACACACACACACACACACACACACACACACACACACACACACACACCACACACACACACACACACACACACACACACACACAGACAGATGATTTTCATCATGGAGGACAGACACAAACGCACTCTCTCTCTCTCATCCTCACTCTCTCACATCTCCTCTCCCCACCACACACACACACACACACACACACACACACACACACACACACACACACACTACACACACACACCACACCACATAAAAAAGCAAAGATTTTTTAGCCAGGTGTACTGAAACATGCATTAATAAGAGCGCCTACAACACACATACACACACACACACACATTACACTACACACACACACACACACTTCAACACACATCACCACACACACCACACACACTTTCACACTCACAACACACACACACTCATAACATAGACATAGAAAAGCAAAGATTATTTAGCCAGGTGTACTGAAACATGCCTTAATAAGGGCCCGTCCGTACACACACACATGTACACACACACGTACACACACTCATGTACACAGACACATACACATACACACACCACACACTTTCACACTCACAAACACAGAAAAGCAAAGATTATTTAGCTAGGTGCACTGAAACATGCCTTAATAAGGGCCCGTCCGTTCACACACAAACACACACACCCTTACACACACACACACACACACACACACACACAGCTCAACTGATCAGATGGTGCGTGTCTTACATAAGGATAGCACTCCCGCTCTTGTTTTAGCACCTCCGTTCTTTGCACTCGGGAAAATAACATTTGGAGCAAATGAAGAAACTGGCAGGAAAGAGACTTTTATACCGAAGCCCTTCTGAGGTGCGATCAGATAATAACTTGACCAACACGAGTGTGTGTGTGTGTGTGTGTGTGTGTGTGTGTGTGTGTGTGTGTGTGTGTGTGTGTGTGTGTGTGTGTGTGTGTGTGTGTGTGTGTGTGTGTGTGTGTGTGTGGTGTGTGTGATGGAGATTTCTGCATCTAGCTCATCAGTTGAAAGAAACTAAAGCTAGTGACGATACAGTGACCCTTCAAACCTGATGTAGAAATGAAGGTGAAGTTTACAACAACTAATCAATGAAATCAGTGATGTAAAAACTCTGCATTTCATAATATTTCCCTTAGCCGTTTAATAATTTAGCCATTGTGTAGGATTAGGCCACTATTAATTCATGAAAAACCATTCATTTCTATGAAAAACACTGTTCTACTCTCATACTTTTAGACATTTGGTGTGACATTTATTTAATCTTGATTTAATTTACTATTATGTATGAAATTTGTAATCCTCATTTGATGTTTTTTTTTAAAAGTCCCCCTGTGGTGAAAATCCAGCTTTTATTGTTGTTTGTGTGTCTATGTGGTGTTATTAATATGCTTTAATAACACAATCCATCTGTAAACTCATAAGTCGACAGCATTGCTGAGTATTTTCTGCTTAAAACTGCAGTGAACCAAAGACAGTCTCAAAAAACACTGAAATCGCTGGTGTTTCTGACGTCACAAACTACAGTAACCAATCAGATCAACGTGTGATCGTCAACCAGTGGATCTCTGAGTGAGTGAAGCCCCTTTCACACAGAGATTCCGGAAAATACACAGATAATGTGACCCGGCATTTGTCCCGGGATTGTTTGATTTCGGTTCATTCACACTGCCAGTGATTTGCCGGGATCTGTGAGTGCGTTCACACACAACCCGTTAATGTCCCGGAAAGCTGCGTGACGTCAGGATGAGACGTGTAACGTACGCGTCGAAAACATGTGCACGCGCGCACCTTTCCACAGAGCTGGCGAACGATCGCAGCTTCGGCGCGGATAGTGAGGAGCTCCTGTCTCTGCTTCATTCCAGTTTGCAGACATTTTTTCGTTCTTTCTTTGTTGATGACGAACACAAATTTTCTTCTAAGAGCAACAGAGTCGCGCGATGGCACATGCGTCATCACTATGACACACCCCTTACGGCATTGGTTCTGGCTTTTGTTCACACAGCGCGCGTTCCGGGTCTGAACACGGCAATGTTACTAGGTCCTCAACCCGGGATCGATCCCGGCATCAATCCCGGGTCGTGTTTGCGTTCACACAGAAGGCACTCTGGCAATTTGCCGGCAATTTGCCGGGTTCAAAGTGCTGTGTCAAAGGGGCTTGAGTGAGTGGAGGCGGGGCTCATTTGCATATTCATAGAACTGAGGCAAGGGTGTCGAGTTACATTCAAGATATTTTATAGCATGAAGACATTTTTTTCAGGGAAATAAACATTTAAATGTCATTTTGGTGATCAAAGATGAGTTTTAAGGGATAAAATTATTGACTACAGGGGACTTTAACTTTTATCACACTTTGAGGATTAAATGTGAACTGCTATTATTTTAATATCATCTTCATGTTTGGAGTATTAGTCAACAAATCCCTGATAAACAATGCTCATGTTTGCAGGAGGTGCAGATTTAATTGAGTGGAATGCTAATTAATAAAAACAACACTCAAGTGATTTCACATTCATTTAGTTTCAGACATGATTAAAAGTGTTTTCCAAAAGTAACAAACATCACAGGTGGCCAATGATCAGCCAATCACAGCGGGAGGAACTCTCACATGACTTTCTACTGATATCATCCACAGCTGTTCACCCTCACATCCACACACTCGTTTATACATTTACAAAATCATGTCTTTTCCCGTTCAGCCTATACATCAAATGCTGTCCTATGCATTGCAGAGGCCATATTATGCCCTTTTACAGTTTTAATGTTATTCAGCCTCTACTAGAACAGGTTTTCCTGCTTGAATGTTGATTATTTTCCTCATATTCTCCATTGTTGCGGCTCCTCTCTTCCCAGTCTTGTCAGTAACGCTCTGTTTATTTCCTGTCTCTATGAAGCCCCTCCTTCTGAAAAGCACACTGTGCTCTGATTGGTCGGCTGGAGCAGTGTGTTGTGATTGGTCGAGCGCTTCGAGTGTGTTTGGGAAATGTCCCGCCCCTTACCATAACCGCCAGTTTAACACACTACTAACTAACTCAACCAGGCCCCGCCCCTTTATTCTGCGTTTGCCTTTGGGGGGAATTGTAGTGATCTCAAAATCAACTAAAAATGTAATCGTCAAAATAACATCAGGACCAAGCGGTCTCGCTCTCTCTCAACACTGAAGTGAGTTAAACTGCAGTTCCTCCACTGGCCACTAGAGGCCGGCTGCAGAAGAGACTCAATCCTATAGACCCGCATGTTAAACTGCCCAACTTTACAGCAGAAAAACACATGCTTACAGTCTGGTGCAGAAAGTGGTTTTGGTCTATAAAGCTAATTTTGCTCTTCATGACGACTGTGAGGGGGTGAATTGTTTTATAATTCATCCTTTAAATTATATAAAGCCTTAAAGTTCTGCATAATTAAGTGCGTGGCCACTTGAGTGACAGGTGGATTTCCGCTGATGTCACTACTAGCCGTTTGCCTGCTAGCGTTAGCGCCACGTCACCTCAGCTAATCGGCATCGCTGCACCTTTTCATTTATCTGGGAGTGACACGCTTCCAAGATGGCGACGACCGGCTACGCCCACTTCGGGCTTCAAAAACGCTCTTCAGAAACACTACGCGTGACGTCACGCACACTACACCCAAATTATTTTACAGTCTATGAGATCAGGACATGCTTTTAATCTGGCCTACTTTCTTCTTGGTTGCGATTGTCCAAACTTGGCTTTTGGAATGAAATTAGTTGCAGCTGCCCGGAATGATGAATCATGGGAAGTGAAGCGGATGTGATAGCAGAGAGGATTCACAGGCCGTGTGGATGTAAACACCTGCCAACAGCGTTCCCACACAGACTCATGAATATAAAGTCTGAGTCACATGAGTCTGATGCGACCACTTAGCATAAAACACAAGCACAACATGTACACAAACTGATTTTGTTGCTTAGCAATGGGAATATATCTGAGAAAAAGCCTCAGTAATGGATGAGATGGCTAGTAATTAGGGATTCGGGATGGTCAACTACTTCCACAAATGAACTAGTAAATTATAGGGGTGGGAATTACCAGCAGTATTACTGTGATTTTAAAACATTTTGTGATATGTTAAGCATTGCAATAACATATATTGTGATTTATTACCTTTTTAAAAAACTGCAAATGTCCCAATAGGAAAACTTTGTATGTTTCCACATATGTTTTTTTAATGTAATATGATAAAGTTCTCAGTCTGTTCATTTCACATTTCCATCTCCTCCCCTTTCTTGTTTAATATCTTCTTCCTCGTATTGTAGATATATTTTAATAACAATTGAGTGCATCAGTATCAAGTATTAAATCCATTCATTTCTCCCATAGGGATTTAAAAAAAGTTTTTGAACCAAGCCAACCATCTACCATGTGAATCATAACATTTGATTTAAAGCAACAACAAAAAAAAGTATTTAAAAATCAGACAAAAACACAAAAGGTACAAGACTGAGAACTTAATGGCTTTAGTGTGGGAAAGAACTACAATCCCATGAAGCATTGCGAACAAGAAATATACAACCAATTTAAAAATGTTGATAATGTTTACAAACAATATATTTTAAGTTAATTGTAAAATATGGATATATTTACACATATTTAAGTATTTTGAGAGTGTAGAGAAACCACGTGTAGAATACGTCATTCGCAAGGAGAGGGCGGAGCTAAAGAGATCTTTTGGCGCTTCGACTCTTTGATTGGTGAAACTTTCACACAGAATCATGGGTAATGTAATTTTTTCACCACAAATTCCACTGTTAAACACGATAAAGTTGAAATAATGCAGGCTTACGGCTTCAACAGAAGCAAATACCATCGATTAACAACCTCGTAGCTCACAGTAAGCCTGACTTTAAGGGTTTGTAAGGTATCATTAAAAATCTATTTCCCTATGGAGAAAATGAAAGGAGCCTTCCGGAAAGAGCTCATCTGTTTCCATAGCAACCTCTTGTGTCCACCTGTCCCTCGTTAACTCAGTAATTTGGTCCTGTGTGTGTATGCTGTGTTCACGCCATGTGTAATTAACGTAATTTCGTGATGAGAACATGTGACGTTCTACACAGAGCTGTGCACGTCCTCAGACTGGGAATTGTGTGTTTCTATGGCAAGTAGGAGCTCTCAGAAAATTCCCAGTTTACAAGTTGTAATTACGAGCTTTATGAGGACATGTTTACAAGATGAAATCTCACAATTAATTATCAAAATATCCAGTTTAGTCCAGTATCTTGTCGGTTCTTGTTGATGTAAGTGGTTTGCGATCTTCTGCATTTCCACAGATTACTCAAGCGATTTCCAGTAAGTTTTGTTTATTTAAATAAAGACTATGTGTGTGTGATATTCCTCCTCTGTGTGTGTTGCGTCCACACCTGACACTGATGTGCTCAGTGATGCCTGAGAAGATCAGTGAGTGGATAAATAAAGGCCACATTTCATACGAGCATGTGTTATATTGTACACCGTGTGATTAAATGCTATGAGACTCCTCAAAGATTATAAACATCTGTCATTTATACTGGTCAAATACATTGTTTGGCTTTTCATTTCATTAATCTGCAGACCAGCAAAACACGGTTCACCAAGATTAAAATGCATAATTCAGAGTTCATTGCTCTAGATAATTGCATGTTGAAATTGAGTCCCTCTCGATTAATTCTCAAACTAACGAGCCGCAGCACAGCTTCATTCAGCCTGACGGGTGTGAAGAGTTTATTCAGGCGTCATTAGTCCAATAAAGACACAGAGGGAATGATGGGACTAGGGTTGACAACCGTTCTGTATAATACGTCCCCGAATTTGGCTGCCCCTTGGCGGGCTCTGAGCTGTGATTGGTCGCACGTCAGAGGCGCCCGCGCCATTGGATGTGCAGTTGCAAATGCGTGTTACACATAGGCTTCAGAAAAACGAAGGAAAGGAGTTTACGAAGACATCTGTAGGCTATGAGAAGAAAAACTACTAAATTAAAAATATTTTTTTGCACTTGAAAGAACATTCGAGAAGTCTAATTCTATTGAATAAGTTCGCACAAGGCTACAGAAAACTGGTGTGTTTATTTTTCTTCAAATGCAGTCTAAGCCGATGAGCTTTGAATGTTATATGTTGTATTTGTTTAAGTTAAAAATAAAACGTATTATAAACTAAACAAATCCATGGTTCATTGATAGCCTTTATATATCTATGTGGTTCAGTCTTGTATATTGATTAGGCATACTTTGCTATGCTATAAATATATAGGCCTAATAAGTTGCATTATAATATGCTGTAATGTATGAATTTCAGGGGTTATTTTTCTACATTTTCTTCCGTGGGGGCATGTATACTCAGGTATTTGAGTTTGAGACCCCTGGTCCTAGAGTTTACATTTTCCAGTGTTTTCCTGTAATGTATATACTGTTGAAAGATGTCCTCACCACTCCAGGAAAGATCTTCTGCAGTCGGTCCACTGCGGCGAGAGCTTTGGCCTTCCCTCCACTCAGACAGTCTTCAAACTCATACAGCGGCTGCCGCACCGGGTTCGAGTAGGAGATCTTCGCGTTGTCCACAAAAGTGATGTGCCTCACACCCCAGCCCTCGAAACAACAGCAGAAAACACTTAGCCAGAACTAAATTAATGATTCAATGACTCACTCATAAAGACTTCACTTGTTTCATTCCTGGATGAATCAGTGTTTCTGAACAAATCTCTTGGATGAATGATTCAATGACTCACTCATAAAGACTTCACTTGTTTCATTACTAGATGAATCAGTGTTTTTGAACAATCTCTTGGATGAATGATTCAATGACTCACTCATAAAGACTTCACTTGTTTCATTACTAGATGAATCAGTGTTTTTGAACAATCTCTTGAATGAATGATTCAATGACTCACTCATAAAGACTTCACTTGTTTCATTCCTGGATGAATCAGTGTTTCTGAACAAATCTCTTGGATGAATGATTCAATGACTCACTCATAAAGACTTCACTTGTTTCATTCCTGGATGAATCAGTGTTTTCGAACAAATCTCTTGGATGAATGATTCAATGACTCACTCATAAAGACTTCACTTGTTTCATTACTGGATGAATCAGTGTTTTTGAACGAATCTCAGTGATTCAATGACTCAATGACTTCACTTGTTTCATTCCTGGATGAATCAGTGTTTTTGAACAATCTCTTGGATGAATGATTCAATGACTCACTCATAAAGACTTCACTTGTTTCATTACTAGATGAATCAGTGTTTTTGAACAATCTCTTGAATGAATGATTCAATGACTCACTCATAAAGACTTCACTTGTTTCATTCCTGGATGAATCAGTGTTTCTGAACAAATCTCTTGGATGAATGATTCAATGACTCACTCATAAAGACTTCACTTGTTTCATTACTAGATGAATCAGTGTTTCTGAACAAATCTCTTAAATTAATGATTCAATGGCTCACTCATAAAGACTTCACTTGTTTCATTACTGGATGAATCAGTGTTTCTGAACAAATCTCTTAAATTAATGATTCAATGGCTCACTCATAAAGACTTCACTTGTTTCATTCCTGGATGAATCAGTGTTTTTGAACAATCTCTTGGATGAATGATTCAATGACTCACTCATAAAGACTTCACTTGTTTCATTACTAGATGAATCAGTGTTTTTGAACAATCTCTTGGATGAATGATTCAATGACTCACTCATAAAGACTTCACTTGTTTCATTACTGGATGAATCAGTGTTTTTGAACGAATCTCAGTGATTCAATGACTCAATGACTTCACTTGTTTCATTCCTGGATGAATCAGTGTTTTTGAACAATCTCTTGGATGAATGATTCAATGACTCACTCATAAAGACTTCACTTGTTTCATTACTGGATGAATCAGTGTTTTTGAACGAATCTCAGTGATTCAATGACTCAATGACTTCACTTGTTTCATTCCTGGATGAATCAGTGTTTTTGAACAATCTCTTGGATGAATGATTCAATGACTCACTCATAAAGACTTCACTTGTTTCATTCCTGGATGAATCAGTGTTTCTGAACAAATCTCTTGGATGAATGATTCAATGACTCACTCATAAAGACTTCACTTGTTTCATTACTAGATGAATCAGTGTTTTTGAACAATCTCTTGGATGAATGATTCAATGACTCACTCATAAAGACTTCACTTGTTTCATTACTAGATGAATCAGTGTTTTTGAACAATCTCTTGAATGAATGATTCAATGACTCACTCATAAAGACTTCACTTGTTTCATTCCTGGATGAATCAGTGTTTCTGAACAAATCTCTTGGATGAATGATTCAATGACTCACTCATAAAGACTTCACTTGTTTCATTCCTGGATGAATCAGTGTTTTCGAACAAATCTCTTGGATGAATGATTCAATGACTCACTCATAAAGACTTCACTTGTTTCATTACTGGATGAATCAGCGTTTTTGAACGAATCTCAGTGATTCAATGACTCAATGACTTCACTTGTTTCATTCCTGGATGAATCAGTGTTTTTGAACAATCTCTTGGATGAATGATTCAATGACTCACTCATAAAGACTTCACTTGTTTCATTCCTGGATGAATCAGTGTTTCTGAACAATCTCTTGAATGAATGATTCAATGACTCACTCATAAAGACTTCACTTGTTTCATTCCTGGATGAATCAGTGTTTCTGAACAAATCTCTTGGATGAATGATTCAATGACTCACTCATAAAGACTTCACTTGTTTCATTACTAGATGAATCAGTGTTTCTGAACAAATCTCTTAAATTAATGATTCAATGGCTCACTCATAAAGACTTCACTTGTTTCATTCCTGGATGAAACAGCATTTTTGAACAAATCTCTTGAATGAATGATTCAATGACTCACTCATAAAGACTTCACTTGTTTCATTACTAGATGAATCAGTGTTTTTGAACAAATCTCTTGAATGAATGATTCAATGGCTCACTCATAAAGACTTCACTTGTTTCATTCCTGGATGAATCAGTGTTTCTGAACAAATCTCTTGAATGAATGATTCAATGACTCACTCATAAAGACTTCACTTGTTTCATTACTAGATGAATCAGTGTTTTTGAACGAATCTCTTGAATGACTAATTCAATGACTCACTCAAAGACTTCGCCATTAGCGCTGGACATTGATACAAATTTCACAATAGGATTAAATTATGATTCACAAGCTTACGATTCAATTGAATTCCGATCTTGATTCAATATTGATTCAGATATATAACAGGTACAGTATGTACATTTATCTCTCTCTCAACTAAACTATACAGGGAACCCTGTCCGTCGCTACATTACTATAATATTACAGGTTAAATGTTACAACTGACTTGTCTACATTTATATTGCACATTTTTGTTATAATATTATACTTTAATGACATGATTAAGTTTCTAGTCCAATTCATTTTTTTAAATATACTCATTTAAATAGTGGCTAGTTCATTTAAACTTGTTTTAATGACAGATTTATTCAATTAAATATTAAAGAACATGTTATTATTCTGGTCACTGAATGGCTTTTCTGAGATGAATGTGACGTTACATGACATTATTTCTCTTTTAAGCTTTTTTTTAGGTCTTTCCGCGGTTAAAGCACTGATTGATGGATTACATGAGACATGATCGATTTCAGTAAATTGTTCTGTATCTTTCATCATGTTCATTAATGTTTAATTGGTGCTGTAACTAGTAGTAAAGAGAAAGAGATGATCAGCACAAATTAAAGTCCCACAAAAAGCACATTTACTACCTAATAATTAATTGTCATGATAAAATTGGCATACTTTGAAAGCTGAGACTTTGTTTCATATCAAAAAAGTAGAGGGAGTTGTGCTATATAAATAATGTTTTGTTCATTCATCAACTGAAAACTGCACAGGTGGGATTTAAGAATCATTGATTCGTCAAAATAAAAATAATTAAAATTGAAAAACTGATATTTGTACAGCATAATTATTATTTTCAGCACAAACACACCTCCTTTCTCTGTAAATTAGGCTTCTTTTAGACTTAAAAAAATGAATCGCTTTGCATTCAGAAGGCACACTATAAGTGAACCACTATTAAAGGGTCCGGGTCCATTTGGAGCATTCACATATAAGACTAAATTATTGAGAATCTCTTAATGTTGCAATCATTTTCATTTTCATACTGCCAACATGTTTATCTCAGTCATCGAGTGACACCAGCATTATTCTGAAATGCAGCATCTGTCTCAATCTTTCTATAATTACAGTCCTAAGCTTACAACAATTTCAAAAACCATTAAGAAGCAATTATTGTGAAAGCAAGTAAGTACTTAAATGACATAAATCAAGCCATGGAATCCATACTGAAGTCAGAGAGAGCTTTTCCATCACCTCTCAGATGACACAGTCAAACCAAAGTTTATTCAGACACCTTCAAGATTTCTCACATTATCACAGTTTATTCGCTATAGTTTAGAAAATGGTAATAAAATATGACAAGAACTCAGAGTTATCAGATCAGTGGATATTTCACTGGTTTTGTCCGTCCTTCTGTTAGACTCTCACACATGAATTATGTTGAATATCTGTCAGCTGTTAAATGTAACTACACAATTAGATAATACCAGTTTAGCTCAACCAGTGACCCAGCAATGCATCAAGCGAGACACTACAGGTGAATAGGGTAATTTCTTAAACTAGCAGATATCACCATGAAACTTCCCCAATTGATTACCTACATTAAGATGAGAAAAACTGTATTAAAGTTTTCTGTAATTTAATGTTTAAATATGCAAATTATGCATAATCTAATTAAATATGTGCTAATGTGCATATATTTAAAAAAAAAAAAAAAATCTGAGTATTGGATAAAGCCAGGTTCAAAATTATTTTTTTATTGTGTTCACATATTAGATGAGAAAAAAAATTACTGAGGGATTTATGGATATGTACTTGTGTTATCCTGTAAATCAGAATATACTGCCAATAGCCTTAAAAAAATGATTTTCGTTTGTTTTTTGGTATAAAATGTTATATAAATCAGGCTAGGAATAATATATTTACAAATCCCTCTGTAAATGTCAAGATCGCTCATTTAGAGTTAAATCCCCCTTTACTTTCATGATTGGTTGCTGATAAACAGGAAATGACCATATTTGGATCCGACAGTGTTGTGCAGGAGAGAGAGAGCTTTCTAACGGTGTGTGTGATGATTTATAACCACAACTTTTGATGAATTTATGAATTTAATCTACAGACGCAAACAGAAGTTTAGTAAAATAAAGACCTAAATGTGTATTTAAGACTTTTTTTCACCACAAGTCTGAAAGAAGACATGATATTGAAGACAAATATCCCAAAATCTCAAAATTGACCAGTAAAAAAACAACAATGTTTTTGCCTGCCTTGTCTCGCCTTAAAGAAAAAACACTTCAGCAAAACATGATCAGCTCAAAGTGTCCGAATAATTTTTGGTCTAAAAGTTTTACTTGTAGTCACTGTGTGAAGAATTTTGGGGTATAATATCTAGGGGTGTAACGATACACAAAACTGACTGTTCGGTTTTGGTTTTCCACGGTTTTGACGTCTCGGTTTGGTTCGTTTAGACAGCTAAAATTGCTTTTTTGGGGGGGGGGTTTAAACAGTGGTTTAATGAAAAAATTGTGTCTTTGTCTTTAAATGAATTAAATTACAATTAAACGGTTCGCAAGGATTAAAAAAAGATCTGCTAATGCTGTAAACTATATAGGGAGCCCCATATTACTATAACATTAAAGGTTAACAAAAGAGCCTAGACTTTTAGCCTAAATTCAGATGCTATTTATTTTTGAGATATAACAATCAACACCCAACACATTGTATGAAAACATGTAAACTGAACATAAGGCAATTCTTGCATTAACTAATATTTTTACTCTAATTTGTTAATGAAATATAATAATTTACACAGTTGCTGTCATTTTCATGAAAGATATTTTAAACATACATTAAATAACAAGATATCATTAACAGGTTAAATAAAGTATAATATACAGGCTAATATAGTGCATTTATTTAGTGCAAGAGCTCATTTCTCTAGAAACCAACAAGTTGTGGACACTGGACGACTTCTGCTGTGGTAAATATAATGCTAGTGACTAACTTAGCTACGCTGTTTTATTGACGATAACGCGATTACACGAGTTATGATGTCTTTCAGTAAGTATACTGTATCTTTCAATATACCTTCAGGTGTTCATTCATGTTTATTCTGTAACTGAGGAAGAGATTATCGCGTTTACTCGCGCTGCCGCTTGAATGAGTGGCCGGGGTATCAGGGGGCGGGGTATCAGGGGGTCGGGTAGCAGGGGGCGGGGTATCAGGGGGCCGAGTATCAGGGGGCCGGGTATCGAGTGGCCGGGGTATCAGGGGGCGGGGTATCAGGGGGCGTGGTAGCAGGGGGCCGGGTATCAGGGGGCGGGGTATCAGGGGGCGTGGTAGCAGGGGCCGGGTATCAGGGGGCCGGGTATCAGGGGGCGGGGTATCAGGGGGCGGGGTATCAGGGGGCGGGGTATCAGGGGGCGGGTATCAGGGGGTCGGGTAGAAGGGGCAGGTATCAGGGGGCCGGGTATCAGGGGCGGGGTATCAGGGGGTCGGGTAGAAGGGGGCAGGGTATCAGGGGGCGTGGTAGCAGGGGGCGTGGTAGCAGGGGGCCGGGTATCAGGGGGCGGGGTATCAGGGGGCCGGGTATCAGGGGGCGGGGTATCAGGGTGCCGGGTATCAGGGGGCCGGGTAGCAGGGGGCGGGTATCAGGGGGCGGGGTATCAAGGGGCGTGGTAGCAGGGGCCTGGTATCAAGGGGCGGGGTATCAGGGGGCCGGTATCAGGGGGCGGGGTATCAGGGGGCCGAGTATCAGGGGGCGGGGTATCAGGGGGCCGAGGTATCAGGGGGCGGGGTATCAGGGGGCCGGGTATCAGGGGGGCGGGGTATCAGGGGGCCGGGTATCAGGGGCGGGTATCAGGGGGCGGGTATCAGGGTGCGGGTATCAGGGTGCGGGTATCAGGGGCGGGTGGTAGCAGGGGCAGGGTATCAGGGGGCGGGGTATCAAGGGGTGTAGCAGGGGCCTGGTATTAAGGGCGGGGTATCAGGGGCCGAGTATCAGGGGGCGGGGTATCAGGGGCCGAGTCAGGGGGCGGTAGCGGGTGGGCGTGTTCGGTACGCCATGAGAGTATCGTGATTCGAATCGTGGGTTCTGTATCGCAGTTTTTCCGTTTGGTTCAAATATCGTTACACCCCTAATAATGTAACAGTTTAGTATTTTGCTCTCCTCACTTACATAAATGCACTAGTGCAGGGGTTCTCAACTCCAGTCCTCGCGACCCACTGCTCTGCATATTGTGTATGTCTCCCTTATGTAACACACCTGATTCAGATCCTCAGCTCGTTAGGGTAGACTCTCGTCCATATCCTAACGAGCTGAGGATCTGAATCAGGTGTGTTAAATAAGGGAGACATACACAATATGCAGAGCAGTGGGTCGCGAGGACTGGAGTTGAGAACCCCTGCACTAGTGTCCCGCACACACTAGTAAAATTATATCTGGTGTCTGAATCACTTTTGGCTCGACTGTAAATTGCTGATAATCTCAAGTAAAGTCTCTCACCATCAGCGTTCGAGCCACATTGCATCCCAGCGTTCCAGCTCCCAGTAACAGACACTTGGTGGACACGACTTTATCCAGATCCAGAGACGGGACGAGCCTCCAGCGCATCAGCTTCAGGTTCAGATCCACAGAAGACTCCGCCAGCCTGGGAGAAACCATCAGATGTGTAACGAACACTGAGAAAAAACAATTCAGAAACTTCCATGCAGTGTTTAGTACCTTTTAGGGTCCATACACTCGCTGAGATTAACACTTCTGGGTCCCATCGCTCCTTTAGGGTTCTTCTCCCAACCCACGCTCTTCGGACACACTGCGGAAACAAGATATTAAACTTACTTATAATGCACAAATAAACGGAACACGCTTACAACTAAGAGTTTGGTCCCACTTTATATTAATGTACTTACATTGAAATTAATAATTTGATACAATGGACATATTGTGTACATACATTTTTTAACATTGTACTTATATTTTGAAAATACCTGCATGTAATTACAGCTGAAATTAATGTATGTAATTACATTTGTAATTACACTGTTGACCCTTGCCTTACACATTAACCCAACCCTAAATCGACCCATACCACCACACCTGACCCTAACCTTACTTAAAGTTGCGAATTGAACTTGTGCATAAAATTGGAATTAAAACATTTGCAAATAAAGCGTTTCCATCCCATGTGTTCAAGAAATCAAAATCATCACTTCCTGGGAAATTGGCACAAAATATCAGTAATAAAAATGAAAGTTTCTGCACTTTACTGTATTTTCCTTTTTTTAAGTGATCCCAATCATAGTTTAAGCAATTCAAAACCATCATGCTGAAGGAAACAATACATTATTTATCGGCTTCAAATTTTCTATGATAACATTAAAAATTAACATATACCGATATGGTGATATCTATATCGATACGATATATATCATGCATCCCCACCTGAGATACTTTATCTCTCATATATATGCCTATGTAGTTTGTGAAATAATGGTGGATTACCCAGAATTCAATCAAAGGACTTTTCAGTCCAAGTGAATGTCGCAGTTCAGAAAGTCAAACCTCACTGAAGTGTGAAGAACCACGCGATCAAGGACAGAGAAGTGTTTGAGAAAGAGGCCATCCATGTGAAAGTAGAATAACTGTACAGTATTTCGATCAGCAATGCCTTTATCAGGACCCTACACAGCTGACCGCTTCGCCCCAATTCACACCATCACACCACAGGGATTCACAAGTCTGATGTGTGATGAGGCTGAACGGGGATTCTCCAGCGATGAAGCCACTCGGATGAAGGACCGAGGCTAAGAGCAGACATACATAATGCAAAACTGAAGACCCTAACACACTGAACATGTAGAGTCTAACACACTGAACATGTAGAGCTTAACACACTGAACAGTAGAGTCTAACACACATAATGCAAAACTGAAATATGAGAAAGAAAAAAATATGAGAAAGCTCAACTTAACTGGTAAGTTAAAGAGTAAGGTTTTTAATGTACTTACATTATGGTAAAGGTGATTTCGCAGTCTTCAGATTTTTTTCCCTAGTTCTTGACGGACAAACTAATTTGTCAGATGTCCTTATATACATATGTGTCTTGCCACTATTGGGCAAACAGGTCTGATCCGTCAATTTGCCTGAAAAATTACCAATATACACTGGTAAATGTGTAAGCTAGATTTATGCCTATTTTTTTACATCTTCATGGACACCACACTGATTTCCCTCGTATGGTAATATATTTCCTTGTTATAATGTATGATTTGCAAAAATAAAAACTGCTGCATCTGTGTTGATGAGAGAATCAAAGTGTGTGCGCGTTGTGCACCCGTTACATTATGGCCAAGCACGCACGCTTAAAATAGCATTATGAACAACGCGCAACGCGCCACTGACTTTAGACCAGGTTTTTTTTGGTCACTGGCGCAATTGTTTTCTGGAACTGCAAAATAGCACTAGGGAATGTTTGCGCCGAAACACGCCTCCTTTTTGCGCCGACCCGTCCAGGGAGCGCAAGTTCATTTCCTAGTTTACCGATGTGCGTCTGTGGAGGGAAAAGCCCGCTTTGCGCGGGTGCAAAATAGGAATGATACATGCGTCGGTGTACAAAGTCAATTGCGCTGGGTGCAAGATAGAGCCCGTAGAGTCTAACACACTGAACACGTAGAGTCTAACACACTGAACACGTAGAGTCTAACACACTGAACACGTAGAGTCTAACACACTGAACACGTAGAGTCTAACACACTGAACACGTAGAGTCTAACACACTGAACACGTAGAGCCTAACACACTGAACACGTAGAGCCTAACACACTGAACACGTAGAGTCTAACACACTGAACACGTAGAGCCTAACACACTGAACACGTAGAGTCTAACACACTGAACACGTAGGCTACACACTGACATAGAGTCTAACACACTGAACACGTAGAGCCTAACACACTGAACACGTAGAGCCTAACACACTGAACACGTAGAGTCTAACACACTGAACACGTAGAGTCTACATAACGATCACCGCTGAACACTAGAGTCTAACACCTGACACGTAGAGTCTAACACGCTGAACACGTAGAGTCTAACACACTGAACACGTAGAGTCTAACACACTGAACACGTAGAGTCTAACACACTGAACACGTAGAGTCTAACACGCTGAACACGTAGAGTCTAACACACTGAACACGTAGAGTCTAACACGACTGAACACGTTAGAGTCTAACACGCTGAACACGTAGAGTCTAACACGCTGAACACGTAGAGTCTAACACGCTGAACACGTAGAGTCTAACACGCTGAACACGTAGAGTCTAACACAGCTGAAACACGTAGAGTCTAACACGCTGAACACGTAGAGTCTAACACGCTGAACACGTAGAGTCTAACACGCTGAACACGTAGAGTCTAACACACTGAACACGTAGAGTCTAACACGCTGAACACGTAGAGTCTAACACGCTGAACACGTAGAGTCTAACACGACTGAACACGTAGAGTCTAACACACTGAACACGTAGAGTCTAACACACTGAACACGTAGAGTCTAACACACTGAACACGTAGAGTCTAACACACTGACTGAACACGTAGAGTCTAACACACTGAACACGTAGAGTCTAACACACTGAACACGTAGAGCTAACACACTGAACACGTAGAGTCTAACACACTGAACACGTAGAGTCTAACACACTGAACACGTAGAGTCTAACACACTGAACACGTAGAGTCTAACACACTGAACACGTAGAGTCTAACACACTGAACACGTAGAGTCTAACAACACTGAACACGTAGAGTCTAACACACTGAACACGTAGAGTCTATACACACTGAACACGTAGAGTCTAACACACTGAACACGTAGAGTCTAACACGCTGAACACGTAGAGTCTAAACACGCATGAACACGTAGAGTCTAACACGCTGAACACGTAGAGTCTAACACGCTGAACACGTAGAGTCTAACACGCTGAACACGTAGAGTCTAACACGCTGAACACGTAGAGTCTAACACGCTGAACACGTAGAGTCTAACACCTGAACACTAGAGCAACATGAACGTAGAGTCTAACACACTGAACACGTAGAGTCTAACACTACACTGAAACACTGATAGAGTCTAACACGCTGAACACGTAGAGTCTAACACACTGAACACGTAGAGTCTAACACGCTGAACTAGAGTTAACACGTGAACACGTAGAGTCTAACACGCTGAACACGATAAAGTACTAACACGCTGAACACGTAGAGTCTAACACGCTGAACACGTAGAGTCTAACACGCTGAACACGTAGAGTCTAACACGCTGAACACGTAGAGTCTAACACGCTGAACACGTAGAGTCTAACACGCTGAACACGTAGAGTCCTAACACGCTGAACACGTAGAGTCTAACACGCTGAACACGTAGAGTCTAACACGCTGAACACGTAGAGTCTAACACACTGAACACGTAGAGTCTAACACGACAGCTGAACACAGTAGAGTCTAAACACGCTGAACACGTAGAGTCTAACACGCTGAACACGTAGAGTCTAACACCTGAACACGTAGAGTCTAACACACTGAACACGTAGAGTCTAACACACTGAACACGTAGAGTCTAACACCTGAACACGTAGAGCTAACACCTGAACACGTAGAGTCTAACACACTGAACACAGAGTCTAAACCTGACACGTAGGTCTAACACACTGAACACGTAGAGTCTAACACACTGAACACGTAGAGTCTAACACACTGAACACGTAGAGTCTAACACACTGAACACGTAGAGTCTAACACACTGAACACGTAGAGTCTAACACGCTGAACACGTAGAGTCTAACACACTGAACACGTAGAGTCTAACACACTGAACACGTAGAGTCTAACACACTGAACACGTAGAGTCTAACACGCTGAACACGTAGAGTCTAACACGCTGAACACGTAGAGTCTAACACGCTGAACACGTAGAGTCTAACACGCTGAACACGTAGAGTCTAACACGCTGAACACGTAGAGCTAACACGCTGAACACGTAGAGTCTAACACGCTGAACACGTAGATAGTCTAACACGCTGAACACGTAGAGTCTAACACGCTGAACACGTAGAGTCTAACACGAAACGTAGAGCAACTGAACACGTAGAGTCTAACACGACTGAACACGTAGAGTCTAACACGCTGAACACGTAGAGTCTAACACGCTGAACACGTAGAGTCTAACACGCTGAACACGTAGAGTCTAACACGCTGAACACGTAGAGTCTAACACACTGAACACGTAGAGTCTAACACACTGAACACGTAGAGTCTAACACACTGAACACGTAGAGTCTAACACACTGAACACGTAGAGTCTAACACACTGAACACGTAGAGTCTAACACACTGAACACGTAGAGTCTAACACACTGAACACGTAGAGTCTAACACACTGAACACGTAGAGTCTAACACACTGAACACGTAGAGTCTAACACACTGAACACGTAGAGTCTAACACACTGAACACGTAGAGTCTAACACACTGAACACGTAGAGTCTAACACGCTGAACACGTAGAGTCTAACACGCTGAACACGTAGAGTCTAACACGCTGAACACGTAGAGTCTAACACGCTGAACACGTAGAGTCTAACACGCTGAACACGTAGAGTCTAACACGCTGAACACGTAGAGCCTAACACGCTGAACACGTAGAGTCTAACACGCTGAACACGTAGAGTCTAACACGCTGAACACGTAGAGTCTAACACGCTGAACACGTAGAGTCTAACACGCTGAACACGTAGAGTCTAACACGCTGAACACGTAGAGTCTAACACGCTGAACACGTAGAGTCTAACACAGCTGAACACGTAGAGTCTAACACGCTGAACACGTAGAGTCTAACACGCTGAACACGTAGAGTCTAACACGCTGAACACGTAGAGTCTAACACGCTGAACACGTAGAGCCTAACACACTGAACACGTAGAGTCTAACACACTGAACACGTAGAGCCTAACACACTGAACACGTAGAGTCTAACACACTGAACACGTAGAGTCTAACACACTGAACACGTAGAGTCTAACACACTGAACACGTAGAGTCTAACACACTGAACACGTAGAGTCTAACACACTGAACACGTAGAGCCTAACACACTGAACACGTAGAGCCTAACACACTGAACACGTAGAGTCTAACACACTGAACACGTAGAGTCTAACACACTGAACACGTAGAGTCTAACACACTGAACACGTAGAGTCTAACACACTGAACACGTAGAGTCTAACACACTGAACACGTAGAGTCTAACACACTGAACACGTAGAGTCTAACACACTGAACACGTAGAGTCTAACACACTGAACACGTAGAGTCTAACACACTGAACACGTAGAGCCTAACACACTGAACACGTAGAGTCTAACACACTGAACACGTAGAGTCTAACACACTGAACACGTAGAGTCTAACACACTGAACACGTAGAGTCTAACACACTGAACACGTAGAGTCTAACACACTGAACACGTAGAGTCTAACACGCTGAACACGTAGAGTCTAACACACTGAACACGTAGAGTCTAACACACTGAACACGTAGAGTCTAACACACTGAACACGTAGAGTCTAACACACTGAACACGTAGAGTCTAACACACTGAACACGTAGAGTCTAACACACTGAACACGTAGAGTCTAACACACTGAACACGTAGAGTCTAACACACTGAACACGTAGAGTCTAACACACTGAACACGTAGAGTCTAACACACTGAACATGTACACTCACCGGCCACTTTATTAGGTACCCCATGCTAGTAACGGGTTGGACCCCCTTTTGCCTTCAGAACTGCCTCAATTATTCGTGGCATAGATTCAACAAGGTGCTGGAAGCATTCCTCAGGGAGTTTGGTCCATATTGACATGATGGCATCACACAGTTGCCGCAGATTTGTCGGCTGCACATCCATGATGCGAATCTCCCGTTCCACCACATCCCAAAGATGCTCTATTGGATTGAGATCTGGTGACTGTGGAGGCCATTTGAGTACAGCGAACTCATTGTCATGTTCAAGAAACCAGTCTGAGATGATTCCAGCTTTATGACATGGCGCATTATCCTGCTGAAAGTACCCATCAGAAGTTGGGTACATTGTGGTCATAAAGGGATGGACATGGTCAGCAACAATACTCAGGTAGGCTGTGGCGTTGCAACGATGCTCAATTGGTACCAAGGGGCCCAAAGAGTGCCAAGAAAATATTCCCCACACCATGACACCACCACCACAGCCTGAACCGTTGATACAAGGCAGGATGGATCCATGCTTTCATGTTGTAGACGCCAAATTCTGACCCTACCATCTGAATGTCGCAGCAGAAATCGAGACTCATCAGACCAGGCAACGTTTTTCCAATCTTCTATTGTCCAATTTCGATGAGCTTGTGCAAATTGTAGCCTCAGTTTCCTGTTCTTAGCTGAAAGGAGTGGCACCCGGTGTGGTCTTCTGCTGCTGTAGCCCATCTGCCTCAAAGTTCGACGTACTGTGCGTTCAGAGATGCTCTTCTGCCCACCTTGGTTGTAACGGGTGGTTATTTGAGTCACTGTTGCCCTTCTATCAGCTCGAACCAGTCTGGCCATTCTCCTCTGACCTCTGGCATCAACAAGGCATTTCCGCCCACAGAACTGCCGCTCACTGGATGTTTTTTCTTTTTCGGACCATTCTCTGTAAACCCTAGAGATGGTTGTGCGTGAAAATCCCAGTAGATTAGCAGTTTCTGAAATACTCAGACCAGCCCTTCTGGCACCAACAATCATGCCACGTTCAAAGTCACTCAAATCACCTTTCTTCCCCATTCTGATGCTCGGTTTGAACTGCAGGAGATTGTCTTGACCATGTCTACATGCCTAAATGCACTGAGTTGCCGCCATGTGATTGGCTGCTTAGAAATTAAGTGTTAACGAGCAGTTGGACAGGTGTACCTAATAAAGTGGCCGGTGAGAGTAGTCTATAATTGGCCTTATTAACATAGATATGAGCCATGTCTGTATATATCGCCTCTTCAATATTTGAAGTGCTATTTCAATGATTCTTCCTGCTATAGGAGGTTAGTGAATAATATGAAAACAAATTACAGGTTTTAATATCAAGCCGCATAACGATTTTACAGCTGAAATAAATGAAATTAACTAGTTTGCAGGAGGTTAGTGAATAATACACAGGTTTATGAGCTGATACACCCCGTTTAGTGAATTTAACCCTAATTTAGTTCTTCATGAACATATTCCACTCGCTTTTTGACTCTTACACCCAACCAGAAAGCATGTAAATTAGACACTTAATTAGCCAGCCATGGCTGTGTAAAGCAACGTGACATTTGTGTTGCTTAGTGACTAGTTCTGTTGTTTCTTCCAGAGAAAGAAAGAGGAGAGGGTTTGAAACGGCTGAGCAAATAATGACCATTTATAAATGAATTATCCCTTATAAAATTACATTTATATATATATATATATATATATATATATATATATATATATATATATATATATATATATATATATATATATATATATATATAATACATTTAAACTAGTGCTGTCAATCGATTCATTAATTGCACCTAACATTAAAGATTTTTATTTAATGTTATATTGTAATAATTTCACATTTAATTTTTAATTAATGTAGAAACAACAAAGCCTGTAGCCTATATTTTAAATATTTGTTAAATGGCATCTTTTTATAAGATGTTAAAATGAATAGCTTTCAAGCTTTTTTAATATTTTTTAGGCTTCAAAAAATACAACTTTTAATTTAAGTGAACTTAAAACTATCTTCACTTAAATCCATTATAATAAATGTCACTTCAATATATCAGGGCACATTATTTCTACAGTCAGTATTTACTAGCCCTGTTAAAGGTGAACTAAGTAACTTTTTTACCTTAACCGAACAGCTTTAGAGTCATTGTAATGTTTATATTACTGATTTTGTGTTGAATGGTGGGCGTCTCGCCCCCCCCTGTTGGATGTGAGTGGAAAAAAACGCACTTGCAACTTTGAGCCGGCCGCAGCATCAGGAAGTGTCGCGTGATATCAGGTCTCGCGATGTAACGAATTGCTTTACGGCAAGAAAGATCTGCTAAAATGAGCATCAAACAGAAATAACCTGCCGCCGTGTTCGAGGCGCACATACAATACAGACTGCCGACAGTTCAACAGGGCGCGCACAGCTCTTAAAGGGGCCACACCTTATTTCCACTCCTTACAGCTTTCATCTACTGAACAGGTGCCGGTGTACAGGGGGAGGGGATCAGGCCGTGAGTGCAGAACATCTCTGCGTGTGTGATATTTACGACAGTACAAGTATCTCACAGCGACTCTAGGGGTCACTGTTTGACAAAAACAGAAATCCTGCATAGTGCTACTTTAAACTGCACAAAACCTTACGGTTTTCATTGTTTCTGACGCATCTAACCTAGTAAACTTTTAAATGTTATCGTTATCGGCCTGATAAGAAAATCTGGCAGATATATTAAAGCTGATAAACAATGCATTATTTCCTTCAGCTGAGACTCTTCAGATGCGACTGTTCAACATGATGGTTTTGAACTGCTTGAAATATGATTGGAATCACTTCAAAAAAGGAAAATACAGTAAAGTGCAACACAAGTCTGTCATATCGGCTACATAACATTATAATGAGAACATCATTATAAATGTGAGTCATGGATTTTAATGGTGAGATGTTTGAGATGTTTGCACTAAAAAGGTACTCAACTAGTTGCCAAGCCATTTCTTTATGTAAATGAACGGTTTTTGGCTTTTAAATATAAAGGATTATCGGTATCAGCCAAAAATGTCATATCGGTGCATCCCTACTAAAGTGGGCTATCAAAATAAAGAGTTAAAACCATATTAAAGGCACACTATGCAGGAATTGCGTTTTTGTCAAACAGCGCCCCCTAGAGTCGCTGTGGAGTTCTTGTATTTAACGTTGCTGTGGTAAACACCACTCACGCAGAGCGTCTCTGCACTCACGGCCTGATACCCCTGTGAAGCTGTTATATTAAGGTACAAATCTTGCATAGTGTGCCTTTAAATAAGAGATCTAGCACTAAAATGTGTTTTTGAACTGAACCTGAGCGCTCGTGTCGCTGCTATCAGTGTCATGGACACATAGTGTCTCTTGTGGTGGCGCGCGTGCAGTCTTAACTCGGACGCACTCTTCAATCTATCGCCGTTGCGGAGACTCTCTATTCATTCCGGTGAAATCACGAAATAAAATGCACACAAACGCGTCCCTGCTTGTTTTAGCAGTTTTAAACTTTCTCTTTGCCTCAGCCAATGGCCAGGAGTCGAGCCGGCGGAAACATAGTAGCAAAAGCCTTATGAGTATATCAGAGCCTGTGGTCACGTGACGCTCGTAAAGCGATATGTTCTCCAGGTCACATGACCTGGCCAAAGACGGTATTTCAGGAGGGCCGCCCCGCTCGAGCATTGATAGTGTCAAGCGCTGTATATTGGCCTGAGGAATCATTTAAAATAACTCTTATGCGTCAACTCTTTAGGTCACAAAGTCCGCGGTGTGCCTTTAACATTGAATGAATGATAATATATAAAAAAATGATAAAGATAACTAGCATTTTCCTAAAGCTGTTGGGAAGAAACAGAGTGAAAAGTCCCTTACGTTTCATATCACCCAAAAATGGTCATTAAATGTTTAACCTTTGGCTGACAGACTGAGGACCGAAGCCTTTGTGCTGCTGTTCTGACGCATCGCTAAAGAAGAAGATAAATCAATGACTCGCAGAAGAATAAGATATTTCACCTGCAGAAGAAGAAGATAAATGACTCGCAGAAGAAGAAGATAAATCACCTGCAGAAGCCGAGAGGTCCGGGAGCTTGACCCGGAAGATGATGCTGTGCCGAACGGAGCGGGTCCCTTGTAGAGTTCGGTCTCTGAAGCACAAAACCTCCACGACATCCAGATGCAAACCCCTGCCATTCACACGGACACACACATAGCACTGTGAACACACACAGCCTTCACACGACACACACACCAGCCTTAAACTGAGTGACCTTAAACTTACCATTACAAAGAGGCGACGGCTGGAAGAGTGACATTTCAAAACTGGAAAGATAAAAAATGCGGACATTTTCCCGAAAATCTTCCACCTGCTCCACACTTCATGAAAACATGCATCACGTCCACAGTGTGTGCATCTTCTATATATTATTATTTACCTCAGCTTGTGGAAAAGCTGCTTGTGATGAACTTAATTATGTGGATTTGTCTTTACCACCTGTGTTTTTAAGTTGGCTGTTAATAAACTCTAAAGGTAAAAAAAGTCCCCCTGTGGTGAAAATCCAGCGTTTAATGTTGTTTATGTGTCTATGTGGTGTTTTTAATATGCTTTAATAACTCAGATCATGTGTAAATTCATAAGTCGACAGCATTGCTGAGTATTTTCTGCTTAAAACTGCAGTGAACCAAAGACAGTCTCAAAAACTCGCTTTGAAATCGCTGGTGTTTCTGACGTCACAAACTACCTTGTAACCAATCAGATCAACGTGTGATCGTCAACCAGTGGATCTCTGAGTGAGTGAGTGAGTGGAGGCGGGGCTCATTTGTATATTCATAGAACCGCGCATACTAAATGAGGCAAGGGTGTCGATGAGTAATTGACTAGGGGTTTTTAGGGATAAAATTATTGACTACAGGGGGACTTTAACAATATTTCACCTAATGACATATGTTTTTTATCTGTAAATTTAAGTTCAACCTGTAAAATTTAACATGCTGCTACCATACATTTAGAGCAAAGTCCTAGCAAACACATTTGCCTTTTTTTAATCATACATTTCACATTTTACAGAATGCAGCTATCGTGTTTTTGCAAAAATGCCTTTTCTATATGACTAACAAATAAGCAACATCATAGTACTGTAGTATACACATATTAAACTAAAAGTCAATAAACCAACACTCGTGACTGAACCAGGCAGTGCAAAACATTCTTACAAACACACACATTAGCAGATGGTTGGAAATCACATTTTCTCACATTCCTTCAGTTGCAGAACAAACGTGTTTGAGATTGAAAGTACCGTCAGGAGGAAATGAGTGGAACTGTGGGTAATTTAACACCAGTGGGAAGCGCGTTGGAAAGCTCACTCTTACAGACGTACCATGTTTTAGCGATGAGGACGAGGAGGTTTCTGAGAGGCCAGCCCGGGTGTTGAGGAAGTGTGCATGGGTCGTACACACCAACAGTGATCTAGAAAACACATCAAATGAAATCAGTTTAATTTGAAGCTCTAAAAATTTTAACTGAAAATAAATTTAATTAAATAAAAACACATTCAATTTAAACAGCAATACTTAAAAAAAAAACTAAATGACAAAAGGCACATTTACTAAAAAATTTTTTTTTTATTAAAATGATAAAATAGTAAAATAAAAGCTTATTCAAAATACAAGTAAAATTGTAATAAAACTAAAATACCACTGTTTTATAATAGAGTTGCACAATTCTGGATAAATTGAGAATCACAATTTTTTTTGTTTCTTTAGTTTCGATTTTAAACAGACAACTGTATAAAATAACATACATTACGAGAGGTTTTGACAAAATATGAATTGCTGCAGTCCATTTCATTTAATTCAATGTTTAATTAATTAGAATGAATATTAACGAAATTGGATTGAGTGAATGATTCAATGACTCACTCATAAATATTTCACTTGTTTCTTTACTGGATGAATCAGCGTTTTTTACCATATCTCTTGAATGATTCAATGACAAATAATATTTTTAGGTTAAATAGAGCCGAATCCCTGTCATTTAGGAATGAGATTGTGTGTGTGTCTGAATCGAGAGCACAATCTTTTAACGCTTTATCGTGCAGCTCTACTTTATACTGGAGATTACCTTCTTTAGGTCTGGGAAGAAAGACTTCATTTCTTTTAGAGGAGCGACTTCAACACTTTCCTCTGTGTACTTCAGCAGAAAGTGTGGGACTGCCGTCGCACCGCTCGAGGAGCAGAGACTGTCGTACGCCGCCGTCAAACTCAATATCTGTCAAACACAATGAAATTAAAGTTTATGCTTGGCTGGAAAATATTAGATCAAGGACAAAAATAAAAGTAGTACACAAATGTACAGTGCAATGTGAACTTAGTGAAATGGAATTACAATGGAATGAAATTCAAGGAAATTGATACTGTAACTGAATTTTGAATTAAAGTAATAAAAAAACACCACACCTTTACTTATATTTAACTCTGCATACAATTATTTTAAAGAGGCTCTATTGTGCATTTTTCCATCTGTGTGTAGTGCGTTTAGCGTGTAGTGTTCATCTGTGTTTAGCGTGTAGTGTTCATCTGTGTTTAGTGTGTGTGTTCATCTGTGTTTAGCGCGTGGTGTTCATCTGTGTTTAGCGTGTGTTGTTTAGCGTGTGTTTAGCGTGTGTTTAGCGTGTGTTTAGCATGTTTAGCGTCTAGTGTTCATCTGTGTTTAGCGTGTGGTGTTCATCTGTGTTTAGCGTGTAGTGTTCATCTGTGTTTAGCGTGTGGTGTTCATCTGTGTTTAGCGTGTAGTGTTCATCTGTGTTTAGCGTGTGGTGTTCATCTGTGTTTAGCGTGTGTTTAGCGTGTGTTTAGCGTGTGTTTACGTGTTTAGCGTGTAGTGTTCATATGTGTTTAGCAGTGTGGTGTTCATCTGTGTTTAGCGTGTGGTGTTCATCTGTGTTTAGCGTGTGGTGTTCATCTGTGTGTATGGTTTAGCGTGTGTGTTCATCTGTGTTTATGTGACGGTGTTTAGCGTGTGTTAGTTGTTTCATCGTGTTTAGCGTGTTGGTTTAGCGTATGTGTTATACGTGTTTAGCGTTGTGTTCATCTGTGTTTAGCGTGTGGTGTTCATCTGTGTGTAGTTTCATCTGTGTTAGTGTTCATCTGTGTTTAGCGTGTAGGTGTTCATCTGTGTTTAGCGTGTGAGTGTTCATCTGTGTTTAGCGTGTGGTGTTCATCTGTGTTTAGCGTGTAGTGTTTAGCGTGTGTTTAGCGTGTGTGTTATCTGTGTTTAGCGTGTAGGTGTTCATCTGTGTTTAGCGTGTGGTGTTCATCTGTGTTTAGCGTGTGGTGTTCATCTGTGTTTAGCGTGTGGTGTTCATCTGTGTGTTTAGCGTGTGAGTGTTCATCTGTGTTTAGCGTGTAGTGTGGTGTTCATCTGTGTTTAGCGTGTGGTGTTCATCTGTGTTTAGCGTGTGTGTTCATCTGTGTTTAGCGTGTAGTGTTCATCTGTGTTTAGCGTGTGGTGTTCATCGTGTTTAGCGTGTGGTGTTCATCTGTGTTTAGCGTGTGAGTGTTCATCTGTGTTTAGCGTGTGGTGTTCATCTGTGTTTAGCGTGTGGTGTTCATCTGTGTTTAGCGTGTAGTGTTCATCTGTGTTTAGTCCTGTTAGTGTGGTGTTCATCTGTGTTTGTGTAGTGTTATCTGTGTTTAGGTGTGTTCATCGTGTTTAGACGTGTGTGTTCATCTGTGTTTTAGCTGTGGTGTTCATCTGTGTTTAGCGTGTGGTGTTCATCAGTGTTTAGCGTGTGGTGTTCATTCAGTGTTTAGCGTGTGGTGTTCATCTGTGTTTAGCGTGTAGTGTTCATCATGTGTTTAGCGTGTGGTGTTCATCTGTGTTTAGCGTTGTTTACGGTGGTTCATCTGTGTTTAGCGTGTGTTTAGTGTGGTGTTCATCGTGTTTAGCTGTTTACGTGGTGTTCATCTGTGTTTAGCGTTGTAGTGTGTATTTCTAGTGTTTAGCGTGTGGTGTATCTGTGTAGTGTTCATCAGTGTTTACGTGTGGTGTTCATCTGTGTTTAGTGTGTTAGGTGGTTCATCAGTGTTTAGTGGTGTGTGTTCATCTAGTGTTTTACGTGATGTGTGTTCATCTGTGTTTACGTGTAGGTGTTCATCTGTGTTTAGTGTGTAGTGTTCATCTGTGTTTAGTGTGTAGTGTTCATCTGTGTGAGTTTCGTCGTGTTAGGTGTGTTCATCAGTGTTTAGCGTGTGTGTTCATCAGTGTTTGTGTGTAGTGTCATCTGTGTTTAGCGTGTCGTCTGTTAGTGTGGTGTTCATCTGTTTTAGTGCTGTAGTGTTCATCTGTGTTTAGTGTGTGTGTTCATCGTGTTTAGTGTGTGTGTTCATCTGTGTTTAGCGTGTAGTGTTCATCTGTGTTTAGAGTGTAGTGTTCATCAGTGTTTAGGTGTGAGTGTTCATCAGTGTTTAGCGTGTAGTGTTCATCTGTGTTTAGGTGTAGTGTTCATCAGTGTTAGGTGTGGTGTTCATCAGTGTTTAGCTGTAGTGTTTCATCTGTGTTAGCGTGTAGTGTTATCTGTGTTTAGCGTGTAGTGTTCTGTGTTTAGCGTGTAGTGTTTATCATGTGTTTAGTGTGTAGTGTTCATCTGTGTTTAGCGTGTAGGTTCTCGTGTTTAGTGTGTGGTGTTCATCATGTGTTTAGCTGTAGTGTTCATCTGTGTTTAGCGTGTAGTGTTCATCAGTGTTTTAGGCAGCGTGTGGTGTTCACTTGGTGTCATAGTGTTAGCTGTTGTGTCATGTGTTTAGCGTGTAGTGTTCATCAGTTTACTGTGTTTTATGTTTGTGTGTGTGTGTTCATCTGTTTTTAGCGTGTGTGTTCATCTGTGTTTAGTGTGTGGTGTTCATCAGTGTTTAGCATGTGTAGTGTTCATCTGTGTTTAGCGTGTAGTGTTCATCGTGTTTAGTGTGTGTGTTCATCTGTGTGTGTTAGTGTCTCGTGTTTAGCGGTGTGTTCATCGTGTTTAGCGTGTGTGTGTTCATCAGTGTTTAGCGTGTGTGGTGTTGCATCTGATGTTTAGCGGTAGCGTGTTGTCTCTGTGTTTAGTGTGTGGTGTTCATCTGTTTTAGCTGTGAGTGTTCATCTGTGTTTAGCGTGTGGTGTTCATCTGTGTTTAGTGTGTAGTGTTCATCTGTGTTTAGCGTGTAGTGTTCATCTGTGTTAGCGTGTAGTGTTCATCAGTGTTAGCGTGTAGTGTTCATCTGTGTTTAGCGTGTAGTGTTCATCGTGTTTAGGTGTAGTGTTCATCAGTGTGTATTAGCGTGGTGTTCATCAGTGTTTAGTGTGTAGTTCATCTGTGTTTAGCGTGTAGTGTTCATCATGTTTAGCGTGTAGTGTTTCATCAGTGTTTAGCGTGTGGTGTTCATCTGTGTTTAGGTGTATGTTCATCTGTGTTTAGCGTGTAGTGTTCATCTGTTTAGCGTGTGGTGTTCATCTGTGTTTAGCGTGTGGTGTTCATCTGTGTTTAGCGTGTAGTGTTCATCTGTGTTTAGCGTTTGGTGTTCATTAGTGTTTAGTGTGTAGTGTTTCATCATGTTTAGGTGTGTTGGAGTTTCATCTGTGTTAGCGTGTAGTGTTCATCAGTGTTTAGCGTGTAGTGTTCATCAGTGTTTAGCGTGTAGTGTTCATCAGTGTTTAGCGTGTAGTGTTCAGTCAGTGTTTTAGGTGTAGTGTTCATCTGTGTTTAGCGTGTAGTGTTCATCAGTGTTTATTGTCGTGTAGGTTGTTCATCAGTGTTTAGGTGTAGTGTTCATCTGTGTTTAGGTGTGTGTTCATACAGTGTTTAGCGTGTAGTGTTCATCAGTGTTTAGCGTGTAGTGTTCATCGTGTTTAGCGTGTGAGTGTTCATCAGTGTTTAGGAGTGTAGGTGTTTCATCGTGTTTAGCGTGTAGTGTTCATCAGTGTTTAGCGTGTAGTGTTCATCAGTGTTTTACGTGTAGTGTTCATCAGTGTTTAGCGTGTAGTGTTCATCAGTGTTTAGGTGTGGTTAGGTTAATCAGGTTAGCGTGTTGTGTTCATCAGTGTTTAGGTGTGATGTTCATAGTGTTTAGCGTGTAGTGTTTCAGTGTTTAGCGTGTAGTGTTTCAGTCTGTGTTTAGGTGTGGTGTTGTCTAGTGTTTAGTGTGTAGTGTTCATCAGTGTTTAGCGTGTAGTGTTCATCAGTGTTTAGCGTGTAGTGTTCATCAGTGTTTAGCGTGTGTGTTCATCAGTGTTTACGTGTAGTGTTCATCTGTGTTTAGCGTGTAGTGTTCATCAGTGTTTAGCGTGTAGTGTTCATCAGTGTTTAGCGTGTAGTGTTCATCAGTGTTTAGCGTGTAGTGTTTCATCAGTGTTTAGCGTGTAGTGTTCATCAGTGTTTAGCGTGTAGTGTTCATCAGTGTTTAGCGTGAAGTGTTCATCAGTGTTTAGTGTGTTAGTGTTCATCTGTGTTTAGCGTGTGGTGTTCATCAGTGTTTAGCGTGTAGTGTTCATCTGTGTTTAGCGTGTAGTGTTTATCAGTGTTTAGTGTGTAGTGTTCATCAGTGTTTAGCGGCCGGCTGCAGAAGAGACTCAATCCCATCGACACGCATGTTAAACTGCCCAACTTTACAGCAGAAAAACACATGTTCACAGTCTAGTGCAGAAAGTGGTTTTGGTCTATAAAGCTAATTTTGCCCCTCAAAATTAGTGTGTGAGGATGGTTGATTTTTTTTTTATAACTCATTTAAATTTTATAAAGCCTTAAAGTTCTGCACAATTAAGGACGTGGCCACTTGATTAACAGGTGGATTTCCGCTGATGTCACTGCTAGCCGTTTGACTGCTAGCGTTAGCGTCACGTCACCTCAGCTAATCCGCATCGCTGCACATTTCCATTTATCCGGGAGTGACTCCCGACAAGTTGGCAATGGCCGGCTCCGTCCCACTTTGGGTTTCAAAAATGCTCTTCAGAAACACTATGAGTGACGTCACACACACTCAGCACAATTTTTTTTTTTACAGTCTATGATTGAAACTGGTGGTTATGGTAAGGGGCGGGGCATTTCCCAAACATGTTCGAAGCGCTCGACCAATCACAACACACTGCTCCAGCTGGCCAATCAGAGCACAGTGCGCTTTTCAGAAGGAGGGGCTTCATAGAGACAGGAAGTAAACAGAGCGTTACTGACAGACTGGGAAGAGCATAATAGATTCCCTATAACATCAGGTGTCTAGGGGCCTATATGATATTATGCATTCAAATAATCAACATTGAATTACAAATTCTAATCAGCACATGCTTTCCATAACGCACTGACTAATGACTCATTATCCTTCACACAGAACATCGTCATCAGTAGTGTGTGTTCTCATTACATCGTCGTCATCAGTAGTGTGTGTTCTCATTACATCATCGTCATCAGTAGTGTGTGTTCTCATTACATCATCGTCATCAGTAGTGTGTGTTCTCATTACATCATCGTCATCAGTAGTGTGTGTTCTCATTACATCATCGTCATCAGTAGTGCGTGTTCTCATTACATCGTCGTCATCAGTAGTGTGTGTTCTCATTACATCATCGTCATCAGTAGTGTGTGTTCTCATTACATCATCGTCATCAGTAGTGTGTGTTCTCATTACATCATCGTCATCAGTAGTGTGTGTTCTCATTACATCGTCGTCATCAGTAGTGTGTGTTCTCATTACATCGTCGTCATCAGTAGTGCGTGTTCTCATTACATCATCGTCATCAGTAGTGCGTGTTCTCATTACATCGTCATCAGTAGTGTGTGTTCTCATTACATCATCGTCATCAGTAGTGTGTGTTCTCATTACATCGTCGTCATCAGTAGTGTGTGTTCTCATTACATCGTCGTCATCAGTAGTGTGTGTTCTCATTAACATCGTCATCAGTAGTGTGTGTTCTCATTACATCGTCGTCATCAGTAGTGCGTGTTCTCATTACATCGTCATCAGTAGTGTGTGTTCTCATTACATCATCGTCATCAGTAGTGTGTGTTCTCATTACATCATCGTCATCAGTAGTGTGTGTTCTCATTACATCGTCGTCATCAGTAGTGTGTGTTCTCATTACATCGTCATCAGTAGTGTGTGTTCTCATTACATCGTCGTCATCAGTAGTGCGTGTTCTCATTACATCATCGTCATCAGTAGTGCGTGTTCTCATTACATCGTCGTCATCAGTAGTGTGTGTTCTCATTACATCATCGTCATCAGTAGTGTGTGTTCTCATTACATCGTCATCAGTAGTGTGTGTTCTCATTACATCGTCATCAGTAGTTGTGTGTTCTCATTACATCGTCGTCATCAGTAGTGTGTGTTCTCATTACATCGTCATCAGTAGTGTGTGTCTCATTACATCGTCGTCATCAGTAGTGTGTGTTCTCATTACATGTCGTCATCAGTAGTGTGTGTTCTCATTACATCTCGTCATCAGTAGTGTGTGTTCTCATTACATCATCGTCATCAGTAGTGCGTGTTCTCATTACATCGTCGTCATCAGTAGTGGTGTTTCATTACATCGTCGTCATCAGTGTGTGTTCTCATTACATCATCGTCATCAGTAGTGTGTGTTCTCATTACATCGTCGTCATCAGTAGTGTGTGTTCTCATTACATCATCGTCATCAGTAGTGTGTGTTCTCATTACATCATCGTCATCAGTAGTGTGTGTTCTCATTACATCATCGTCATCAGTAGTGTGTGTTCTCATTACATCATCGTCATCAGTAGTGTGTGTTCTCATTACATCATCGTCATCAGTAGTGCGTGTTCTCATTACATCATCGTCATCAGTAGTGTGTGTTCTCATTACATCATCGTCATCAGTAGTGTGTGTTCTCATTACATCGTCGTCATCAGTAGTGCGTGTTCTCATTACATCATCGTCATCAGTAGTGCTGTGTTCTCATTACATCATCGTCATCAGTAGTGCGTGTTCTCATTACATCATCGTCATCAGTAGTGTGTGTTCTCATTACATCGTCGTCATCAGTAGTGGTGTTCTCATTACATCATCGTCATCAGTAGTGTGTGTTCTCATTACATCATCGTCATCAGTAGTGTGTGTTCTCATTACATCATCGTCATCAGTAGTGTGTGTTCTCATTACATCATCGTCATCAGTAGTGTGTGTTTCTCATTACATCATCGTCATCAGTAGTGTGTGTTCTCATTACATCATTCGTCATCATGTATGTGTGTGTTCTCATTACATCGTCGTCATCAGTAGTGTGTGTTCTCATTACATCATCGTCATCAGTAGTGTGTGTTCTCATTACATCATCGTCATCAGTAGTGTGTGTTCTCATTACATCATCGTCATCAGTAGTGGTGTTCTCATTACTCATCGTCATCAGTAGTGTGTGTTCTCATTACATCATCGTCATCAGTAGTGGTGTTCTCATTACATCGTCGTCATCAGTAGTGTGTGTTCTCATTACATCGTCGTCATCAGTATGGTGTTTCTCATTACATCATCGTCATCAGTAGTGTGTGTTCTCATTACATCGTCGTCATCAGTAGTGTGTGTTCTCATTACATCATCGTCATCAGTAGTGTGTGTTCTCATTACATCATCGTCATCAGTAGTGTGTGTTCTCATTACATCATCTTCATTGTTCTCATGCATGTCTAGTGTGTGTGTTCTCATTACATCGTCGTCATCAGTAGTGTGTGTGTTCTCATTACATCATCGTCATCAGTAGTGTGTTCTCATACATCGTCGTCATCGTCGTCATCAGTAGTGTGTGTTCTCATTACATCGTCGTCATCAGTAGTGTGTGTTCTCATTACATCGTCGTCATCAGTAGTGTGTGTTCTCATTACATCGTCGTCATCAGTAGTGTGTGTTCTCATTACATCGTCGTCATCAGTAGTGTGTGTTCTCATTACATCGTCGTCATCAGTAGTGTGTGTTCTCATTACATCGTCGTCATCAGTAGTGTGTGTTCTCATTACATCGTCGTCATCAGTAGTGTGTGTTCTCATTACATCGTCGTCATCAGTAGTGTGTGTTCTCATTACATCGTCGTCATCAGTAGTGTGTGTTCTCATTACATCGTCGTCATCAGTAGTGTGTGTTCTCATTACATCGTCGTCATCAGTAGTGTGTGTTCTCATTACATCGTCGTCATCAGTAGTGTGTGTTCTCATTACATCGTCGTCATCAGTATGTGTGTTCTCATACATGTCATCAGTAGTGTGTGTTCTCATTACATCATCGTCATCAGTAGTGTGTGTTCTCATTACATAGTCGTCATCAGTAGTGCGTGTTCTCATTACATCATCGTCATCAGTAGTGTGTGTTCTCATTACAATCGTCGTCATCAGTAGTGTGTGTTCTCATTACATACGTCATCAGTAGTGTGTGTTCTCATTACATCATCGTCATCAGTAGTGGTGTTCTCATTACATCATCGTCATCAGTAGTGTGTGTTCTCATTACATCATCGTCATCAGTAGTGTGTGTTCTCATTACATCATCGTCATCAGTAGTGCGTGTTCTCATTACATCATCGTCATCAGTAGTGTGTGTTCTCATTACATCATCGTCATCAGTAGTGTGTGTTCTCATTACATCATCGTCATCAGTAGTGTGTGTTCTCATTACATCATCGTCATCAGTAGTGTGTGTTCTCATTACATCATCGTCATCAGTAGTGTGTGTTCTCATTACATCATCGTCATCAGTAGTGTGTGTTCTCATTACATCATCGTCATCAGTAGTGTGTGTTCTCATTACATCGTCGTCATCAGTAGTGTGTGTTCTCATTACATCATCGTCATCAGTAGTGTGTGTTCTCATTACATCGTCGTCATCAGTAGTGTGTGTTCTCATTACATCATCGTCATCAGTAGTGTGTGTTCTCATTACATCATCGTCATCAGTAGTGTGTGTTCTCATTACATCATCGTCATCAGTAGTGTGTGTTCTCATTACATCGTCGTCATCAGTAGTGTGTGTTCTCATTACATCATCGTCATCAGTAGTGTGTGTTCTCATTACATCGTCGTCATCAGTAGTGTGTGTTCTCATTACATCATCGTCATCAGTAGTGTGTGTTCTCATTACATCGTCGTCATCAGTAGTGCGTGTTCTCATTACATCTCGTCTCAGTAGTGGTGTTCTCATTACATCTCGTCATCAGTAGTGCGTGTTCTCATTACATCATCGTCATCAGTAGTGTGTGTTCTCATTACATCGTCGTCATCAGTAGTGTGTGTTCTCATTACATGCGTCATCAGTAGTGGTGTTCTCATTACATCATCGTCATCAGTAGTGTGTGTTCTCATTACATCATCGTCATCAGTAGTGTGTGTTCTCATTACATCGTCGTCATCAGTAGTGCGTGTTCTCATTACATCATCGTCATCAGTAGTGCGTGTTCTCATTACATCATCGTCATCAGTAGTGTGTGTTCTCATTACATCATCGTCATCAGTAGTGTGTGTTCTCATTACATCGTCGTCATCAGTAGTGTGTGTTCTCATTACATCATCGTCATCAGTAGTGTGTGTTCTCATTACATCGTCGTCATCAGTAGTGTGTGTTCTCATTACATCATCGTCATCAGTAGTGTGTGTTTTCTCATTACATCATCGTCATCAGTAGTGCGTGTTCTCATTACATCATCGTCATCAGTAGTGTGTGTTCTCATTACATCGTCGTCATCAGTAGTGCGTGTTCTCATTACATCATCGTCATCAGTAGTGCGTGTTCTCATTACATCGTCGTCATCAGTAGTGGTGTTCTCATTACATAGTCATCAGTAGTGTGTGTTCTCATTACATAGTCGTCATCAGTAGTGCGTGTTCTCATTACATCATCGTCATCAGTAGTGTGTGTTCTCATTACATCGTCGTCATCAGTAGTGTGTGTTCTCATTACATCGTCGTCATCAGTAGTGTGTGTTCTCATTACATCGTCGTCATCAGTAGTGTGTGTTCTCATTACATCGTCGTCATCAGTAGTGTGTGTTCTCATTACATCGTCGTCATCAGTAGTGTGTGTTCTCATTACATCATCGTCATCAGTAGTGTGTGTTCTCATTACATCGTCGTCATCAGTAGTGTGTGTTCTCATTACATCGTCGTCATCAGTAGTGTGTGTTCTCATTACATCGTCGTCATCAGTAGTGTGTGTTCTCATTACATCATCGTCATCAGTAGTGCTGTGTTCTCATTACATCGTCGTCATCAGTAGTGTGTGTTCTCATTACATAGTCATCAGTAGTGTGTGTTCTCATTATCATCATCGTCATCAGTAGTGTGTGTTCTCATTACATAGTCGTCATCAGTAGTGCGTGTTCTCATTACATCATCGTCATCAGTAGTGTGTGTTCTCATTACATAGTCGTCATCAGTAGTGCGTGTTCTCATTACATCATCGTCATCAGTAGTGTGTGTTCTCATTACATCGTCGTCATCAGTAGTGTGTGTTCTCATTACATAGTCATCAGTAGTGTGTGTTCTCATTACATCATCGTCGTCAGTAGTGTGTGTTCTCATTACATCATCGTCATCAGTAGTGTGTGTTCTCATTACATCGTCGTCGTCAGTAGTGTGTGTTCTCATTACATAGTCATCAGTAGTGTGTGTTCTCATTACATCATCGTCGTCAGTAGTGTGTGTTCTCATTACATCATCGTCATCAGTAGTGTGTGTTCTCATTACATCGTCGTCATCAGTAGTGTGTGTTCTCATTACATAGTCATCAGTAGTGCGTGTTCTCATTACATCGTCGTCATCAGTAGTGTGTGTTCTCATTACATCATCGTCATCAGTAGTGTGTGTTCTCATTACATCGTCATCAGTAGTGTGTGTTTCTCATTACATCGTCGTCATCAGTAGTGTGTGTTCTCATTACATCGTCGTCATCAGTAGTGCGTGTTCTCATTACATCATCGTCATCAGTAGTGTGTGTTCTCATTACATCATCGTCATCAGTAGTGTGTGTTCTCATTACATCATCGTCATCAGTAGTGTGTGTTCTCATTACATCGTCGTCATCAGTAGTGCGTGTTCTCATTACATCATCGTCATCAGTAGTGTGTGTTCTCATTACATCGTCGTCATCAGTAGTGCGTGTTCTCATTACATCATCGTCATCAGTAGTGTGTGTTCTCATTACATCATCGTCATCAGTAGTGTGTGTTCTCATTACATCATCGTCATCAGTAGTGTGTGTTCTCATTACATCGTCGTCATCAGTAGTGCGTGTTCTCATTACATCATCGTCATCAGTAGTGTGTGTTCTCATTACATCGTCGTCATCAGTAGTGCGTGTTCTCATTACATCATCGTCATCAGTAGTGTGTGTTCTCATTACATCATCGTCATCAGTAGTGTGTGTTCTCATTACATCGTCGTCAGTAGTGTGTGTTCTCATTACATCGTCGTCATCAGTAGTGTGTGTTCTCATTACATCATCGTCATCAGTAGTGCGTGTTCTCATTACATCATCGTCATCAGTAGTGTGTGTGTTCTCATTACATCATCGTCATCAGTAGTGTGTGTTCTCACCGCACCTGTGTGTCAGAGAAACTCTTGTCTAACGACACCGGCTCCTGCACCAGCTGGACCCCCTCCGGAAAGCAAAGGGCAGGGAAGCAGAACCAATAATAGAAATGATATTTCTTCAGATCCTGGATCAACAAAAAGACCGGTCAGCAAACAAATGGAAAATGAAAGGAATTTCATTTATAGGGACATTGTAGGCATACAAACCGCAAATGTCAAGAGGATGAATGTGTTTAGGATCGAGGAGTCGTCCAACGCAGCGCCCGACTGAATAGCGCTCCACATCTGTGAAGAAGACGACATTATTATTAGCACGATATTGAAGAAAAATGCGATATTCGATATGCGATACGATAATGCTTAAAGTGTGTAAAATAAACTTAAATTATTTTAAAAATATATTTAAAATTATTTTTATTGTTTCACATTCTTTTTGTGACGAGAAAACATCCCTGGAACTTCTGAAAGTGAAGCTTTACAGTTGCATAATCAGTGTAAACCTCGGGGTTTAGGGCATTCGGTTTATTAAACAACAGAAACTGAATAACAAATGTAAAAATAAACATTGCTTAGTTTTCACTGTATGGATTAAATACGGATTCTTATTAAAGCTACAAAAGTTATTCAGTCACAAGCAGTGAGTGATTTTCTCTTTCTCTTTTGTTCATGACCCAGTTATTGCAAGTCGTTGCGATATATACATTTGTGATATTTCGATAATTTCGATATATTGTGCAGCCCTAGTTATTAGTATTAATTAAGCATACATTCCCAGGTATAATTCCTAATATAGTTTATGCAAGGCGTTCTCAATCTTGAAGATGCCACAGACTCCAATATATGATCATTACAGTATATGACAATATATGATCATTCTCACTGCGATCTTCTTCCTCAAATTTAAAAGGCAGTTATAAATTGTTATTGAAAATTGATTCTCCCGCGATTAGCTCGTGATCCGGTGTTTTCCGTCTCAATTCACAGTGAATGAATGCAGTGAACTCCATCTTGAAACTGGAACCATTACACATTATTTTCACATTTGCATAATTTTTGTGGGAAGATGATGACAGCCTTTCACTAGATTTGTAATGAGACGTTTTCACAGAAACGGTAGTTTTCCTCCAGAGTAAAAGCGTTTGAAAAAGTGAAAAAAAGTACTACATTTTCCCTGTAATAAAAATAATATATACTTATTGTAAAAACTAATGCAGTGTAAATTCATACGTCTATTACTGTCATAGAAATAATACTAATAAAACAAAATTGAGTTTTGAATTGTTCTTCTACTCACTATAGTACGGCACTGTAGTCTATTCTATTAATTTGTTTATTTTGATCCAATTTGTATTATTCATTTTAATCCATTTATTTTTAATTTAACTTTAAAATTCATTTTAATCTAATCTTCATTTATTAATATCAAATGCTTTATTATATTCTAATATTCGTTTTCAATTTATTTTATTTATTTATATCTTGTATTTACATATCGTATTTTAATCTATTTATTTATTGATTTTAATCCTATTTTTTATTTATTTAAAACATTTTTACACAGTTTTTCCCTGAACATTTCCCTGTCTGAAAACAACAACTTTATGCAAATACAAAAGTAAGAAATGTTGTGCATTTACACTGTGAAACACAAATAACTATAACTTTTGAGCACAATATTTTAAATAGAGTCATTGATCATTTTTTCCAGCACATCTGTATTATTACAGAGCTTTATGTGCTCAGCGCTAACAGGCCACTGCTATTATTAGCGTGTATATAAGAACGCGGGCGGCTAAAACAATTGTATTAAGATGATGACAGTAATTTATCAAATGATGAAGAAGGATGTTCAGCATCCAGATACACAGTTAAAAGAGAGTGAATAATTAGTTTAGCGAGCACAAATAAAACACACTATCATCAGGCACAATTAATTCTGAGCCGCTGCACCTCGTCGGCTGCTTTATCCAGGAGAGCTTTCTTATCCGTGGATCTGAAGGCTTCCAGGGTGTTGGTGTTGTACAGCGTTCCCGGAGCCGGACCGCAGCGCGCCGGAGTGGGTCCCTCGCTGGAACACACACAGTATTCACTTTACATTTCACAAATTACATTCATTAATTACATTTAACTATATATTCACATAGAAAACAGTTATATTTTACCATATTACAAGACTTTTTATGTAAAAATTCTTTGTAGCTTTTATTTTTTAAACTTTTGGAAATATATATATATATATACATACACACATATATATACACACACACATATATACACAGTCAATATTAGTGCTGTCAAATAGATTAATTGTGATTAATCACATCTAACATAAAAGTTTGTTTACATAATATGTGTGTGTGTATATATATTATTATATTTTTATATATATATATATATATATATATATTTCTCTGTGTGTATATACTGTACATATATAATATAATATATATATAAATGTAATAATATATACACACACACATATATTATATGTAAATACAAACTTTTATGTTAGATGTGATTAATCACAATTAAAGGTACAATATGCAGGACTTAAAATAGCAATTTTCTCACGATTTACAAATAGTTGGAAACATTTGGGATGTTGTAAGTAATCAACTAAACAAAATATATAACATTGGCCTAGTGGTTTTTGGATATTTTACTGCAAAAATCCTGCATATTGTACCTTTAATCTGTTTAACAGCACTAATATATATATATATATATATATATATATATATATATATATATATATATATATATATATATATATATATATATATATATATATATAAATAAGGGATTCAGATGGTTATATGAGATCAGACTTCAGCGCTGCCTGTGCAATTACTCACCCATCATAAATGTTAAATTAATCCTACTGAAACAATCCTTAAGGATTTAATTGGCAAAAAAAACATCATTAATTTCGTGATATTGGGCCCATTATCCAAGGCTTTCAGAATAACCAACTACATTACATGCTTTAATACGCAAAACTTACGCATCAAATGCGCTGAACTCCAGTGTCAAGCGTGTCGGCAAGCCGTCGGGATCCCCTGCAATATATAACACAACATTTACATTATATTACTGCATAAAGCTGCATTAATACGTATTCTCAGTCACTTTCGGTTGTGGAATTATTAAATTAATGAATAATCTGCGACACATTGAAAGCAGAGTATTGATACAATGGCATCTTTAATTCAACACTTTTGCATGATATCACTATAAATCCAAGAGAAAATGCCATATTGGTTGTTTAGGAACTGTAAGTGAAGCACACTATTAATATTCAGCATGTATATTGTGTGCAAAATGTACATGTTTTTATGCATGCTAGAGCTGCACGATTAATCATTAAAAAATTGCAATCTTGATTCAAACATCCACACAATCTCATTCCTAAATGACAATGATTTGGCTATTAAAGCTTTAATAAGTCGGCTCACATGAGTTATGATCCAGAGAGAGCCGTCGTCATGTATAGATATGAAACCGCTTGACAAACAGTCTTTTCAACACACAGTATCATTAATTCTGTCTTACAATCATTCAGATTATCACAGAAGTACTGAGATAAAAGATTACTGTTCAGATATAAACACTGATGTCCTACGATAGAGATCAAAATAAAGGAAATAACAATTACTTCATTACAACAGTAGGTGGCGACAAGTGACTGATTACATTTTTATTGTCATTGAATCATTTATTCAAGAGATTTGTTCAAAAACGCTGATTCATGCAGTAATGAACCAAGTGATGTCTTTATGACTGAGTCACTGAATCATTCATTCAAGAGATTTGTTCAAAAACGCTGATTCATCCAGTAATGAACCAAGTGACATCTTTATGAGGGAGTCATTGAATCATTCAGTCAAGAGATTTGTTCAAAAACGCTGATTCATCCAGTAATGAACCAAGTGAAGTCTTTATGAGTGAGTCATTGAATCATTCATTGAAGAGATTTGTTCAAAAACGCTGATTCATCCAGTAATGAAACAAGTGAAGTCTTTATGAGTGAGTCATTGAATCATTCATTCAAGAGATTTGTTCAAAAACACTGATTCATGCAGTAATGAACCAAGTGATGTCTTTATGACTGAGTCACTGAATCATTCATTCAAGAGATTTGTTCAAAAACGCTGATTCATCCAGTAATGAACCAAGTGAAGTCTTTATGAGTGAGTCATTGAATCATTCATTGAAGAGATTTGTTCAAAAACGCTGATTCATCCAGTAATGAAACAAGTGAAGTCTTTATGAGTGAGTCATTGAATCATTCATTGAAGAGATTTGTTCAAAAACGCTGATTCATCCAGTAATGAAACAAGTGAAGTCTTTATGAGTGAGTCATTGAATCATTCATTCAAGAGATTTGTTCAAAAACGCTGATTCATCCAGTAATGAAACAAGTGAAGTCTTTATGAGTGAGTCATTGAATCATTCATTGAAGAGATTTGTTCAAAAACGCTGATTCATCCAGTAATGAAACAAGTGAAGTCTTTATGAGTGAGTCATTGAATCATTCATTCAAGAGATTTGTTCAAAAACGCTGATTCATCCAGTAATGAAACAAGTGAAGTCTTTATGAGTGAGTCATTGAATCATTCATTCAAGAGATTTGTTCACAAACGCAGATTCATCCAGTAATGAACCAAGTGAAGTCTTTATGAGTGAGTCATTGAATCATTCACTCAAACTGATTAAAAAAATGATTCAAATAAATTCAATGTTTTAAATAGACTGCAGCAATTAACATTTTGTCAGAACCTCTAGTAAGGTCCTGTCCACACGGAGATGCGTTTAGCTGTATACGTACAAATTTTGTATCGTATTGGCGTTTCGTCCAGACGGATCCGGCGTTTCGGACACTGAAACCATTATTTTTTTAAACCGGGTCCCAGAGTGGATATATCTAAAATCGACACCCTTGCGTTTTCGTGTGAACGGCCAATCGGAACCAAGCGGCAACATTCTAATCTGATAAATGAAGCCTACCCGGAAGTGCGTAAAACTACAAGACATGTAGACTCCGCTAGGGGGCCGGTCCCAGAAGGGAGCAAATGTCCATAGACCCCCATGTTAAAATGCCTGTTTTCACAGCATAAATTCATGCTTTTACAGGTTGGCCCCATGGACATTTATTGTATTTTTCGATAGGTTCCGAGTGCCTGACAACTGTGAGGGGGTGAATTTTTTTCTAATTCGTTAGTTTAGATCGTATTTAGATATAAAATGTAGGACAAATAAGGGCGCGGTTAACTTTGATTGACAGCTTGATTGACAGCTGATAACAGGCTGCTCCGAGTGGAATTCCTGAAATGTGACGTCTCGGCCATGATCTGACCCAACACATCACACCACCTCTGTATCCTTTCTGAAAAGATTTTCCAAGATGGCGCCGCCCATACCCCCCATAAACATCCTCAAAATCGTTCTTCAGAAAGTCTATGGGTGACGTCACAGACACTTTGTCCATATTTTTTACAGTCTATGATCCGTACATTTTGTAAAACGATGATGTCATCACACCACATGTCAGCATTAGTCACACACCGCTCACACGTAACATCAACAATGGCGGACTATATGCTTGTGATCGTGCTGCTGAAGCTACTGAGCGTATTAGCTTTACTAAAGCTAATTACTAAAGCTAGTCCAGCTTTACTAAAGCTAATGACTAAAGCTAGTCCAGCTTTACTAAAGCTAATGACTAAAGCTAGGCCAGCTTTACTAAAGCTAATGACTAAAGCTAGTCCAGCTTTACTAAAGCTAATTACTAAAGCTAGTCCAGCTTTACTAAAGCAAATTACTAAAGCTAGTCCAGCTTTACTAAAGCTAATGACTAAAGCTAGGCCAGCTTTACTAAAGCTAATGACTAAAGCTAGTCCAGCTTTACTAAAGCTAATTACTAAAGCTAGTCCAGCTTTACTAAAGCAAATTACTAAAGCTAGTCCAGCTTTACTAAAGCTAATGACTAAAGCTAGGCCAGCTTTACTAAAGCTAATTACTAAAGCTAGTCCAGCTTTACTAAAGCTAATGACTAAAGCTAGTCCAGCTTTACTAAAGCTAATGACTAAAGCTAGTCCAGCTTTACTAAAGCTAATGACTAAAGCTAGTCCAGCTTTACTAAAGCTAATGACTAAAGCTAGTCCAGCTTTACTAAAGCTAATGACTAAAGCTAGTCCAGCTTTACTAAAGCAAATTACTAAAGCTAGGCCAGCTTTACTAAAGCTAATGACTAAAGCTAGTCCAGCTTTACTAAAGCTAATGACTAAAGCTAGTCCAGCTTTACTAAAGCTAATTACTAAAGCTAGTCCAGCTTTACTAAAGCAAATTACTAAAGCTAGTCCAGCTTTACTAAAGCTAATGACTAAAGCTAGGCCAGCTTTACTAAAGCTAATGACTAAAGCTAGTCCAGCTTTACTAAAGCTAATTACTAAAGCTAGTCCAGATTTACTAAAGCTAATGACTAAAGCTAGTCCAGCTTTACTAAAGCTAATGACTAAAGCTAGTCCAGCTTTACTAAAGCTAATGACTAAAGCTAGTCCAGCTTTACTAAAGCTAATTACTAAAGCTAGTCCAGCTTTACTAAAGCTAATGACTAAAGCTAGTCCAGCTTTACTAAAGCTAATGACTAAAGCTAGTCCAGCTTTACTAAAGCTAATGACTAAAGCTAGTCCAGCTTTACTAAAGCTAATGACTAAAGCTAGTCCAGCTTTACTAAAGCAAATTACTAAAGCTAGTCCAGCTTTACTAAAGCTAATGACTAAAGCTAGTTCAGCTTTACTAAAGCTAATGACTAAAGCTAGTCCAGCTTTACTAAAGCAAATTACTAAAGCTAGTCCAGCTTTACTAAAGCTAATGACTAAAGCTAGTCCAGCTTTACTAAAGCTAATGACTAAAGCTAGTCCAGCTTTACTAAAGCTAATGACTAAAGCTAGTCCAGCTTTACTAAAGCTAATGACTAAAGCTAGTCCAGCTTTACTAAAGCTAATGACTAAAAGCTAGTCCAGCTTTACTAAAGCTAAATGACTAAAGCTAGTCCAGCTTTACTAAAGCTAATGACTAAAGCTAGTCCAGCTTTACTAAAGCTAAATACTAAAGCTAGTCCAGCTTTACTAAAGCTAATGACTAAAGCTAGTCCAGCTTTACTAAAGCTAATGTACTCCTTACAAGCTATGCTAAGTAGTCCAGCTTTACTAAAGCTAATGACTAAAGCTAGTCCAGCTTTACTAAAGCTAATGACTAAAGCTAGTCCAGCTTTACTAAAGCTAATGACTAAAGCTAGTCCAGCTTTACTAAAGCAAAATCTTCTGCTGCTATGCTAATACGGTGAGCAATCTCCGTCTTCAGCTCGCTGGGTTCGTATAGAGCGCCTGGGTTATGCGCATGCTCCAAGTCTTCTTCTCCTTGTTTAGTGTATCTCTGTGGCAGAATTACAGCGCCACACACTGGTATGGCATGTATACCACATCGGTTTCAGTGGTTTCGTGTGTACACATATATTTCTTGAGACGACGGTGTGTTTACGGAAAAAAATTTAGAACGAGAAAAAAAAAAAAGATCGGATAAGGAAAGCTCTGGCTTCTTGTGTATGTGGCCTAAATTACGTTGCTTTGTTTAGTTCAGAATCACAAAAACAATTGTGATTCCCAATTGATCCAGAATGGTGCAGCTCTAATACCTGAATCAAACCCTCACTAGAGTTGCATCTTGAACACAGCTGATGTATTGAGAATGTAATCTGCCTGTTTCTGGGTCCAAACGCTCTTTCAGACGCCAGAAACAAACAACACACACTGCTAATACACACTCACTGTGTGCTGTAATAAAACCAAAATATATCATGACTCCTAACCTTTAACTCCATACCAAATCTCAGACGGCAGACAGTGACTCATCTTTTATGAATCATTCAAATATGTATTTCTGAGAGACTGTAGTGTATTCTGAGTTTTAATAAACTTGGATCCAGAAACAGTATTCCTTACATCAGTAAGTCAGCATGAAATCAAAATTGACAGTTCTCGTTATTATATGGAATATTGTAGTGTTTATTATTATAAATGATTTATCAGTGCACACATCAATATTGTTTTAAAGTCCCTCTGTAGTCACCAATTTCTTCCCTTAAAACTCATCAAAATTACATATTTAAACATTTTTTCCTTAAAAAAAATGCCTTAAAATATCTCGAATGTAACTCGACACCCTTGCCTCATTTAGTATGCAGGGTTCTATGAATATGTAAATGAGCCCCGCCTCCACTCACTCACTCAGAGATCCACTCGTTGACGATCACACGTTGATCTGATTGGTTACAAGTTTTAAGGAGAAAATAGAGTGCCGAAGTTATGACGTCACTTTGTAGGACAACTCGGAAGTTAGCGGCGCATGGGTTCCCTTGATCGAAAAGCTATGCATTTTCCCCATAGACTTTTGGAAAATCGCAAAAAATAAGATCTGTGTTCAACAAAGAGTTGTGACCCTTACACGTTTTGTCTATCAAGATAATCTTTACAAGTTAATCCAAAATGTATACATTTTGAAGCCTAAATAAAGCCGTCAGATATAAAATGCTAACACAATAAAGTTTAAAACACCACTGGCAGGTTATAACTGGTGTGTTTTATGTCATAGATCAAAACGTGAAAATATATAGAGGCTTTGTTAACCACAGACCTTATTTCAGGCGATTTAGCAAAAACCCATTCAAAAAACCCATAGATTTTAGGGCGAGGGAACCGGGAGTGCTAAAATGCTAACTCACTTCCGCGTTTTGGCCTACAAAGTGACGTCATAACTTCGGCAATCTATACTCAGCAATGCTGTCGACTTTAATGGTTTGTCTTAAAACATATTAAAAACACCACATAGACACATAAACAACATTAAAAGCTGGATTTTCACCACAGGGGGCTTTACATTTGAAATTCGATTATGAGAAAGGTTTCTACATTATTACTTAAAAAAAACACCTATTACCCCATACAAACATTTAGGGCTGGGCGGAATGACCAAATTTCTGTTTCACGGTATTACTAATTTTATTTCACGGTAACAAAATATTTCACGATATAGTTATTTATATATATATGTAGTTATATAAAAATTGACAAAAGAGCTTTGTATAATAAATAAACCCAAATACTTTAGAAATGAAAAGTTTTATATTTGTTTGATTTTGATTTTATTTGGTAAATTATTTCTTTGGTAAACTATTTTGATAGCTAAATATAGTAAATAAAACACACTCATCAACTTTTAGATGAACTGCCCCTGACTGATATTAAATACTCATAGGTGCAATTCAACGTTAAATAAAGTGTTGCTGAATAATTTTTCATTTTAGAAATATATACAATTCAATATTTCATGTATATATATATATATATATTCATATAATTTAATATTTCATGTTATTGCTTTACTTCATCAATTAGTTTATAATATCTGAATATTTTATATTGAACTATTCTATATTCAAAATAAATTTGTTACTTCGTTTTATTTTTGTAGGATATTAGTAATACTAGTTATGTTTACATGTGTATTACATTTGCATAAAAATTGCATATTTAGTAATTTTGCCTCAGATACAGTATTATACACTGTAAAAAATATTTTAGCAATTTAGTTATTTCAACTTATTTTTTTGTGTAGAGATAACTAGATTGTCCAGACAACAAGAAATTAAGTTTTTCTTGTCCTCAACTTATCAAAATAAGTTAGTTAAACTAAAAAATAAACCATGCAAAAAGATAACTCAAAATAATGAGTTAAGTTTTTTACAGTGTACATTCGCTTTAACGAGCGGCTTGTTCATTACCAAGGCCACCGCTCGCGTGTCATGCTGAATGCGATTTTCGTGTTTAAAAAGTAACTATACATAAGAGATGGAAAGATGCAGATAACTATACATTATTTAAGGATATTTATATTCGTTACGATATTGATATATACCGTCATACCGCCCAGCCCTACAAACATTATATATTATTTTTCATACAGCAGTTAGTTCTGGTTCTCGACTCTGATTGGCTGAGAGCCTTATCTAGCCGTGCGATATTCTACTAATATCACACAGAAACCGCTTCACAGTGTGTATCACTCCGCCTGTTTCTGCCGGATCTACACTGGCACCATTTCTCACAGAAAGCGTCAATGGAAGAGGAGAAAACCCACTGTACTTTTACAAATACTACTAGCGGAAGTAAAATTCTCACAATTTAGCTAACTTTAGCTGGAAATAACATTATTTAAGAACCGCTATAAAACCAAACCAATCTCTGTTACATTAAATTATATGTTTATCTCTGTAAAGCTTCTTTGAAACAATCTACATTGTTAAAAGCGCTATATAAATGAGGATGACAAAACCGACTCCAGAAGTCTTAATGGCGTATTTATAAGTATATATTTAAAGACAATCTAGTTCTACATTATTTTTCTATACATTGACTCACTGGGGGCTCTAATCTGCAATATGCCCCTTAAAGCATATTAAAAACACCACATAGACATAAACGACATTAAAAGCTGGATTTTCCCTAGCCTCGTGAGACCATCCTGATCTCGCGAGCTTTCAAGGTTTCACTCGCAGATCAGTCTGGATACTTTCCGTTAAAGAAAATTTGGGAGCAGTTCACCAAACGAACGTCCAATCAGCGTTGGCTTTGAGGCGGGTTGAGGTGTGACGCAACGAGAAGCGCGACAGTTCAGTCTTAAGAACATGGCGGCTTCAGCGGATGAAACTAGCATCAGTGTGGCTATCAAGCAAGTTTTATCGGAATTACAGAGCTAACGAGCCTTTACCTGCAGCAGCAAGAGTAGCCTAGCCTGGCTTGTGGTTGTGTTTTCGTCGTCGCTCTCATATGCTTCGTTGATCTGATTGGTTGATTTGGCCCGTCTATCACCAACATAGGCCAATCAGCTAACCAGTATTTTCGCCCCTTACCAAAACTACTTCAACGGAAGGTTTCCAGATGGATATGCGGAGCAAATCCATCTGGCGGAGTCAGGTTAGATTTTCCCCACAGGCGGACTTTAAATGCATGTTCCCTCATAATCTTGAATCAGAATAAGTTCCTCTTGCAGCGTCTCTTCTTTTCTCTGATGATGTGGGCGGGGCTATAACCTGTCACTCACATGAGATCAGCCAATAGCAAACCACAACCATCCAATCAATTACCCACAGACACAATCAAGCCCCGCCCACATTTGTTATTGTTCTGGAAGCGTTTCTCGTAAGCAATAAGGTACGATAAGGCTAGTGCTGTATCGTGAATAAGTCACGGCTGAAGGGCGTTGTTAGGCATGACGCACAGCGGAGTAATCCCTTCAGCCGAGACTTATTCATGATACAGCACTAGCCTCGAGTACCTTATTGCTTTTATAAAACGGTTACCACACAAAAAAAAATATTAAAGCTGAAAAATATGTATCTATGCAACTTTTATGATGTAAAATCACTAAAAGCCTTCCCTCCGCTGAAAAAAATAGTCCCTGACCGTAAACAGCAACAGAAGTTACACACATTATTTCGCCAATAGATGGAGACAAACACTGTCTTTATGAGTGAGTCAGTCAGTAGAGAAGACTTTTACAGTGAAAGGATTCAAACTTGTGATCACGGAGAAGAAAGACGCGACAGATGAGATGACTATAGGAACGGGAAACCCCATAACTGTTAAAGACAAGATATCGCAGCGGACATTCACAGGGATTTTTGTGTTATGAATATAGGACTGAGCTGAAGGAAAATGCGATGTCTACTGTAAATGCAGGAACACTCGCTTACTCGATCTCTCACAATACTCTACTCTAGCTGACATCAACAATATCAATCAGATCAAACTAGTGTTTAAGTTGCTAGTGGTGTTGTGTAGTGATACATAGAGCCGTTGGGTAAAGCGGTCTTAGCCGTGTTTTATTGTGAATAAAGCACAGCTATTGACCAATCAGAATCAAGGATTGGAACTAACCGTTTAATAATTGTATATCCGACACAATAGAGGAGAAAAGACTAGCGAAGCCTCCCACACTCACCGTTATAGTAATAGCCTTTGATGTTTTTGGGACTTTCGTCTAAGTGGTAGTCGTTGAGTTTCTTCTGGGTCAGCTGATGCCAGAATCCGGCCTCCAGGGCGCTGGAGAACGGGGAAAACTGCAGTTTCGGGGCGGCCGTCGATTCAGCTGCCATCAGGACTGATGTTTGATTCTTCACACACTGCCATCAGAGACAAGACACAGAGAAATGAGACTGAATAATGCCCATACAAATATCCTGCTTTGATTTAAAAAATATATTATAATATGATTTCAGTTTCAAATCACTTAAAGCAAAAGTCCCCCTGTGTGGAAAATCCAACATTTAATGTTGTTTATGTGTCTATGTGGTGTTTTTAATATGCTTTAATAACTCAAGCATGTGTAATAAGTCGACAGCATTGCTGAGTATTTTCTGCTTAAAACTGCAGTGAACCAAAGACAGTCTCAAAAACACTGAAATCGCTGGTGTTTCTGACGTCACAAACTACCTTGTAACCAATCAGATCAACGTGTGATCGTCAACCAGTGGATCTCTGAGTGAGTGAGTGAGTGGAGGCGGGGCTCATTTGCATATTCATAGAACCGTGCATACTAAATGAGGCAAGGGTGTCGAGCTACATTCTAGATATTTTAAGGCATGAAGAATTTTCCCAAGGAAAAAAACGTTTTAATATATAATTTTGGTGATCAAAGATGAGTTTTAAAGTAACACCAAGTAACTTTTCCTCTTCGGTCGCCCTACTGGTTGGAAACGAAATTGTCCATTGCCCCTGTCGTAAATATTTAGCCTACCGTCGTAAATAATTTAGCCTACCGTCGCACCCACGCTCGCTGTTTACCCAGCACCGGCTTTAGAATGAACGATGTCAGACAAGGTAGAGTATGTTACATGATTTCATGAAAGGATGATGTATTGCGACATCAGAAACGAAGAAAAACAAAATAATGACTATTTTAGCGCTTGACGTAAAGCAGTCGAATTTTGTAATTCTTTTTGTGCAGGGTTCCTACCCGAAACCCGAAGTTACATAGTGCCAGTAAAAGCGATACAGACCCCGTCAGGCGATGGCAGACGAGTCATTTAACTTATTTTAAGTCGATGTACCATCACAAGGGTCTTGGAAATATATTATGAAGGTTGAAAAACTACTAGTGTTACTTTAATGGATAGCCTACAATTATCGAGTACATGGGGACTTTAAGAACAAGATTCTAATGTTCAGTGATAGTATGACAAGAATATATTGGATACATCAAAATAAAGTGAAGTAAAATATTATCCTCAATTCTCTTTATCTCATATTATTTTATTATAATAACACATTTTTTCCTGTTGATTCGATGTGGAAGTGTTGAAAAGGTAGTTCCTTTTTTTCCCACTGCAAAAGGCTTGTCTGTCTATATTAATAAGAAATTGAATGTTGTACTAATCTGACAACACGTCTAAACAACTTGTCAACATAATAAAAGTAAAAGCTGCGTTCTTTAATATTGTAATGTTAGTAAATATTGTCTGCTTCGTTAAAAAGCATTGTGTCTCTTTCGGTGTGTGTGTTTGTATGTTTGTTTTAACACACTGCAGTAAAAAAGCACGATATTTGACATGTATGATCTGTGACAATTATTGTCATGTAAATGATGAACACAGAGTAAAAGCAGCAACAAATACATAGCATGGAAACATCACTTACCAAACGAACACTTCCTGGTTGGCGTCATGTGACCACGGTCATCCTACACGCATGCGCAGTGGGTTTGTTTTGGTATTGCAAAATAGCTTACAAATGATTTAAAATGTATTTATTAATACGCGAATCGACAGCATTAAATACGTGGTGCAGTTTTCGCTGGTGTAACGACCTTGAAATGCTTTATCTTCAACAGTTTGACATCTTTAAAACAATGCTCAGTGTTAACCGAAGAACGATGTTAGCAGGACACGCTTTTCTGATAAATGTTTAAAGCGTCATATTATCCCGCATTTATAAACAATGAGACAATGTTGGAGAATAACGTTACAGCTGCTTAAAAGGGTTTAGATGACCGACAAACCTCTTAAGGAGAGTGTCCAGAAATAGTCTTATGGTGCCAAAACCATCGAATAAAAGACAAAACCCCAAAACAAAAGGAAAACACAGACAAATAGACAAGAAAAAACGGACAGAAACTTATAAACGCTGTTCCTTTTCATTGTTAACCCTATTGAAGATGAATCAGCTGGGTTGTCACGTGCACAGCTCAGACGATGCAGTGAACGAGCCAGAATAACCAGATATACTGACACACTACTGAAGCTTTCCTCAGATCTGGTTTATAACAGCTCGTTTCCTTCACCAAATAAAAACATACAAAGGTAAACTTTTCCCCTTCCAAATTCTGAGTTTACATCTTGCAAATTTGATAATATCAGAATTTGCAATTTTGATCAAATCAGAATTCTGATTTTATATCTCACAATTCTGACTTTTTTATAGCTCCCATGTGCAAGGTACTCGTAATCCTGGGCTTTATCTTAGAACTTTTTTCTAGGAATTCTTAGTTCGCAGAAACCCTTTCAAACAAGAGATCACAAAACAAAAAAGCGTATAGGCCTAAAGACAATAAAAATGTTGAAGCTTTTCAAACTAGCCTAACTGCACTAATATTATATAGGCTACTGTACACCATTTTATCCCAGTATTTATTTTAATTTGATGGATTATAATTTGTTTTCATTTTAGTTGTTATTATTCTTTGTTTTAAATACTCTGTAGCACAACTTGTATTTGTCTTGTACTTTTTGCATTGTACTTGTCTGTAGGCTAATTGAACTAAATAAACATTAAACATGAATTATAACATATCTCAATTCAGATTTCGTTTTTTTCTCAGAATTTTCAGTTTACATCTCGCAATCCTTACTTTTCTGGGGGGACATTATGCAATATTGTGTAATTTTGTCCTTTTTTCCTGGGTTCTGAGTTTACATCTCGCAATTCAGGTTTTTTCCCCCCTCAGAAATGTGAGTTTATATAGTGCATTTTTTACCTTTTTCTGCATTTTGAGTTTACGTCTTGCAAGTTTTACTTATTGAGTTTATATATTATATCACACACACAAAAAAGTCATACTTGTAAGATAAAAAGTCAAAATTAGGGTACTTTTTTTCAGTGTCAGTGGAGATGAGCGGTGTCCAGCCTCGGTAGAGTCCTGTACTGTTCGCCAAATCAAGTTATTTTCATCAGGCTGTGGTTATTAACTCCTAGGCTTATCTAAATGAGATGTGAATCCAGAAATTTAATATCATCCAGGAATGTGGGATCACAAATAAATACCAAGATGAAACTGTCAGTGTGAAGTTTATCATTCTTAAACAGTGTGCATGTTCACATTTAAAGTAATTTCTCAACTGGAAATATTTCACAATATTTCAATAAAGCAGTCTTTACCACAAGATATAAAGTATGTTAATAATGAATGAACACAAGTTCATTTACAGTAAAGTCACACTTAAAAAAAGACAATAACCTTGCAGACCAAATAAGCCGTTTTAATGAGTCGTTCATAATCATTCATTATATAATATTAATGGAAATGTTTGATTTTAAATGTTTAGGCCTCCAATATCTGTACATCACTGTAAACACTTTTTTATCTTTGTTTCCACTCCATCTCAGATTTCAGCGTGAATGTTAAAGGGAAATAACTGGTGCAAAATATATATATATATATATATATATATTAATAATATGTAAATAAATTAATTAGTAAGATGATCCTGATTTTTCAGTATTATACACACTGTGAGTATATTTTAGCACCGCTTGTCCTCTGCTTTTGACGTTTAGATGCAGAAACGGTGACGTGATGTCAGACTTAATAAGCCTAATAGGTTGAGATGATAGTTATTAAACTGCATTATGTATGTAATGGAGCTCATTTCCCATGTAAACTCCTACACAGACCTCACTGCACATACAGCGCTAAATCCAGCGTGCATTTCTCCCAATAAAGATCTGAAATATTAAAATTAGAAGACATTCTGCAAAACATACTTCTCAGTTTATTTAAAGAACAGATTTTTATTGAAAGACTGGCATTTTTGTTCAACCAATCATGAGCTTTAACAGAAAGTGAGGGCTGGCAATGCGAACTGTTAGAAAAAAAAAAAATGTGAAAGAGAATAAGCACTGCACTTATTATATGCACGTATTATATATAGAATAATTTCTTTCCCACAACTTGAAGCCTTTGTAGTGCATGTTATCATCCCCTCTGTCTGTCTTATATTGTTTATTGCATGTTTTGTATGTGATATAGAGGCAGTTTCACATGACCGTCTTACATGTCTAAAAAAAGGTATTAAAAAGGTTTAATCTCTTCACATTTTGCATTTTAATCAAATAATGACTTACATTAGATGTTGCAGTTTTGTTTAAATCATCACTCTGTCCATCATTTAAGTACTTTTTTTATTAAAACAAAGATGAGTTGAAATGCATTGCACTGTAAATCAACCAGGAGTTCGATGAATACAGGCGATTTGTGAATAGTACACATTCCCAACATACTTCATTATATCATTTCACCTGTATGTATTTCCCAGCTCTCTGAGGATAGTGTGCATTAGCGCCTGACCAAACTACATTTAATTAAACTCCCTGTTAAATATGCACTGCACATGCTACTTAAACATAATTAATGTCAAGGCATTTCCAGATAATATTCTACATTAAAGGTGTCCTATTATGCCCTTTCACGAATTCTTAATGTTATTCAGGCTCTACTAGAACAGGTTTTCCTGCTTGAATGTTGATTATTTTCCTCATATTCTCCATTGTTGCGGCTCCTCTCTTCCCAGTCTGTCAGTAACGCTCTGTTTACTTCCTGTCTCTATGAAGCCCCTCCTCCTGAAAAGCACACTGTGCTCTGATTGGTCGGCTGGAGCAGTGTGTTTTGATTGGTCAAGCGCTTCGAGTGTGTTTGAGAAATATCCCGCCAATAACCGCCAGTTTAACACTACTAACTAACTAACTCAACCAGGCCCCGCCCCTTTATTCTGTGTATGAATTATTATAATGAGGAATATTGTGACGTGTTCGTTCTCAAGATACAATGGAGGCGTTTCAGGAGTTCAGAAACACTGATATAGAGAATAACTCCAGCTGGAAAAGGTTGTTTTAATGAGCAACATAAGTGCTTCAATACAACCAGTTTTAAAACACTGTATTGAATACGTTTTTAATGTAATCTGATGCAGATTGCAGACGTGTCAAGCTGACACCCAGCAATAAATAACAAAACGGTAACACTTTACAATAATGTTCATTAGTTAAGTACATTAGTTAGCATGAACTAATAATGAACTGCACTTATACAGCATTTAATCTAATGTTAATTTCAACATTTACCAATACTTTATTAAAATCTAGTTGACATTAGTTAATGCACCGTGAACTAATATTAACAAAGATTAACAAATACAGTAACAAATGTATTGCTCGTTCATGTTAGTTCATTCATTAAAGGACAACTCCGGCGCAAAATGAACCTTTGGTCTAAATACACATTGGTACATAGTCAACCGTTCTCTGAGATTTGTTTTAGTTTGTTAGATTTGTTTAGCACTGAGCGCATAAGAGAAAATACTGTTCGCTCACCTTATCACAACTTCTGTCTCGTTCGCATATCGCCAGCGCACTTGGCTCGGCGTTCATGATTCGACTGGTCGAGACTGTTTTCTAAAGATGTCTCCTGCCTGTATACAACATTCTCAATGCTTCGGTTTACAGGTTGGGACCCTAATTATGCTACCGTGTTAGTGTTGGGCTTTTTTGAGCCTTGTTAGTGGTATTAACTAGCGATTTTTATTTTCATTACTCTATGCCCCATATACTAGCGGTATAAGCTAAACCGTTTTTAGAGATAAAACTCTTTACATTCGATAATCATGAAAACAAATCTCAGAGAACGGTTGACTATGTACCAATGTGTAATTAGACCAAAGGTTCATTTTGCGCCGGAGTTGTCCTTTAACTAATGATCCCTATTGTAAAGTGTTACCAACGAAATTGCTCAAAAGATGACAAGCAGAAACCGATGTACAAACATGTCACAAATGGATCAGCCCTCCTTATCTATCAATATAAAAAATCTTTTTGAACACCCTTTTGAAGTTTTCATTGCACAGTGGGTATATGAAGGGATTGAGAGTGGAGTTGATGTACCCAAGCCAGATGGTGAACATGTGAAGGTCGTGATGCACACAGGTCTCACACAAGGCCATGACCATGAACGTGATGAAGTACGGGATCCAACACACCATGAACACCCCGATGATGAAGCCCAGTTGCCGGGCGGCTTTACGCTCCTTGCGGATGCGCATGCTGTGGATGCTTTGCTTGGACTGTTCGCAGAGCTTCTGCCATGTTTGTTTGGCGGGAAGCGAGTCGTTGGCGTTTAGCGGCGGGTTGTTCTCGGCCCACGGCGACGGTGGTGATGGCGGCGTGCTATGATTATAATTATGAATATCCACCGTCTGCTCACCCTCGCTAATGTTCCCCACGGAGTTCGGCACTAGCACGTTACAGTCGTTCACATTTATGAAGGTTTCGGTGTTGTTTTCCGGTTGCAGAAACGCCAGGGATAAAGATGGCGGGCATTCGGCGACCGTTTCCCCATCGTCGATTTGAAATGAGCTTTCAGGGTCTTGTACGTTCTTTCTAATGCGTTTCGAAAGTCTGAACATTGGTTTCTTCTTGTAGCAACTCTTCCTCTTCGTCTCGGACAGGGAATCAGGGTTGTCTTCATTGTGGTTTCTTGGCTGTTCAAGACTGTATTGATCCAGAAGACCCTCGTTTTGAGAATACGCCTGATTCTCTCTCTCCGAGGCTTTGGTTATTTGTAACTGAAGTCCGTTCGCTAGTGTATCATCCGCTTCGGTTTTCACCATGGGACCGGCAAAGTTCTCCCATTCCCTGTAATGATCCCGGACCGCGATGAAAATCTGCGAGTAGAACAGCAGCATTAGAAACGAAGGGATGTAGAAGTTAAGAATGGCGGTCAGAACTTTAAACCACGTCACTAAACGAAAGTCCGTGTCGCATTGGTTCTCCAGCTCAGGTTTCCGATCGACCCGAGCAAACATCCGCCAGCCGAGGATAGGAACGATCCAAGTCATTGAGAGAAGCCAAGCACTGCAAATCAACAGTGTTGCTCTCCCTCGAGTCCGGTACTTCAGATACTGTAATGGGTGTCGTACGGATCGGTATCTGTCCAAGCAGAGGATGAACAAGCTGAAAATGGACGCCGTGCTCGCAACATAATCCATGACTAACCAGAACTGGCAAATAACGTGACCGAGCTTCCACTCGTCCTCAAGAAGGTACACCAGATTCAAAGGCATGACTGTAGCCCCGACGATAAGGTCTGCTATCGACAGGCTGACGATGTAGAGATTCCCAACCGTGTGTAAAGTCCGTTCCTTTCTCACGGCGAACAGGACCAGCAGGTTCATGATGACCGTCAGGAGGGACAGCGTCCCGAGGAAGATCCCCAGCACCGCATTGTTCATGTGATGGTGGAACGGGACAGACGTGTTCGTGAGACTTGTGACGTTGGGTTCGGGAGCGTCGTGAAGGATTCGCTTGACTTGGCTGTTCGTGGCGGTTAGTATCGTAGTGGCCTCCATTGGGCAGTCCGATGGGTCACATGACGTCAAAGTTGTGAGAAAGCACATAGTCCCTTTGGGTTTTAAAATTCATATCCAAATTGGAGTTTCTGGAAAACAAAACCAAAGAGAATGCATCAAAGTAGTGCACTGAATGATTGTGCGCACACTCTTAATAATAAAGGTTCCCAAAGGGGGTTTTCACATTTTTGGTTCCTCAAAGAACTTTTACCAGACAACAACATAGGGCCTGTTTCATGGGCGTCGGAACTGTTGTATATGTGTGGGACAAGACCCACCCACGTTTTAAAACCAATGATATTGGACCCTCTCACTTCTACCGTCTCTAATTCAGCACATTTGTCTGCTCACTTTTCAGAGCGCCGTCAGTCAAATCCATTCCTCTTGAGAAAAGCCCTAATAAATTAAACTCCATTAGTCCCTTTGGGTTTCAAAATTCATATCCAAATTGGAGTTTCTGGAAAACAAAACCAAAGAGAATGCATCAAAGTAGTGCATTGAATGATTGTCCACACACTCTTGGCCCTACCCCTCTGTTTTGCACGTTCACGTCTAGGGGTAGTGTGTCCCGATTCTTGTTGCGATCGAGGGGTGGGGCGAAGGGGTACGGCTACATAGCCCTCGAAACAGAGATTTTTCAGAGGCACACTCCGAACGGAGGGCTACGAGAAAGTTCCCAGAATGCATCGCAAATCACTGGCGAGATGTCTTCGCAAACGTTTAAACATTTAAATTTAGCGCCAGATGACACCACCACGCACTTTATTTACTCTTATAATAATAATATAGTCATTTAAATTAAGAAATTGTATAATAAATTGCCTTTCCGAAACAGAAAAGACATACATTTCGAGGAAGGAACGTTATAATCATCATGTTTCCTCGAAGTTAAGAGCAACGGCGCTGATTGGCAGTTGTTGTTCATGAAGGACGACTGATGATGTATCGGGTTCATGAAGGGTTGCTCCATTTCGTTTGGGAATATTTCAACCCCTTGGCCCTTGTTACTCTGTTTTAAGGGCCAAGGGGTACACTCGAAAACAAGGGGTAGGGGCAAGGGGTGAATTGGGATTCACAGCGATTTCACATTTTTGGTTCCTCAAAGAACCTTTACCAGACAACAACATAGGGCCTGTTTCATGGGCGCTGGAATCATTGTATATGTGTGGGACAAGACCCACCCACTTTTTAAGACAAATGATATTGGACCCACTCACTTCTACCGTCTCTAATTCAGCGCATATATCTGTTCACTTTTCAGAGCGCCGTCAGTCAAATCCATTCCTCTTGAGAAAAGCCCTAATAAATTAAACTCCATTCCGCGTTTTAGCTACAGTGTTGATCCACACGGTTCTGCTCAAATCCATTCCAGCTCATTCAGACCTCATTCCCCCCAAACAGTTACTTTCCAGAGACGAGCCGATGCGCATGTGCTGTCCCAACCGAGTCTCAGGCTCCTATGGGAACCGGTGCTTCTAACAGTTAGAATACAGATCATATGAAGTTTAAAACGTTTAAAGGTCCCATATTGTACAACTTTCTGAAGTTTTATTTTAGGTTTTGATGTCCTTAAGAATACATATTTGCGGTGTAAGTACCAAAAACCATCTCAATATATGTTTACAGCTCTTTCTCAGGAGCTCTGCCAAGAACCTGTCTACTTAATATTCATGAGCCTCTCTTCTGATTGGTCTGTTGTTTTCTGAGTGAGCGACATCACAAATATAAGGAAGTCACAACGGCTCGTGAAAAGGCACAGCTACTTTACTCAGGTTGTGTGTATCCACTGTGTGTATTTTGAAACTTATATGGTAGTTACATAACCCCTAGACCTCTGTTATCATGAAAAAAGCCAGGGAATTTCAGTTTTGCCAATATGGGACCTTTAAATAGACATATCAAGTAGTAATTAGTTAATGTATATGAATCTTAGTTGATTATCGGCTATTAGAGCTGGTTTGGTTGCTGAGACGGATTTGATATGTGACTGTGCTTATTCCATTGATTCGAGTAGCCTATCATATTGTACAAGGTGTTTGAAATATAATAAATAAATAAAAAATTGTGCACTGGATAAGGTTAAAGGTTTTTCATCGAACCATCAATGCCAATAAAGCACCTTTATTTTTAAGAGTATATTGTGCACTTCTTTATGTGTGACTACACTGAAAGAAATGGTAATGGTTTTATTCAAATCAAAGGGGTAAAATGGCTCTTTCAACAAAACAATTTCAGATTTTCTATTTTTAAGGTGCACAATGGAGACATCCATCTTTTTGATGGTGTCATGAGCTACACACTCCACATATCTGAAATGTCATGCTTGCGACAGCAGACGCACACAGGTTCATTAAGCAGCAGCTGAGACCATGAATGTTCAGAAATATGTGAGTCAAACAGTGTCTTGTTGCTAAGAGAGATGGTTTCGATCCTTCACAAGCCCCAGATCTTATCTAACCCTGTCTTTTCCTCTCATCTCAGGTTAGATCTGTGTTCTGTCTCTCGGGAAGTTTCGGCCATCTACTCAATAAATGAGTTAGGTTATTGTTGATGTTGTCAGGGCTATTCTTAACAAATGCATATACATAAAGTGCATGTTTGCACACATGTAACACTGTCCACCTTTACTTTCATGTATCAGTTGCACTTTTAATATGGAAAATTGTGATGAGAGAAACCAGTACATAATGTGATTTAGATGCCTTTCTTATGCATAAATGTTTTCCCTGTAATTCAGCAGAATGAATAAGAGAATAAGTGTGAATGAGTTTGATAAAAATGCAGAATAAATGATCAGCGATCTACTGTCTGTTCCACATTTACCATATATGCCTTCAGAAAAACTAAAATATTACTGTTTTATGGAAAAAGAGGAGCATTTGTGTTTCACAAAATAAAGAAAGTCATGATTTAGTTTCGTTTTTTGGCAGAACGGTACCTTTAATGTTCACTTTAATATGAATTTTATGGTTTGAATGAAAATTAAAAACTCTTATGTTAAATACTCTTTAATGTTTGCACAACAATTTAACAATAACGTTCAGTACTGTTGATGCATGAGGAAAAGCCTTTTTAAACCTGAGCACATCATGATACAAAACAGGTTATGCTGTATCTTTATCACCATTTAAAATAATTATTATATCTTACCAACGCACAGTATAGCAACATGAATATCAAGCACTTTAGTCTGATTTAGCTATAAACACACAAGGAATGGCCAAGAACACCCGCATGCATCAAATATTTACGCTTTTCTGTAAACTTGAGAGCTTACAGATTTACAGCGTTGCACTTGATTTTTGAAGATCATCCAAACACACTTGTAATGATTTCTCGACGCGTAATGTAAAGGGAAGCCGCGCTAATGATACACTTTATGCGTAAAACTTGCACGCGTTTACTAAAGAGTTGTGCGTAAAATGTTTATCTCTCTCCTTTTACTGACAGCCCGTTATTTCTTCCTCATTGGATGCAGATCTGAGTAATGAGAGCGCCCTGAGTCCGACACCTGTGGAATGCGTGGATCCGTGCGCGTCAAGTCCAATAAATCCATCAAAGCGCGCGCTGCGCGTACACACCATTCACGAGAGCAAGCAGCCTAGTCACTTTTACACATCATTTACCTCTAAATGTAATTAGGTTGTATTTATAAGCACTGATGGAAACTTACCCTTCCGACTTGCAGTGAAATCTCGGCAGGAATGGGTTTATCTCCACAGATTTGGTGAACTGGACGCTGACTGACGCGTTACTGCTCTGAGGAGTCTCGTGAATGTCTCATAGATGGACCGGTGACACACACACACACACCACACACACACACACACACACACACACACACACACACACACACACACACACACACACACACACACACACACACACACACACACACACACACACACACACACACACACACACTCTGAGTCACTGTGTGTGTCTGGTTCACTATCTTTGTGGGGACTCTCCATAGACGTAATGGTTTTTATACTGTACAAACTGCATATTCTCTCCCCTTACACTAACCCAACCCCTAAACCTGCACATCACACAAAACTTGCTTAATTTTTACATATAAAAAACAAAAAAAAAACATCCCTATGTATGATGTATAAGCTGTTTTCCCTCACAGAAATGTCCCCAAACGGACAAGGATTTCGGGTATTATCATTTTGGTGGGAACATTTTGTCCCCATAATATATATATATATATATATATATATATATATATATATATATATATATATATATATATATATATATATATAAGAGAGAGAGAGAGAGAGAGAGAGAGAGAGAGAGAGAGAGAGAGAGAGAGAGAGAGAAATATATTCTTTACAATGACTTAAATATGACAATTTATTTGTAATATAACAACGATTCATATTTCAATGCGTTTACATTTCATCCTGTCACAATCAATAATAAAGAAACTGACTTAAACTCGAATGTAACACAGAATGATATATATATATATATAATATATATAATATAATATATATATATATATAATATATATATATAATAACACACAGGTTTGGGTTTACATAAGTGTATGATGAGTGAACTATTCACCAGTGAACTATCCATTATTTTAGCATTATTTTCATAAAAATGCACATCTAATTCACATTTATAATGGCAAATAATATCACATATAATCACTTAACTGTAAAACAATTATACATTATGTAAATAAATGTAAGGCACAGCGATAATCCAAAAAAAACGAAGCCACACTTAATAAACCCAAGGAACAATACAGCAATGATCCCTAGATGTAATGATAACACAAGACAATTAACTGAGGAAGAAAAAAGGCTTAGGCCACATTTACACATAGCCGTATTTAGAGAAACGAATATTTCCCCCCTCCGTTTTCAATAATAATATTGCGCACACAACATCGTTTTCAAAAAAGTTGTCATTTACATCGACCCGCATAAATACGCCGTCGAGCGCATCATAACTGCCAAACTGGGCGATCACATGACGTTCAGCATTTTCTGGCGCATAATGTGACGTTTGAGAACCTAAAACTCTGTTTCTCCCAGTCGACACGGCAACACATAACCGCCGTTATCAGAAATCTCCACTTTGGCTGGAGATTTTAGAAATAATCGTTTTCTGTGATAAAACCGGGGTTTTCGTGTGAATGAGAGGCCGAACCGCAGGAGAATATCTGCGTCTTCTCTTCGTGTAAACGGGGCATTAAATACACAGAGGAAGGTAATCAATGGAACAGGGAACAGGTGTGACACTAATGAGGGACTATGTGTCAGGCTTCTGTCACTTCTGTCTGGTCTATGTGGTTTTGTGACAGAGCCCTGGCGCTCATGTTTTGTTTGTGCTGTGTAGCACAGAGCTTGTTTTCACTAGCTGTGTGTTCTCATGTTGTCATGTTTTGTGTTAACGCGTGGCTTATGAGTGTTCTCATTGGTGCGTGTTCATGTCTCGTTTTGTGCTTGTGTTTTTTAGTCATGTTTGGTGTGAGCACATGGCTTTTCATGTTACGTTTCCTTGTGCCATGTGCTCTCCTGTTGGTTGTCTTGCCCCTCCCATCTTGTTACCTAATTATTGATTAATTTGCCCCACCTGTCCTTCCTTGTGTCTTCCTTTGTTTGTTCTCCCTATTTATTCTCCTTGTGTTTGCAGTCCTGGGCTGTTTTTGTTGTCGTATCTACACCGTGTGGTCTGGTCAAAGTCAAAGTCCAAGTCAAGGTCAAGGTCACGTTCAAGGTCAAGGTCAAGGTCAAGTCACGGCAGTATACACTAGGACTAAAACTAAACATGTCTGTTACAGTAGTACAGTTTAGTCCTTAAAAAAAAGACAATTTCTCACTAAAATCTGTTAGAAGCTCACTGAAATCGAAAAGAAGCTCATGGTATTTCTTCAATGATGGAACAACAGAAAAAGCAGATGATGGAGGAGACTTCTCTCTATTTCTAGCTCCAACTGGCCATTGATTTGTCTCTCGAGCTCAGCTTGTGTTACATATCAGCAACATCAGGAATAATGAACTGGATGTGTCTCTTGAACTGAAATCTCTCATCTGTCAAACTCGTGCCTTGATTGTACAACCTTTCAGTCAAGACACCCTTATTACCTCTTGTGTATAGGACCCTATTACCCGTCAATGAACCAAATCATACTCTAATTTGTTTGTGTTATAAGAGCATATAGGCTATAAGAACCCTAATGATGAACTGTCATGCTTATTCACAACTAAAAGAGAGTACATCACAGTATAAAGTCAAAGTGGACCCAGGTGACTTTCTTAATACACATCGGTGGTCTTATTTGGCATGATTCATAAATGCATGCTATTCCTGAAGGGATGGATTTACAATCCCTCATCTTGTATTATATAATATATTGGAAATCATTGTTTGGGAGGATGAGAAGATGTGGATATACTGAAAAGTGTGTCAAAGATAATGTTTTTAAATAGCCTAATTTGCATAAAGAACAGAAGACCCTGTTTGGATGTTGCTAAAGTTATCTGGATTAATAATCTATCAGAACCTCTAGAAATATCACCAACTGATTATCCATATGACTATAAGAAGTGTTTCTGTATCCTAAGTTAGTTTGAGTCTGGATCCTCCAACTTTACCTTCAGTAAAATCAATTGACAGAACTTCAACTTTGTCTCCTGATCTTCATTGAATATATTGGTCTCTTTATGTTGTTCAACTGTAATTCCCCTATACATAAAAAGTTGTAATCACTTGTTCCTCTAATCTGAGTGGCTCTGACTATCGAGGTATATGAATAAATAAAAATATTTATACAACAGTTTGAGTCCTTGAATCTGATTGGTTCGAGCAGTGTTTTAAGTGTGATGATGTTTATTCCATCACAACGCTCGAACCAATCAGATTCAAGGATTCAATAAATATTATTATTCAAATATGTGTGGGAATTACAGTGTCAACAGAAATTATTCCTGTAGCCCTACATGAAATGATTACATTAACTTCATAATGAAATGAATTTACTAAACATAATGAAATTCATTTGTGACAAAAGTTAAAGAATTGTATGCATCACTCTTTTGAAAAAGCAGCAACAATATTTGTATAAAAGTATATAATGCATCTGTTGTGCTTTTAAAATATGCAAGTATGTATATTTTCTTATTTAAATGATTATCAATCATCATACTGTCATGATCATGTGATGTTTAGTTTCTGTATGGTCATATTCTGGGTTTTTTCTGTCACCATTTGCCTGAGTTTTCGTTCAGAGATTGTTACCATGAAGTTCAAGGATTTAATTAATTATATTACTCTCTACATTAAGTGTGACCGGTAAGAATAAAGTGATATGAGTTCATATGGTTATAATAACGTTAGACCGTTTCCCAGGAGGTACACATAACGTTACATACAAAAATAAGTTATCAATTAAATAAATATATTCAGTAAATAAATGTAATTCTACTAAAATGTAAATTTTGGACAATAAATATATAACAGCAATAGAATAGCTTTACAGTAAACTTCTTATATCTTATATTAATGACCGTTAAAGCAAGACTATGTAAACAAAAAGACTGTACAAAAGTGGCACTTATAGGATAACGGACACAGCAATGCATCATGTTCTATAAGATCATCATGTTTGTATGATCCAGGGGATTAAAACGTACACAATATATTACAGGCCTAGTGGAGTTGGTAACTAATAATAGTAGTAAATGTGTAAAGTTGCATAAAATGGAAATACTCAATAATGCAAGAAAAAACTCCTCAAAAACTGTTATCTGCTGTTGTCCAGTAACTCCGTCGGAATCTTCACTCCAAAATGGCGGCCGCGCTCCCGAAGCGCCACCTAGTGGCTGTTACCAAAAAAGCATCAGAGTTTCGCCTATTGTTCTTACGATCCCGCCACGAAGATCAAGCCAGAGCGACTGGCAGAAGCCACGTTCGTCCCGGAGCCGAGCCCGTCGAGGAGTCTGGACCGGTGTGTGAGCCGGCATTGTCCGTCACAGAGGTGAAGTTCAGTGCTTCACTCCTGGCGCTGAGGGGCATTCAGTGAGCTGGGTATATTATTAAAGGGCACCTATTATGGCATTTAAAATGCTCCTAATATTGTTCTGGGAGTCCCCAACAACAGTTTTACATGCATGCAATGACAAAAAACACTTTAGTTGTCTTATAATATGCATTTATTTTTACCTGATTTGCTCACCGACTCACTAATGATTCGTTCAACGACTCATTTGTCAAACCCCTCCTTTGCGTGAGCTAATCTGCTGTATTGGTCAGATGACCCAGTCAGTTATTGTTTGTTAGCCCAACACATAAACATATTGATAAAGCACTGCAGTACTACCTACAATACGCTCTATTCTTTATGACAACTCCAATAACAACGACAAACATTTCACATATTTAAAAAAATTGACATTGGAGACCTAGAAGCTGCGCTGAGCGTAACACACACACACACACACACACACACACACACCACACACACACACACACACACAACACACACACACACACACACACACACACACACACACACACACTTACTTACTGCGCCTTCCCTCCTCGCGCCCCCGATGCTATTTATTAGCCCCGAACATTTATTAATAATACTTCCAGGTTGTGATTCGGAGGAGCTGATCCAAATACACTGGGTACTGAGCCATCCTTCAGGAACAGCCGGCTTGCGAATCCACATTTAAATTCATTTATGTTTTTGAATGATTCTTCATTAAAATGATGAGAACACAGCACAAGGTTCGGCTATAGTGTTGTGGTATCGTTGCAAATATGAACTCTAACCCCTGATTCGTCACATGCTCGTCTCTGGGCAATGAACACAAAGTGGCTGAACTATCTCTGCATTGTAGAACACAGCGTCTTCTCCACATGATGCTATTCAGCTGAAGTCTTTGAATGTGTTCTAGACTTCAAGTTTACACTTCCGTCTGCGCGTGCGGCCAATATTCGTATCTACGTCACTACGAAACAGCTAATGACTAAAAACTATTCATTTCATAGACTCAGAGTCGACTCTCACTTTTGAAAGACAATAACTTTATATTCGGTGCACTTTCAGATATAAATCTTTGCAGGATGTTTTCATTCCCTTAGAGCTATATTCCACACTACATGAAGAGTCATTTTCAAAAATCCATGATAGGGGCTCTTTAATTGATAAGCTGGATGATGAAATTATGTGAGACTTTGTTTCCACTGATCTTATCTAGTCCCAAATCGTCTTCGTCACTGGTTCAGCCCGCTTCCAAGTTGCCTTCCTTGCTGCTGGTTCAGTCCAGTTTCAAATCGTCTTCGTCTCCACTGGTTCAGCCCAACTCCAAATCGTCTTTGAGGTCGCTGGTTCAGTCCAGTTGCAAGTCGTCTTCATCGTCGCTGGTTCAGTCCAGTCCCAAATCATCTTCGTCTTCGTCTCAATCTCCACTTGATCAGCCCAGCTCCAAATCATCTTCATCATCACTGGTTCTGTTCAGTTCCAAGTCTTCTTCGTCTTCATTGGTTCTGCCCAACTCCCAAGTCGTCTATCTCTCCAATGGTTCAATCCAGTTTCATTCTTGCTGCGTTGGTCCAGTTCAAATCATCTCCATCTCCACTTGATCAACCCAGCTCCAAATCGTCTTCATCATCACTGGTTCCATCTTCTTCGTCTCCATTGGTTCAGTTCATTAGTTCCAAGTTGATTCTCGAATCTGACCTGGGATTCTCAGTTGTTGTCAGTCTTGGTTTTATTCCTTGGTCTTGAAAGCACTAATTTAATTAATAAATGTTTGTTGTGATGTTCAATGTGAAAATACCCAGCAAGCAATAGCCGTCATTTCACCGTCTAGGTTAACTATAGAGCCGATATAGTACGTAACACACTTTCATTTCTTCACTCATTTAATTTCTTTATCTAATTGATAACTAGTGTATTCTTGATGTCTTGGCTGTGTTTGGACGGCTATTAGACATCTTTTAAATGTAAAATTGCTTGCTGGGTAACTGTGATTAGATTCATTTTTAATAATATATGTGTAATTGTAGCGGCTGTTTTTCTACAGTTTAACCGTGCAGTGAATCATGTTTGGATAAATTATTAACAACAAAACAAACAAGACAACTAACTTTATTCATCGTCTGTGCTGTGATAGGCTCTCCTGCTTATTGTCTTATTGTCATTTTAAAATCAATCCTGCAATTAAAATGCATAAGAATATGTAGTTGAAAATTAATCGTTTTGTTTTTTGAATAGCAACAAACGAATTTTCTATTGTGTCTATTGTGAAGTGATTTGTCCCCAGAGGAATTATTTACGAAGACATCATTATCTTTAAAAATGACTATCAAGTCTAATTCATAAAGAGAAAGTGTTTGAACTGTTCATAGTGTACAACAGCCTCTTATTGCTGAGCCATCATATAACCAAATAACACTAGCTGTGTTTCCATCCACACGTGTTTATCCGCATTGAGTGATATCGAATGAAAAATGCCTTATGGAAACAGTAAAAAAGTTGAATTTCATGAATATCGACTCAAATGAAATGCGTTCGGTCTCATGGGATTTTATCTTGATGGATATACGGCTTATGCGATAAACGCTGATGGAAACGTTATTATGATGAGATCCATTTTGTCTAGCAAAACTTTGTTCGCAAATGTTTGCTTGAATGTTGTGCGAAATGAATGGAAACACCTTAAAATGTCTCAAATCAATTCGATATACCAATTTGATGGCAAAACAGCATGTGACGTCATTACACACAGGTTTATATCCGCTTTAAAGCCGTTGGATGGAAACACACTTTCACCAGCTTTATTCACATGAGCTTTTTTACCGAACTTCAGATAATTCCATTGACAAGTGGATGGAAACTATGCTACTATCATCAGTGACTCATGACCCCACACCACATCCATATAACTGCTCTGTTCCACTACCTAGTGAACTGCCCTGTAGGCAGCCTTTAAATGCATCATAGCATGAACTGTTCCAGCATAACATAGGACACATTTATAAGATTTCCAGCTGGTTTGAAGGGCCGTATCAAATGTATTCTTCATGCAATTGTAAAATGTACTGTGCTGAGTCAAAGTCCTTTTAGGCAAGTCCTGCCACTCGTCCGCCATCTTGGCATCGGCTCCGGGCAGCTGTTTCGGACTAACAAGACCAGCTCCTATCTAAATGCAACATGACATCATGACTTTTGCGTAAACATACACGCCACTTTCCTTTCACTGGTCACCGGCAGACCGATCTCATGAAATGGCGTATGTATGACACGCCAATTCGTATTTCCATTTTTGGCGTGCTATCAACACGCATAATCGCTTTTCAGCGTGTTTATGAACCCCCGTTGACTTAACGTTACATTACTGTATATATAAATATATGACATACTTCAACCCCGTCCCTAAACCTACTCGTCATTGGGGTTAATACCATTTATGAGTCTTCCCCTACCATCCTAGGAAAAAAAATATCGCTCCCCAGATTTAGATCTACATTTTGCTTCGTTTCGCTTGGACATTTAATGGCGTGTACATACATTGGCTCTCCAGCGGGAGGGGCGGGACATGTGCATACAACCGCCATCTTTGGCGTTACGGGTTTTCCTTATATAGTTGTATTGAGGATTGAGGAAGTGGCATGTCTCTATATATATTTTCTCTGGCTGCGTTCAGTCCAAGTCAGTAGAAATACTGAGTAGAAGTAGGCTTGTCTCAAGCCAGAACTTCAGAAGATTTGGACTCCATTGCAGCTTTCATTGACCAATGTAACGCAACCAATCACAGTTGTTCGTTTTGTTCAGCGTCATATTTAGGGGTGTGAAAATGTGAAGTGGATGTGCCTACAATAATAGACTGGCGTTTAAAGAGTCTATAAACACAATGGCTTTCTTTTTCCATGAGGGGTTTGGCATCTCGCGGGTTTGTTTCCAGGCAGAACGTTAAAAAACATGACAATCCTGTAGAATTCAACCAATCAGACGACGACTTCAAAACTTGATTTTGTGTGCCATATGAAAATAATTGATGAAATGATTCAACCCAATCTCACAGGAGAATGTAACAGTTTTACGAGGTGGGGATTTCATATGAATTCATACAATGTGAATTATGTACAATTTAAAATAAATAATAAAGCATGAAGCACCCTAAAACATAACTGCTAGTGGAGTATAAGCAGATCATACGCACAAATTAGATTATGAATTCACCAAAATGTAATTTTTTTTGTGAATTGACATGAGATTGTGTTGAATGATCATGTTGGTTGCTGTCCCTGATTAGTTTCAGATGTTGAGGTCTGACAGTGGTGTGTATGTGATGTTGTTGAAGAAGCACTTTGCTCTCTGTGATGTGCACATTTCTCAGCACATAATATAGGAATTTAACAATACATAACGAGAATGATTTGCATCTACTACTGTACCTTTTTTGAGTTAAGAAACCTCCTCTGCAAATCATTCTCGTTATGTATTGTTAAATTCCTATATTATTAAAGACTAGTTTGAACAAACATTTTGATTATTGTTACTAATTATTGTTTTTAAAATTTGAGAGAAACTTGCAAGAACGTTGCCACTGTGAAAAACGTTCTTGCAAGTTTCTCTCAAATTTTAAAAACAATAATTAGTAACAATAATCAAAATGTTTGTTCAAACTAGTCTTTAATAATGAACATTATTTATACATATTTGTTTGTTTTCTTAAATGTTTTAGTTGTTCAGTATCCTGACATTTTTAAATGTTGCAAATGTTTAAGAACCTTCTGAGAATTCTAAAGTAACGTTTCAATATCGTTTGAAGAATGATAAAACGGAATGTTCGCTTAACCAAAAAAACATTTAAAAAATTGATGTTTTGACATTCAGAGAACATTTAGAAATAATGTTAGCTGGCAGATTGATATTTAATGTTCACCAAACACTCTTAGAAAAAAAAGGCACAAAAGCTTTCACAAAAAAAAAAAAAAAAAATTGTATCTTTTTCACACCCCAGAGAGTGAAGATATTTGTGAACATTAATATGAATTAAATGGAATTCAAATCCATGCTCAAAACTCACTTATTTGCTGAATGTCATAACTCTTAAGTTGTACTGGAATGTTTTTCTTTCTTTCTTTCTGCTGGGTGCTGCCCCATCTACCTAATTTCTACACTCTATCTACCTACTGTTGTTTTGTCTGCTGTCTTTGTCCTCCGCCTTTATCGTTGCTTGTCTATTGTAAAGCGTCCTTGAGCTCTGAAAAGGCGCTATATAAATAAAACTTATTATAATTATTATTAAACTAAAAACTGTTGCCTTTATTGCTCAAGGTTTTGCAAGGTTTGTCGTCGTCAGGTTGAACCTTTCGTGAACCCTTAAATACAGGATGTTTATGAGCAACCATCCTTCTGTATAAATAACAGCTTTGGTGCCTGTCGTTTAGTAGACGTATAGTTCAGAGCACAGCGATGACTGGACTCAGATACCTTCACTTTATGAGTTTGTTTGCTCGTATTGGGTATTTGCAGTGCTGTAAATGGCAAAGATGCACCTTTTTTAATGATTAACTACACGCCTGAAAAGCACGCCATCAGGTTTTGTTGTCTAAAGGAAGGCGCTTGAAGCCTCAATGTTATAAGTTACTCACCTGTTAACTGAGCTGACGTAACTTAGGTCCGAGTTTCTGAGGACAGGCACTGATAGAGACGATAAAAGTTTATTTTCATTGGCTTGATTTTGTCTTCATCTGTCAGTAACGCTCTGTTTACTTCCTGTCTCTATGAAGCCCCTCCTTCTGAAAAGCACACTGTGCTCTGATTGGTCGGCTGGAGCAGTGTGTTGTGATTGGTCGAGCGCTTCGAGTGTGTTTGGGAAATGTCCCGCCCCTTACCATAACCGCCAGTTTAACACACTACTACCTAACTCAACCAGGCCATATTACCCATCTCTAAGTCATTTATTTCCTGTGACACCTGTAAAGTTACGTCCACAAACCTCTTGTGTAGTGTTTGGTGTCACTGTGGCCTCAACGCTTCAGCACTGCCACTCTGAGCTCGATTGCTATGTCTGAGGTAAAACACGCCCCTCATTAGCATACAGAGCAATAAATGTATAAATAAATTAATGAATAAATAAATACATTTCTAAATAAATAAATAAATGTATAAATAAATAAATGTAGACGTAAATGCATATATACATAAATAAAAGTGGAAATAAATAAATGCATAAATAAATAAATGGAAAAAAATAATAAATGTGGGAAAATATATAATTATGCATAAATAGGGAAATAAAAGTATAAAGATTTTTGATTTTTTATATTTCTTCGCGTACTTATTTATTTCTTCAGTTTTTATTTTTAGAAATTTGCTCCTCCATACTAGTATAAAAACAACAAAAATGTTTCTTGGTTTTATTCGATTTGAGCAACCATAAAAAGTGATAGAAACATCCTAGAAACATCTATAGGAGCTCTTTCAAACACACACACACACACACACACACACACACACACACACACACACACACACACACACACACACACACACACACACACACACACACACACACACACACACACACACACACACACACACACACACACACACACAGTTTGTTTTTGTGACTTATGAGGACATTCTATAGGCGTAATGGTTTTTATACTGGACAAACTATATATTCTATCCCCCTACACTGCCCCTGTCCCTAAACCTACCCCTTACAGGAGACATGCTGCATTTATACATTTTAAAAAAACATTGTTTTTTAAGCTGTTTGAAATATGAGGAATCATGCAATGTCCTCATATTTTATGTGTAAGTTGTAATACCAGTGTAATACCCATGTCATTATGCACATTTGTGTCCTCATATATCACAAAAACAAGCACACACACCACACACACACACACACACACACACCACACACACACACACACACACACACACACACACACACACACACACACACACACCACACACAACACACACACGCACACACACACCACACAAACACACACACAACACACACACACACACACACACACACACACACACACACACACACACACACACACACACCACACACACACACACACACACACACACACACACACCCCACACACACACACACACACACACACACACACACACACACACACCACCACACACACACACACCACACACACACACACACACACACACACACCACACACACCACACACACACACAACACCACACACCCCAAACACGCACACAAAGACACACACAGACACAGACACAGACACACACAGACACACACACACACACACACACACACACACACACACACACACACACACACACACACACACACACACACACACACACACACACACACACACACACACACACACACACACACACACACACACACACACACACACACACACACACACACACAACACACACACACACACACCACACACACACACACACACACACACACACACACACACACACACACACAACATTACGTCCTGCATTAATACACACATTTGTAATGATCACTGAAATAACGAAACTTCTGGTCCTTCCGGTTTCTTGAAGACTGTGCTTTGTTGGAATAATCACCATTGTTGAAAAATCCTTATATATTTCATATTTATATAAGCAGGCTTTATTTCCCTATGAATAGTGGCAATAAAGCACAGTATGACCTCATGAAAAGCTAATAGCGCTCACGCTGCTAATGAAATGGCCACTTCATGATAAGTTCAGATTAAAATAGGGTCCAGTGTGTGTGTGTGTTTCATCCGCCGCGTCATTGGCTGGTCTGACCGCACACGAGCCAATCAGAGCGGAGCGTGAGGACAATGGGAAACGTGCAGATGGTTCAACTATAGCACAGTTTTCACAGCTTGCAGCGAAACACAGATGATTCAGATATTCAGACACTCGTCAAGGCCAGTGTTTGTTTCTGGTCAAGTGTTATGATCATAACCTCTTCACTAGCAGCACGAATGAGCTTCATCTGCACAATCTGGTTCAACAATGTGTGTTTTCTGTCTTCCTATTACATTCAATTCGGTTGTTAAGTCTGACGTCACGCGTGACGTTTAGCCTCTTCCGGGCCCAAGCGCTCCGCTCGTCTTTCAGATCCTAGACTACATAAAACCTTTTCTTAAAGGGCTTTTTTCGCTTCAGTGCCAGTGGGTGTTACTAGGGATTAAGGGATAGCACCCACTGGCGCCAAAGTTTCTTCATTCGTTTAAGATTTGTAACTTACCTAATCAACTGCCGCCATTTTCTCTAATCTTTCTCGTCACAGGGAAAGCGGTAGAATGACAGTTGAATGTCACTTGTTTTTTTTTAACTCCGATCTATTTAAACTACACGGGAACACGTTAAAACTCGGGCGAAAGCGGTAGGTAGGTAAAGAGGACCCGGCCTTTGGACCCGGAAACAGGAGCGCTTACGTCACGACTTAACAACCGGATTGTGACACACAGGAAGTGACATCATTTCTCCAGAATGGCGAGGAAATATTACAAGTATTTCATATTGTAGCGTTAACAAAATTTGTCAAGACCAAACATTCAGTGTATATTGTAATACAAATTATCAAACAAATATTCGTATTTCATTTATTAAAATGAGTTTGATCCATTAGCTTTGGAACATCATGACATTAATATTGCTTAAACTGCGTGTGACATGAATTCGCTCTGTGCACAAGAAAAATGCTAACTTCCGGCTTGAGGGCGGACGTTGGGTACTTCGTTTCCGGTTGCCGTCTTGTTTACATCAGTGGACCGGCGTTAACTTAGTTTAATCGTTCGCAATGGACCTAAAACATAAAAAACTTACTGTGGCTGAGCTGGTTTAATGGTTAAAGCGTAAAGCCTTGTTTAACTCGACGGGTCCGCATGAGCCCAAAGGTGCGCGCCGCAAAAATGACGTGATTGTAACAGCGTGCGCGCCTCCGCATCTCTTAGATTAGAACACCATTTACTACACACAATAGGCTTTTTTCTCTGATTTTGAAAACTTTTCGTGATCGACTTGTCGACCGCGATCGACGGGTTGGTGATTCCTGTAACGTTACTGCTTTCCGGTCAATGACAAGAGTACTAATCAGCTGTCTCACGAACGTAACCAGCACATGTATCCACACATAGCAAAGCCATAACACAGCGAGGGAGAAGAACTAAGTTACATGAAACAATCCAACTACATATTTTAAACCACTGACAAGGGAAAAGAGGGACTTTTGCAGTGCCTAGAACCTTCCTATAACCATTTTTTTCACGTGTTCCGACCGGACTAAGTTCCTATAACTCTTTCAGTACCTAGTATAGAGCGAGGACTTTTTTTAGTTCCCTTTCCCAACGTCGGATACCTTTACTCCCTTTATTACATGTGTACTCCCTGTATGACATACTGAGAGATGTAATATTTAAACCCCTTTCTCTCTCTTGCTCTGGGGAGCTGGAGAAAAATCACTAACCAGTCGATGAACATCATCGACTCTAATATTATATTATAATATCGACTGTAATCTTCGGTAAATGTCCAAGACATCTGGAGAAATATACATAATCTACGTTGTCCATCAGGCTACCGGAAACTAGACACCCCATATCGGTTTCGCAGCCGGAAGTAGCATATGCTAACGTGCACATAGTCTATTGGACGACCAGTTGTGCTGAATTTCTTTTTTTTAAGTTTACAGTTTACATTTTAAGTTAAAGTCCCCCTGTAGTCACCAATTTCATCCCTTAAAACTCATCTTTGATCACCAAAATGACATATTTAAACGTTTTTTCCTTAAGCAGAAAATACTCAGCAATGCTGTCGACTTATGAATTTACACATGATTTGTGTTATTAAAGCATATTAAAAACACCACATAGACACACAAACAACATTAAAAGCTGGATTTTCACCACAGGGGATCTTTAATCGTAGAAAGCCCATGTATAAAACCACTCTCAAGTGAATTACAGAGAAGTATAATTTAAAGTGTTGTAACTAAATTCAAGATAAATCTGTAGCAATTTTAATGTCAATCCTGTTAACCTTTCCTGTAGATTTCCATTTTAGTTGAAGCTTTTATAAGTTAGTTTTTATGTATATTTTGGTCACTCTATAGATTAGGGTCAAATTCTCACTATTAACTATGACAATAAACTCTTACATTTCTGCTTATTAATATTAGGCAGTAGTTAAGTTTAGGTATTGAGTCGGATGTAGAATATGCAGAATAAGGCATTAAATTATTATCTTAATGTACATTTCTTGAAAATAGCAGAGTTTACACTGCATTTATACATGATTTAGTCTGTGTAAAATGTCACTATATTCTGTCTCCTGTGTTTGTGAAAGTGCACAGACTGACAGATGTGCTTTTCTTTCCGTTTGTCTCCGTCATTCATGGCCTTTTGTCTGTCATTCATGAATCGCAGAACATTGGGAATAAAGAGAATGAAAGGAACACAATATTCATCACAGAACTTTATATTCCGGGTTCTGTTCGCAAGAATAAGCAAGATTGTTCCAGCAATTATGTGTGGTAAAAATATATGCACACACATCATCTGAATTTATTTTATGTGAGTGACAGTAAACGCCCACTGATTATGGTCCAACACACCGGTTTTAAACTATTTCTTATTAGGTAGCCTATATGAAATTTTTTTTTTATATATATACTTCGCCCATAAATGAAAATCCTGTCATTGTTGACTCATTCTCATGTCATAAATTGGTGGCAGTTTCGGCTTCAACTGTCATTGTTTTTTTCATCTTGATGATTTTATAGGGGCTTTTTGCCATCAGCTTCCATCCCGGTACACTTCAGATCAGACTCTCTCTCTCTCTCTCTCTCTCTCTCTCTCTCTCTCTCTCTCTCTCTCTCTCTCTCTCTCTCTCTCTCTCTCTCTCTCTCTCTCTCCTCTCTCTCTCTCTCTCTCTCTCTCTCTCTCTCTCTCTCTCTCACACACACAACACAGGCAATGGCGACCCCTGCTGGCTAAATTGTGTTTCTACCTTAACATAAAAAATATCAGTAATGCTTATATTCAAACGCCATATTCAAATATAATGTAATAATGCTTATTACTCGGACATTAGCCAGCAATTTTACAGACATTTCTGTTAACCCTAAAGCACAACACAATGAAGTTCAAAATGCAGGTAAAACACCTGTAAAAAAATAAATAAGGAAAATTCATAAAAATGTAATTAATTAAAGTAATACAGTACTTTGTGCCTTATTTCTATGGATTTTTTAGAGTCGACCTTGACCTTGACCTTGACCATTACCTTGAGATATGATGTTTAAAATGTATAAATGTATACAAATGATAATGCATTTGTTATGAATGTTTTATTTCGTTTTTTAAAAAAAAGATGATGCCAAATACATGTTTGAGAAAATTTCTTTAGCATCTTGATATAATTATCCTAGTTTACAGTAAATCTGATTACAAAAATCAACAAATGTATAAGGACACATTTCACTGTTTTAATTTCATGCAATGAAGACAAAAGTGCCAAAATCATGGAATTAATATCTCTCATATTATATTATATTATATTATATTATATAAATTATATTATATTATATTAGAATATAATATAATATAATATTTCTGATATTTTTCCTGATGCAAATTAATATAGTTCTGAAATTGATTTAGAGTGTAAGCTGTTTTTTTACTGCAAAAATGCAGGAAGTTTTCTGTTATGGTTAAGTTAAATAACAAGCTGTATATAAAGGTGTAATGTCTCCACTAAGAAGAGTAAACAGTGTTAAAATCAGCATGAAAGGAAAGTTGCACTAGTCTTGATTTTAGTCTGTAGGGAATTGATTATAGCCCCGCCCACATCATCAGAGAAGACACAGGAATATGATGTCTCTGGCTTTACCGAGCTCTCTGGTTATATTGTACATCAAGGTCTCACACTAAATGGCTCGTAAAACCAATTCAACAATGTGTAATAATTATGTTCAGTTTCCACAGAAATTCACTCAAATAATGTTCAATGAATGGAGTGATGAATGCATGTGAAAGAGCACTTCAGTAAGAGCACACCATCAGTACAGCGTGTGTCTCTATCTGTCCCTCCAGCATCACTCACTCATCTTCACCTCCGACACACTTCTCTTCTTCTCTCCTCACTGTTTTCCGCAGATATTTGGGAGTCACATTGGCTGGCATGTGAGCAAAAGCTGAGGTTACATAATACACCTCATCCCGCAGGCTCTCATCATTCACTGCTCACAGTGTCTTACCTCCTCTCTCTCTCTCTCTCTCTCTCTCTCTTCTCTCTCTCTCTCTCTCTCTCTCTCTCTCTTCTCTCTCTCTCTCCTCTCTCTCTCTCTCTCTCTCTCTCTCCTCTCTCTCTCTCTTCTCCTCTCTCTCTCTCTCTCTCTCTCTCTCTCTCTCCCTCCTCTCTCTCTCTCTCTCTCTCTCTCTCTCTCTCTCTCTCCTCTCTCTCCTCTCTCTCTCCTCCTCTCTCTTCTCTCCTCTCTCTCTCTCTCTCTCTCTCTCTCTTCTCTCTCTCTCTCTCTCTTCTCTCTCTCATCTCTTCGTCTTATCTTCTCTCCTCTTCTCTCTCTCTCATCTCTCTCTCTTTTCTCCTCTCTCTCTCTCTCTCTCTCCCTCTTTCTCTCTCTTCTCCTCTTTCTCTCTCTCATCTCCTCGTCTCCTCTTCTCTCTTCAGTTTCTCTCTCATGCCTTCGTTCGCCCATAATCTCACATGTATCTGCATCTCAAGTTTCTTGCACAGTGATGTGCGTTTTTTTACTAATCATTAAATTTGTCATACCTAGAATTAACCTAAATTTTTAGCCGTTATGTGTTTTGTTTCTGCCTCTCAGTGTTTTCCTGTCTCTCCTAGTTTTCTGCCCCTCAGTGTTTCTGCCTCTCAGTTTGTTTCTGCCTCTCAGTGTTTCTGCCCTCAGTGTTTTCTGCCCCTCAGTGTTTCTGCCTCTCAGTGTTTCTGTCTCTCAGTGTTTCTGCCTCTCAGTGTTTCTGCCTCTCAGTGTTTCTGCCCCTCAGTGTTTCTGCCTCTCAGTGTTTCTGCCCCTCAGTGTTTCTGCTCCTCAGTGTTTCTGTCTCTCAGTGTTTCTGCCCCTCAGTGTTTCTGCCCCTCAGTGTTTCTGCCCTCAGTGTTTTCTGTCTCCTCAGTGTTTTCTGCCCCTCAGTGTTTTCTCTGTTCCCTCTCATGTTGTTTTCTGCCCTCAGTGTTTTCTCATGTCTGCCCTCAGTGTTTCTGCCCCTCAGTGTTTTCTGCCTCTCAGTGTTTCGTCTTTTCTGCCCCTCAGTGTTTCTGCCCTCAGTGTTTCTGCCCTCAGTGTTTCTGCCTCTCAGTGTTTTCTGTGCCTCTCAGTGTTTCTGTCCTCTCAGTGTTTCTGCCTCTCAGTGTTTCTGCCCCTCAGTGTTTTCTCTCAGTGTTCTGTCTTTCTGCCTTTCCTCAGTGTTTCTGCCTCTCAGTGTTTCTGTCCCTCATGTCTGCTGTTTCTGTCTCTCATGTTTTCTGCCCTCTCAGTGTTTCTCTCTCATGTTCTCTCATGTTTCTGCCCTCAGTGTTTCGCTCTCATGTTCTCCCTCAGTGTTTCTCCTGTTTCTCCTCTCAGTGTTTCTGCCTCTCAGTGTTTCTGCCCTCAGTGTTTCTGCTCTCATGTTCTGCCCTCAGTGTTTCTGCCCTCAGTGTTTTCTGCCTCTCAGTGTTTCTGCCTCTCAGTGTTTCTGCCCCTCAGTGTTTCTGTCTCCAGTTTTCTGCCTCTCAGTGTTTCTGCCCCTCATGTTTCTGCTCTCAGTGTTTCTGCTCTCATGTGTTTCTGTCTCTCAGTGTTTCTTGCCCTCAGTGTTTCTGCCTCTCAGTGTTTTCTGCCTCTCAGTGTTTCTCTCCTCAGTGTTTCTGTCTCTCAGTGTTTCTGCCCTCAGTGTTTCTGCCTCTCAGTGTTTCTGCTCTCAGTGTTTCTGTCCTCAGTGTTCCTCATGTTTCTGCTCTCAGTGTTTCTGCCTCTCAGTGTTTCTGCCTCTCATGTTTCTGCCTCTCAGTTTCTGCCTCTCAGTGTTTCTGCCTCTCAGTGTTTCTGCCCTCAGTGTTTCTGCCCTCAGTGTTTCTGCCTCTCAGTGTTTCTGCCCTCAGTGTTTCTGCTCTCAGTGTTTCTGCCCTCAGTGTTTCTGCCCCTCAGTGTTTCTGCCCTCAGTGTTTCTGTCCTCAGTGTTTCTGCCCTCAGTGTTTCTGCCCTCAGTGTTTCTGCCCTCAGTGTTTCTGCCTCTCATGTTTCTGCCTCTCAGTGTTTCTGTCCTCTCAGTGTTTCTGCCTCTCAGTGTTTCTGCCCTCAGTGTTTCTGCTCTAGTGTTTCTGCCTCAGTGTTTCTGCCCTCAGTGTTTCTGCCTCTCAGTGTTTCTGCTCTCAGTGTTTCTGCCCTCAGTTTTTCTGCCCTCAGTGTTTCTGCCTCTCAGTGTTCTGCTCTCAGTGTTTCTGCCTCAGTGTTTCTGCCTCTCAGTGTTTCTTCTCTCATGTTTCGCCTCTCAGTGTTTTCTGCCTCTCAGTGTTTTCTGCCCCTCAGTGTTTCTGTCTCTCAGTGTTCTCCTCCTAGTGTTTCTGTCATCTCAGTGTTTCTGCCTCAGTGTTTCTGCTCTCAGTGTTTCTGCCTCAGTGTTTCTGCCCTCAGTGTTTCTGCCTCAGTGTTTCTGCCTCTCAGTGTTTCTGCTCTCAGTGTTTCTGCCCTCAGTGTTTCTGCCTCAGTGTTTCTGCCTCTCAGTGTTTCTGCCTCTCAGTGTTTCTGCTCTCAGTGTTTCTGCCCCTCAGTGTTTCTGCCCCTCAGTGTTTCTGTCTCTCAGTGTTTCTGTCTCTCAGTGTTTCTGCCTCTCAGTGTTTCTGCCCTCAGTGTTTCTGCCTCAGTGTTTCTGTTCCCCTCAGTGTTCTGCCCCTCAGTGTTTCTGCCCTCAGTGTTTCTGTCTCTCAGTGTTTCTGTCTCTCAGTGTTTCTGCTCTCAGTGTTTCTGCCTCTCAGTGTTTCTGCCTCTCAGTGTTTCTGTCTCTCAGTGTTTCTGCCTCTCAGTGTTTCTGCCTCTCAGTGTTTCTGCCTCTCAGTGTTTCTGCCTCTCAGTTGTTTCTGCTCTCAGTGTTTCTGCCCTCATGTTTTCTGCCCTCAGTGTTTCTGCTCTCAGTGTTTTCTGCCTCTCAGTGTTTCTGCCCTCATGTTTCTGTCTCAGTGTTTCTGCCTCAGTGTTTCTGCTCTCATGTTTCTTCTGTCTCTCAGTGTTTCTGTCCTCTCAGTGTTTTCTGCTGCCTCTCAGTGTTTCTGCTCTCAGTGTTTCTGCTCTCAGTGTTTCTGCTCTCAGTGTTTCTGCCTCTCAGTGTTTCTGCTCTCAGTGTTTCTGCTCTCAGTGTTTCTGCTCTCAGTGTTTCTGCCTCTCAGTGTTTCTGTCTCTCAGTGTTTTTCCTCTCAGTGTTTCTGCCTCTCAGTGTTTCTGCTCTCAGTGTTTCTGCCTCTCAGTGTTTCTGCCTCTCAGTGTTTCTGCCTCTCAGTGTTTCTGCCCTCAGTGTTTCTGCCTCTCAGTGTTTCTGCCTCTCAGTGTTTCTGCCTCTCAGTGTTTCTGCCCTCAGTGTTTCTGCCTCTCAGTTTTCTGCTCTCAGTGTTTTCTGCTCTCAGTGTTTCTGCTCTCAGTGTTTCTGCCTCTCAGTGTTTCTGCCTCTCAGTGTTTCTGCCTCTCAGTGTTTCTGTCTTTCTCTCAGTGTTTCTGCCTCTCATGTTTCTGCCTCTCAGTGTTTCTGCCTCTCAGTGTTTCTGCCGCTCAGTGTTTCTGCCCTCAGTGTTTTTCCCTTCTCAGTGTTTCTGCCTCTCAGTGTTTCTGCTCTCAGTGTTTTCTGCCTCTCAGTTTTCTGCCACTCAGTGTTTCTGCCTCTCAGTGTTTCTGCCCTCAGTGTTTTGCTCTCATGTTTCTGGCTCAGTGTTTCTTGCCTCAGTGTTTCTGCCCTCAGTGTTTCTGCCTCAGAAACTCAGTTTAGTTTGTTAGATTATTGCACTCCATATTTGCATGCATGCGCGCATCTGGAGCCTTTCAAATGGCTTAGCACAATGGAAATGTTTGCACGACTTCTACATACGTAAGTTCCCTTTGTCATGACTTCACTATCGACTGTGATGAATGGATCTGCCAACCATCGTCTTCGAGTATGTCCTTGCACCTACGTGCTTGTCGGACTGAGCAGTCTTGATAGTTGCCCCTATTCCCACTAGACTAGTTCCCCTCGACAGCCTTCCTGACTTCCCTGAATACATTTCGGAGGGCATATGGCACCCGCGTTCAGACCCCTGGAGAGATTCCAGGCCGGTCCTAAAAGCTGGACACGGACGTTCAGGTGGCTACCGCAGGAATATGTGGTAGTTCTCATCACTTCTGCGAGCACCCCCTAAAAAGAGGAAGTTGCACCAAATAGAAGTGGAACCTATTTGTTGAGTGAGTCTTCTCTCCGTGAGGAGATCCTGTTCAGTCATTTCAGTGCTCTCTTTCCTGCAAGATGGGTTGGAGTAGGCTGTTTTCCTCCACCCTCAAAATGATGTTGCCTCTGTTTTTCTTGACGCACATCATGATGCAGAAGCACGGGAAGCATGTCCTGATCATCAGGTTCTTGAGGGAGCAAGGGAATCTACCTTGTGCCCCTCTTTATCCTCTTGGATCTTATCTCTGGGGCTTATCTCACTGCAGAGACCACCCCTGAGCGACTGCAGGCAGTGAGTTAAAAATTCTGTTTTTTAAGAATCAGTTCTCCTGCTGGCGTGGTCTCTACTAGAGGGTAGGGACTTGCTCACTTTTGGTCAAAGGGTTGTGCCTGGAATTCAGGCTGGCTAACTCTCACGAGCTGAGACCCCGGCCTGGATAGGTGCCCAAGGTTCCTCGGAATTTCTGCTCCAGTTGAGTTCCCTTTAACCTTTAAGTTTTGAGTTTTCCTCCACACTCCTTCGGCATTGGACGTGGCAGAGCGTCCAATGGTAGGCCTACCACTCGTAAGCAGTGTGGAACCTGTGTTAGGCTGGGTCCATATGTTGCGATCCCTACGATGATCCTATATGTGTATTCTTCCTCGGTATGGCTCCCTGCAGCGAGCACGTGTCTTCCCTCGGCAGAGTCTGCTCTGCCGTCACTGTCTGGTTGAGTCTCCCCCTGTCATAGGCTGGAGCTACCCCAGTGACATTCCATATGTTGTACTGCCCAGTCACCACCCAGTTCATTGTCACGGGTGGATTACAAAAAGTGGAGAGGAGGACTCAAGTGCAACAGAAGGGGGGATAGAGGGAGGGGAGGGACAGACCAGGGTGGGACGGGAGGGACAGAGACATCAGGCGACCTAGGCGAAACAGAAAGTCCATAGGGAGGTGAGGGAAAAACACAGAGTCCATCGGGCGGCCAGGACGGTGAGGGAAAAATACAGAGTCCATCAGGCGGCCGGGGCGGTGAAGACCCCTCGGGCGGCCGGGGCGGTGAAGACCCCTCGGGCGGCCGGGGCGGTGAAGACCCCTCGGGCGGCCGGGGCGGTGAAGACCCCTCGGGCGGCCGGGGCGGTGAAGACCCATTGGGCGGCCGGGGCGGTGAAGACCCCTCGGGCGGCCGGGGCGGTGAAGACCCCTCGGGCGGCCGGGGCGGTGAAGACCCATCGGGCGGCCGGGGCGGTGAAAACCCCTCGGGCGGCCGGGGCGGTGAAGACCCCTCGGGCGGCCGGGCGGTGAAGACCCCTCGGGCGGCCAGGGCGGTGAAGACCCCTCGGGTGGCCAGGGCGGTGAAGACCCCTCGGGCGGCCAGGGCGGTGAAGCCCTCTCAGGACCAGACACTGGCTCGGGAACAGACACCGGCTCGGGAACAGACAACGGCTCGGGAACAGACACCGGCTCGGGAACAGACACTAAAACAGAAACAGTCACAAGGACAAACAAAAACACAGACACAAACACAGGGTCCGGAACAGGCGTGGGCTCCGCCTCTGGAACAGGCGTGGGCTCCGCCTCTGGAACAGGCGTGGGCTCCGCCTCTGGAACAGGCGTGGGCTCCGCCTCTGGAACAGGCGTGGGCTCCGCCTCTGGAACAGGCGTGGGCTCCGCCTCTGGAACAGGCGTGGGCTCCGCCTCTGGCGTGTCCAAAATCCGGGCCAGACGCTCCAGATAGTCCCAGCTCAGGAAGGCAGACGGGACGTGGACAGTCTCTCGCTCGGCAGACGGGACGTGGACAGTCTCTCGCTCGGCAGACGGGCCGTGGACAGTCTCTCGCTGGGCAGACGGGCATTTCCTCCTCCTTCTCCGTCTGTGACGGTGACAAGTAGGTCCCGAGCTGTCCCTGTAACCCGATGAAAATTGGGTTGCCCCAAAGGTGGCGACGAAATAGTCCGGGCAATCCAAATAATCGTCGTCAAAATAATTCTCATCCCAGTTGGACTCCTCGTCCTCCATTTTGCTGAGTCCTCAGTGGTCGGATCTTTCTGTCACGGGTGGATTACAAAAAGTGGAGAGGAGGACTCAAGTGCAACAGAAGGGGGAATATTTATTACTAAATGAAAATAAACACAAAAACAAAAACCCACGAGGGGGAAAACATACTTCATAAAACATAAAACTTAACTGAGCTGAAACACAATACACTGACCATAAACACATCGAGAACCACAAGGAACATGGGAGACATAATACAAAGATCCGACGAAGACAGCAAACAAGAGGAGACTTAAATAGGGAACAAATCAAGAGGGGACAGGTGGAACAACTAAACACTAATCAGGTAACAAGGGGGAGGATCAAACAATCACAACAGCACATGGCACAACATAACAAAACACCCATGTGCTAACAAGACAGGACAGACATGTGACATTCATATGTGTATTCTCCACGTTACCTCCCTTCGGGTAGGATGTGGCTTCCGCAACGTCCCTTCCTTCCATGTACAGGGAACGCTTTCCCAGTGGGCCTATAGGAACAGCAGTGACTTTCCTGGCCTAAGCCCTGTCCCTTCTCCGTCTTAAAATTGCGGGGGCATCAGGATGTTTTTGTCTAGGCACTGGAAGGTGGCAGCTTTAGTGGCTTGTTCAATGGTTGATCCCCATTCAGTCGACGTCAACTACGTCTGACATTCTCAAATGAAAGGGAACGTCCTGGTTGCGTATGCAACCCACCGTTCCCTGAAGGAGGGAATGGAGGATGTAGTCCCCTTGCCACTACCGCTGGACCACGCTGACTCCGAGTTATGCTTGGCTCCTCAGCGAAAAGTGTAAAAACTAGTGCGTGCATCCACTTCCGTATTTATACCCGTGCCGGGGGGCGGAGTGTGTGATGTAATCACGCACAGCAATTCCATTGGCACGTTCAATAGTACTCGAAGACGATTGGGTCCCTGGTGTGATCCCCATTCAGTCGACGTCGACTACGTCTTCCGTTCTCTTCTTCAGGGAACGGTGGGTTGCATACGCAACCAGGACGTTTTGCACTGAGAAAAAAAACATGTCTCAAACGCATAAAACAGCACAAAATATATGCTGTTTGATGGTGGATCAATCTGATCCATGATCGACCTGTAGGGCTGCTTCAGAAAAGCGTGCACACGCAATTATCTAGACTAAATAAACCTGGATAAAATTAGTGTGATTGTGTGAACTTCAATTTCCTTTTATGAAACCGCTTTAGCCCCAACTTATTTGTTAGGTTCATTCTAGTCAGGTGTTGGAATTTAATCCCCGCTTTTCTTAGCGTCTTTTATGGAAAAACCCTCTGGTCTTGCATTGTTGTTGTTTGTTGTGAGTGTTTAAGTTGGTTGTGTTTCCCTCTCCTGTGTATCCCTGTGCGTTTCATATTAAAGATAGATTCAAGGATTCCTTGTCTTCATGGGCTATTGACTACAGCCAACCGTGACAGTGTCATAAATAATAAGAGCATATGCATTTTTACTGTAGTGCTACACTGATTTTTTTTTTATAAAATATTATTATTTAATATAATACATAATAACCTAAATACATTTATTTATAAAACTGTATATTCTCTCCCCTTACTCTAACCAACCCCTAAACCTACCCATCACACACAACTTTCTGCATTTTTACATTATCAAAAAACATCATTCTATGATTTCTAAGCTGTTTACCTCATTGAGGACCAACAAAAAAAGTCCACACAAGGTAAACAAGTACTGATATTATACCTTTGCCCCCCAACATCATCTCTCTCTCTCTCTCTCTCTCTCTCTCTCTCTCTCTCTCTCTCTCTCTCTCTCTCTCTCTCTCTCTCTCTCACACACACACACACACACACACACACACACACACACACACACACACACACACACACACACACACACACACACACACACACACACACACACACACACACACACACACACACACACACACACACACACACACACACACACACACACACACACACACACACACACACACACACACTAATTCTGTGTGTGTTTGTGTGAAAGAAAGCTGCTTCATCAGGCCAGTATTGATTCCTCAGTAGAAATCTATTTACATGTAATGAACAGCGAGACACATTCACCCAGAGAAATGAAGAAATGGATCTGAGATGATATGAATGTGAAAAATCAACTGGAAAGTACACCTTGCCAGAAACCCTTTCTTCGCCTCTGATGAAAACGGCCCTGACAATCTATATTTGTTGGCAGGGTGAGAAAATGTATTCCCAAAGTCATTCAGACACACACGAAAATTAGTTTTGAAAAATTAATAGTCAATCCCCTGCAGAATGTGTGATTGGTTTCCCTCCACTGTGATTGTATTCTGTCAGTGTCAAAGCAGAAAACCGACACACACATATTTGACTATTATTGACCTTTAAAATATTACATTTAATGTATGAGCCGAGAGTGAAATCAAATTTAATTCTTAATTTGCTGTTCCTCTCCGAATAAATCAATGTTCAAAGCTTTAGCAAGGAACGTAGAGGGTTGAACACCATTACTTGACCTACATCTTCAGCATATAGAGGTGTTCGCAGAGGGTTTTGGGCCGGTTTCAAGCACATTATTAGATAGTTACTATGTTTTCTGGGTGGTTTTGTTTTACTAGTCTGTCCCTGAATCTCTCTGTGTGGATTTTTCCACCTGGTGACAAAAACATTGTGAAAATGGTGCATCTGATCACTTATTGAAGGAACAGCAGGGGTGAGCGGGGCACAACTTAACGCTGGGCTAGTTGTAACACACTTGTTTTAAATACTTCCACACATGCTAGAATGATGAAATTTAGTGTATTTACTAGCTGTCATATCAACACTATATAGAGACAAAATTGGACCAAAATTGAGAAAACAATAATTTATCCATAGCAAAAGTAAATGTCTTACTGAAGTTAATTTGGTAATGCTTTCTTTTACAGTCCTGTTCCCCATGTACATACTATGTACTTATTATACTAAGTAATTACCATAACTGGGTAATAACTAGGTACTAATCCTGAACCTACCCCTACCCCTACCCTTAACCCATGTACTTACCTTATATTACCCAGTACTTTCTTAGGTAAGTACACTGTAAGTACACGTAAGTTAACGTACTGGTAAAAAGAAGCGTTACCATTAATTTTTCATCTCTAATTTTATGGTCCCACTTTATATTAAGTGGCCCTAATACCTGTGAACTTACATGGTTACTAGATATGTACTTAGTATGTAACTACAGTGTAAATACACATTGGTACATAGTATTTACAACAGTAATATTTGTGTAACTACACATATGTAACAACCCACGGAAAGGTATGTGTAAGTACAAATGTGTAACAGGACATTGGTAACAACACTTTTTCCACTACAGTAAGTACACATGTGTAACAGGCATTGTGTAACTACATTTTGTAACAACAATATGTATTCACACAAGTTGTTCCACTTCCACACGCAGTCTTCCATACTGTAGTTACCAGTTAACAACACACTGAAACCATGATGATTCCTATGTGTATACCATGTATTTACTATATGTCCGACAGGACTTATATTGAATTACAGCTAAAGTTTTCCCTTGTGGTACCAGTGTACTTACATGGTTACTCCTCAGGAACTCTGCACTTGATACAATGTGTTCAATTGTCATAACTTACTGTGTATTATGCAAAACCCAAACCTCTGTGCAACACTGTATTAACAGTGTACTTACATGGTAACTCCTCAGGAACTGTCCACTTAATATAAAGTGTAAAATGGTCATATCTTACTCTGTAATATGCAAAACCAAAACCTCTGTGCAACACTGTATTAACAGTGTACTTACATGGTAACTCCTCAGGAACTGTCTACTTAATATAAAGTGTAAAATGGTCATATCTTACTCTGTAATATGCAAAACCAAAACCTCTGTGCAACACTGTATTAACAGTGTACTTACATGGAAACTCCTCAGGAACTGTCTACTTAATATAAAGTGTAAAATGGTCATATCTTACTCTGTAATATGCAAAACCAAAACCTCTGTGCAACACTGTATTAACAGTGTACTTACATGGAAACTCCTCAGGAACTGTCTACTTAATATAAAGTGTAAAATGGTCATAACTTACTCTGTAATATGCAAAACCCAAACCTCTGTGCAACACTGTATTAACAGTGTACTTACATGGTAACTCCTCAGGAACTGTCTACTTAATATAAAGTGTAAAATGGTCATAACTTACTCTGTAATATGCAAAACCCAAACCTCTGTGCAACACTGTATTAACAGTGTACTTACATGGTAACTCCTCAGGAACTGTCTACTTAATATAAAGTGTAAAATGGTCATATCTTACTCTGTAATATGCAAAACCAAGACCTCTGTGCAACACTGTATTAACAGTGTACTTACATGGAAACTCCTCAGGAACTGTCTACTTAATATAAAGTGTAAAATGGTCATAACTTACTCTGTAATATGCAAAACCCAAACCTCTGTGCAACACTGTATTAACAGTGTACTTACATGGTAACTCCAAAGGAACTGTCTACTTAATATAAAGTGTAAAATGGTCATAACTTACTCTGTAATATGCAAAACCCAAACCTCTGTGCAACACTGTATTAACAGTGTACTTACATGGTAACTCCTCAGGAACTGTCTACTTAATATAAAGTGTAAAATGGTCATATCTTACTCTGTAATATGCAAAACCAAAACCTCTGTGCAACACTGTATTAACAGTGTACTTACATGGTAACTCCAAAGGAACTGTCTACTTAATATAAAGTGTAAAATGGTCATAACTTACTCTGTAATATGCAAAACCCAAACCTCTGTGCAACACTGTATTAACAGTGTACTTACATGGTAACTCCTCAGGAACTGTCTACTTAATATAAAGTGTAAAATGGTCATATCTTACTCTGTAATATGCAAAACCAAAACCTCTGTGCAACACTGTATTAACAGTGTACTTACATGGTAACTCCAAAGGAACTGTCTACTTAATATAAAGTGTAAAATGGTCATAACTTACTCTGTAATATGCAAAACCCAAACCTCTGTGCAACACTGTATTAACAGTGTACTTACATGGTAACTCCTCAGGAACTGTCTACTTAATATAAAGTGTAAAATGGTCATATCTTACTCTGTAATATGCAAAACCCAAACCTCTGTGCAACACTGTATTAACAGTGTACTTACATGGAAACTCCTCAGGAACTGTCCACTTAATATAAAGTGTAAAATGGTCATAACTTACTCTGTAATATGCAAAACCAAAACCTCTGTACAACACTGTATTAACAGTGTACTTACATGGTAACTCCTCAGGAACTGTCCACTTAATATAAAGTGTGAAACGGTCATAACAGAGACCATCTAGGCAAACCCAAACCTCTCATAGTTTTATTAACAATAGCATTAAAATATATTTTGAGCCACTAATCCTACTCATACAACTAAACCTACCCATAACCATTCCTTAAAACTACGTAGGCTACACTTATGAAGAAAACAAAACCCAAAACATACAGACAAGTAACGTTATAAATTTCACAATAATTTGTTTATTGCGAAAATGTAAAAACCGGTACCAAAAGTGGTTCACATGATGATGCGTTGCAGCCGCAGTCCTCTCTGGCAGTATTATAATAGTTGTGTATGAGGTACAGATCAGAATATAAATTATTAATCCATGAAAATGTTAATGTGGTTTCGGTTCGCTCTGTGTGAAGGCACGCGCGCTTCTCTGTAGCCTACTACACCGACTGAAACACGGCATGTCGCAATTTGTGACGAAGCAGGCGAGAGCCAATGAGCGTTTGATATCACGGCCGTAAAACATGTCGTAACTCTTCTTGAAGGCGCATTTTTTGAATTTGAATTCATCACCAGCGCACCTGAGCGCGGGATTTGACGTTTGCGGTCGCTGCTGAGAAATGAAGATGAAGATCATAAAGGGCTGAATTTTGATCTGTTTCTTGCAAACAACGTATGGATTCTAAAGATTTGGATTACATCAGGTTAATAAAATTGATGTATTTTGTGAATTTATGTTGTGTTTTATTGGAGAAAACGCTTTTGTGTCTCACAGTAAATAAACTAAATGCTACAAAATGGTTAAATGATTAAACAAGGTTTTTTTTAAGGTTTTAAAGTGTAGGCTAATCTTGTTTATTGTTTACAGAACACTGTAATTACTGTAAAGGCAAATAGGTCACCACAATGTAAAATCAAAAAATATAAAATAAAGAGTAAATCTTTAAAAGTGCTATGCAGTAATATCCCAGAATCTATCAAAGCATAACTATCACATTTATATTTCAGAGTTTACTATCCACTACGTAACCTTGTGTTTAGCATTTACTGTGGTACACAACAATGACCCTACAGTCCTGAGGAGTTACCATGTAAGTACACTGTTAATACAGTGTTGCACAGAGGTCTTGGTTTTGCATATTACAGAGTAAGTTATGACCATTTTACACTTTATATTAAGTAGACAGTTCCTGAGGAGTTACCATGTAAGTACACTGTTAATACAGTGTTGCACAGAGGTTTGGGTTTTGCATATTACAGAGTAATGTTATGACCATTTTACACTTTATATTAAGTAGACAGTTCCTGAGGAGTTACCATGTAAGTACACTGTTAATACAGTGTTGCACAGAGGTTTGGTTTTGCATTTATAGAGTAAGTTATGACATTTTACACTTTATATTAAGTGACAGTTCCTGAGGAGTACCATGTAAGTACACTGTTAATACAGTGTCAAGAGTCTTGGTTTTGCATATTACAGAGTAAGTTATGACCATTTTACACTTAATTAAGTAGACAGTTCCTGAGGAGTTACCATGTAAGTACACTGTTAATACAGTGTTGCAAAGAGGTCTTGGTTTTGCATATTACAGAGTAAGTTATGACCATTTTACACTTTATATTAAGTAGACAGTTCCTGAGGAGTTACCATGTAAGTACACTGTTAATACAGTGTTGCACAGAGGTTTGGTTTTGCATATTTATCAGAGTAAGTTATGACTATTTTACACTTTATATTAAGTGGACAGTTCCTGAGGAGTTACCATGTAAGTACACTGTTATAATTCAGTTGTTTGCATAAGAGGTATCTTGTTATTTTTGCATTTATAAAGAACTGTAAGTTTGACAGTTTGTTAACATTTATATTAAGTAGGAACAAGTTCTTCCTGAGGAGTTACCATGTAAGTACACTGTTAATACAGTGTTGCAAAGAGGTCTTGGTTTTGCATATTACAGAGTAAGTTATGACTATTTTACACTTTATATTAAGTAGACAGTTCCTGAGGAGTTACCATGTAAGTACACTGTTAATACAGTGTTGCAAAGAGGTCTTGGTTTTGCATATTACAGAGTAAGTTATGACATTTTACACTTTATATTAAGTAGACAGTTCCTGAGGAGTTACCATGTAAGTACACTGTTAATACAGTGTTGCACAGAGGTTTGGGTTTTGCATTTATAGAGTAAGTTATGACTATTTTACACTTTATATTAAGTGGACAGTTCCTGAGGAGTTACCATGTAAGTACAACATGTTAATACAGTGTTAACACAGAGTTTGGGTTTGCATATTACAGAGTAAGTTATGACTATTTTACACTTTATAATTAAGTAGACAGTTCCTGAGGAGTACCATGTAAGTACACTGTTAATACAGTGTTGCAAAGAGGTTTGGGTTAGCAATTTACAGAGTAAGTTTGACCATTTTACACTTTATATTAAGTAGACAGTTCGCAGATTAATTTACCATGTAAGTACATGTTAAGTACGGTGTGCTCAAGTTGAGGGGTTTCTTATTACGACGTAAGTATGACATTACACTTTAATTAAGTAGAAGCGAGAGTCCATGAGACGTTTAATCACGCGTTGAAAGTTGTAATTTCTGAAGCGATTTTTTGAATTTAACTTTACTAAGGCACTGAGCGCGGGATTTCGTCGTGTAGAGAAATGTAATAAGTTAAAGGGAATTTTGTTTTTCTGCACAAAAGTTGATTTAAGACATTGATTACACTTAATAAAATTGAGTTTTGATTATTTGTTTTTATGAGAAAACTTTTGTGTTCACAGTAAATAACAAGAAATTGGTTTTAAATATTAAACAGGTATTTTTTAAGTTTTAGTAGCATCTGTTTATTTAAGACACGTATACTGTAAGGCAAATAGGCACAACAATGTAAATCAAAAAATAGAAATAAGAGTAATTTTAAAATGCTATGAGAATACCAGATTATAAACATAACTATAATTTATAATTTCAGAGTTTATATCCACTACGTAACCTTGTGTTTAGCATTTACTGTGGTACACAACAATGACCTGACAGTCCCTGAGGAGTTACCATGTAAGTACATGTTAATACAGTGTTGCACAGAGGTCTTGGTTTTGCATATTACAGAGTAAGTTATGACCATTTACACTTTATATTAAGTAACAGTTCCTGAGGAGTTACCATGTAAGTACACTGTTAATACAGTGTTGCACAGAGGTTTGGGTTTTGCATATTACAGAGTAAGTTATGACCATTTTACACTTTATATTAAGTGGACAGTTCCTGAGGAGTTACCATGTAAGTACACTGTTAATACAGTGTTGCACAGAGGTTTGGTTTTGCATATTACAGAGTAAGTTATGACCATTTTACACTTTATATTAAGTGACAGTTCCTGAGGAGTTACCATGTAAGTACACTGTTAATACAGTGTTGCACAGAGGTTTGGGTTTTGCATATTACAGAGTAAGTTATGACCATTTTACACTTTATATTAAGTAGACAGTTCCTGAGGAGTTACCATGTAAGTACACTGTTAATACAGTGTTGCACAGAGGTTTGGGTTTTGCATATTACAGAGTAAGTTATGACCATTTTACACTTTATATTAAGTAGACAGTTCCTGAGGAGTTTCCATGTAAGTACACTGTTAATACAGTGTTGCACAGAGGTTTGGGTTTAGCATATTACAGAGTAAGATATGACCATTTTACACTTTATATTAAGTGGACAGTTCCTGAGGAGTTTCCATGTAAGTACACTGTTAATACAGTGTTGCACAGAGGTTTGGGTTTTGCATAATACACAGTAAGTTATGACCATTTTACACTTTATATTAAGTAGACAGTTCCTGAGGAGTTTCCATGTAAGTACACTGTTAATACAGTGTTGCACAGAGGTTTGGGTTTTGCATATTACAGAGTAAGATATGACCATTTTACACTTTATATTAAGTAGACAGTTCCTGAGGAGTTTCCATGTAAGTACACTAGTAATACAGTGTTGCACAGAGGTTTGGGTTTTGCATAATACACAGTAAGTTATGACCATTTTACACTTTATATTAAGTAGACAGTTCCTGAGGAGTTACCATGTAAGTACACTGTTAATACAGTGTTGCACAGAGGTTTGGGTTTTGCATATTACAGAGTAAGTTATGACCATTTTACACTTTATATTAAGTAGACAGTTCCTGAGGAGTTTCCATGTAAGTACACTGTTAATACAGTGTTGCACAGAGGTTTGGGTTTTGCATAATACACAGTAAGTTATGACAATTGAACACATTGTATCAAGTGCAGAGTTCCTGAGGAGTAACCATGTAAGTACACTGGTACCACAAGGGAAAACTTTAGCTGTAATTCAATATAAGTCCTGTCGGACATATAGTAAATACATGGTATACACATAGGAATCATCATGGTTTCAGTGTGTTCTTAACTGGTAACTACAGTATGGAAGACTGCGTGTGGAAGTGGAACAACTTGTGTGAATACATATTGTTGTTACAAAATGTAGTTACACAATGCCTGTTACACATGTGTACTTACTGTAGTGGAAAAAGTGTTGTTACCAATGTCCTGTTACACATTTGTACTTACACATACCTTTCCGTGGGTTGTTACATATGTGTAGTTACACAAATATTACTGTTGTAAATACTATGTACCAATGTGTATTTACACTGTAGTTACATACTAAGTACATATCTAGTAACCATGTAAGTTCACAGGTATTAGGGCCACTTAATATAAAGTGGGACCAATTTTTGTGTTTATTTAAAATCAGACAAATTTGGTACACACATTTTCAAAACTTTGCCTCTTTTTTTCAAAACTTTACACAAAAATCCAACAATTGCACACACAAAATACCTCACATCTCTTGCAAAATGAAGCACTGCATTCAAAATATCACAAACACATGACAAAAGCAAACGTTTGTCTTATGTTGTTTCAGCCACACAGGGTTTCTGCCAACCCTAAACACACCTGATCCAGCTAATAAATAAGGTCCTTCATTTGAAAACTAAAGTTGTGTGTGTGTTGGAGCTGGGTTTAGGGTGACCAGACGTCCCGAAAAATTCGGGACAGTCCCGAAATCTAAGCTGTTGTCCCGAATCCGGCCCCAATTGTCCCGAAAATTATACTAAAGCAAAATCTTGAGTATTTATTGTCTGATAAAATATTAAAAACTGTGCGTGGAGGTTGAGTCGGCCCTCGGCGGCGGCTCATTGGCTGCGGCATCTTTTCTTACATTGATAAGCAAATTTTCATTCATTCGTTTGGTTGACATGGCTGGTATAGCGGAACCACAACACGCCGTTTTTTTAGTGGCAGACTAAACCCAGACAGCATTTACATCTGTGCCAGGTCCGTTTTCGAATCAGTAGATTCGCGCAGCAGTCACACTCAATATGCAGATCTGCACCAACTCTGCGCCAGACTTGTCTGGAGCTTCGACTGTGACAGTCCGTCCGGCGGGTGCGGCGCCGGTCCGGGACAGCTGCGCAGACCATACGCGCCACAAATGAATTGAGTCCGCCCGGCGGGTGTGGACCAGATCCGCGCGAGCTGCGCAGATCAGACGCGCGGGCGCCACCCCGCATAAACCCGCTGACAAGAGTGAAGATGAAGACTGCAGGCTGCACCGTCTTTGCTTATTGGTAAGTGCATTATTCAAGTATAATTTAGTATGTAAGTTACATTATACAAGTAACTGGTGTATGTCATGTTAGTCTGTTACATAATTAGCGTGCTATATTAAAAATAAAAGTTTACAAACGAAACACTGACATTCTGACAACCCGAGACGTGTCAGATAAGCTGGGTAGTATAGCAGGCGGTTAGCTGGTAGTATAGGTTCTTTTATACACCCACAACTAATGCGAACATAGGCTTTAAGGCTGAATCGGTGATATTTGCTTATTATTCACCAAAATTGCTGAATATCGTGTCCATTGTGTGTTAGCTGCAAAATCGTATAACGTTAGCCATAGTGCTAACGCTAACGTCACCAGCGGTGACCGCAGCTAAGTTACTGCAACAATAACAAATAATGACTTCTCACGTCCAAATACATTCAACTAGTTTGACGTCAGTACCATATCAATTCTCACTGTATTATACCGGCTGTAGAGTGCGACACGTTAGCTTTCAAACTACCTGCATATACTGTTGCTTACCTCGAGTCCAGTTCATGTTACAAAAATAGATAAACCATATTACCCGTCTTCTAAGCCACTGCGATGTGCTTATTTTATTAATTTGTTAAACAAGCTGTTTGTAAAATTATTTTTTCAAGAAATAATTACAGAGGGATTTATGGATATCTACTTTTGTTATCCTGTAAATCAGAATACTGTCTATGAATATGTTGCCCATATCTCTCTATCATTTATCAATCTTTTACTTCTCACTAATTTAGTCTTTTGTTTCCACAGGTGGGAATGCTGGCCTCCATCGGTGGAAGAGATACCAAAAACATCATAACCAACCAAGGCCATTATTGTAAGTATTATATATAGATGCCTTTCACTTTACTTAATCACCATCACCACTCACTACTCTATGAAGGTAAAAGAGTTTAAAAACTCAAGAGCACGTAGATGTGAATTTGAGAACTTGTACAATAATATTCATACTTGTACGTGAACATTTACACTCACAGCTCCAATGTGAAAACCTGTAAAATTAAAATCTGAAGTCGAATGTTGAAATTTGCACTCGCAGACAAAAGTCACAAACCTGTATTCTGAATTTGAACAAGTGTTCACAAATGTGTAAAATGCCATTCACAGAAATACAATGACAGACACAAACTTATTTTTCAACATTCAACTTCAGATTTTAATTTTACAGGTTTTCACATTGGAGCTGTGACTGTAAATGTTCACGTACAAGTATGAATATTTATTGTACAAGTTCACATCTACGTGCTCTCAAGTTTTGATACTCTTTTACCTTAATACTACTCACTCCACACCACTTTAGTCACATTTATTATTATTTATTTGTGCAAGCATTTTACTAAAATGTCATGTAATAAAGAATCTTTGAATATTGAATCTAATATTTACTCTTTGTTTCTTTGCTTTGTGTGCTTTTTGTATGTCTTACAGGAGCAGTGAGGAAGAATCGCATGTCTTTAACAACTTGTGAGCAATGAGTTTAAAATAAAAGTTTTTTGAAAATTACAAATTGTGTGGGTGTTTGTGCCTTAATTGTCTGATAGCCTAAATATGAATCACAGACCAGGGCCAGATGAGCCCCAGATGTAAAATATGAGTCACGGATCTGGGCCAGATCTGCACCACATGTCATGGCATTAATAACTGTACTGGGCCAGTGCTGGCCCAGATCTGTCTCTGATCTGTAATTCCAACCTGTTCCGGTATTGGGCCGTTGGAAAGAATGAGCCCGGCCCAGGTCCGTTTAGCGGATCTGCGCCAAATGCTAATGAAGACCTGGCCCAAATCTGGCCCAAATACATTTTGCTGTCTGGGAAGACTAATGACAGAGTGTTGATCTTTGAAAAATATATGTTTGGTTCAGGTTTGAAATTCTTTATATTTTATTATAGGCTATGTAGTCTAATATCATAGTAGGCCTTAGTATAACAGAGCGTTGCCATGAAAAACAGAGCGTTGCCATGAGAAACAGAGTGTTGCCATGAGAAAAAGAGCGTTGCCATGAAAAACAGAGCGTTGCCATGAAAAACAGAGCGTTGCCATGAGAAACAGAGTGTTGCCATGAGAAAAAGAGCGTTGCCATGAAAAACAGAGCGTTGCCATGAAAAACAGAGTGTTGCCATGAGAAACAGAGCGTTGCCATGAAAAACAGAGCGTTGCCATGAAAAACAGAGTGTTGCCATGAGAAACAGAGCGTTGCCATGAAAAACAGAGCGTTGCCATGAACGCAGTTCAGAGACGGAACGGACTATTTTCTTTAGCGGAAGCAATACAATCGTTTTTAAATCAATAAACTCCTTTTTAAATCAATAATTTGAGTCAAATTATTGATTTATTTGGTAGGTAGCCATGTAATAAGCGGGATAATGTAGAGCGACGGTTGTTATAGCGAATACAAACCCTTCAGGCTCCGTTTCACGTCGGGCTCATAGTCAGCCTGTCGGGGGGGTATTCGCTATAACAATCGCCGGTAACGCTTCCTTTTACAGTACAGTACTTACAGTGTACTTACCTAGAAAGTACCATAGACATCATATAGGTAGACGCCCTATCGGCCGCTACTGCCTATTGGCACGGACGAGAATTGGAGCCGCCATCTTAAACCGGTCATCCGCTCCGCTCAGTGTAATCTGAATGGCAGGTGAAATGAGCTGTCAGCCCATTAAATTAATCATATCTCACTGAATACTGAACTGATTTTCACCTGTTTTTTTTTTTGCTGCAAAGGTCATTCATGTAGCTATGATACAGGGCACATGGTTCGGCATATTTTAATATCCATAGTAGGCTTAACAGTAATATAATATTCTGCTATAAGATATAAAGTGACCAGACACAATATGTGTGATGAAGGATATAATGTATTTTATAAATCACACACTATAAATATAATAAAGAAGCAGAAACACATCGTTGCAGTAAAGTAAGATATTTTAATAAGTTGAAGAAACAATTTAGTGACAAAGATTTGTGACACGCACACGAACAGTCAGACAAACAAACACAAACACACACCTCTCTCTCTCTCTCTCTCTCTCTCTCTCCTCTCTCTCTCTCTCTCTCTCTCTTTCACACACACTCCACACACACACACACACACACACACACACACACACACACACACACACACACACACACACACACACACACACACACATGTTTGTTTTTGTGACTTATGAGGACATTCCATAGGCGTAATGGTTTTTATACTGGACAAACTATATATTCTATCCCCCTACGCTGCCCCTGTCCCTAAACCTACCCCTTACAGGAGACATGCTGGATTTTAACATTTTAATAAAAACATTGTTTTTTATGTTTTTTAAGCTGTTTGAAATATGAGGACGCATGCAATGTCCTCATATTTCACGTGTAAGTTGTAATACCAGTGTAATACCCATGTCATTATACACATTTGTGTCCTCATATATCACAAAAACAAGCACACACACACACACACACACACACACACACACACACACACACACACACACACACACACACACACACACACACACACACACACACACACACACACACACACACACACACACACACACACACACACACACACACACACACACACACACACACACACACACACCGAACGCAGCCACCTGTAATAAAAAGTGAGAAGAAGCTTTTCAACGTGTTTGCATCAGTAATTTCTAAAAATTAAATTCGGACAACATTAAGTCTATGCCTTTTTTATTGTGTGTGGATGTGGGAGGGGAAAATGTCGAGATTTAGGCGCTATTCGGATTAACTTTACAAGGGTAGATGGAGTAAGTTAATGTAATTTTACCACAGGACTTCTGTAATATCAATAGCCAAATCGCATATGATAAGATATAGGTTACCAATAAAACTAGAAGTTGGAGGGGTAACTCAAATAAGCATCGCTGTCATGCGTGTATTACATTGCTTCCAGTAATATTATGTGCGCAAACACAAATAACCTATACAACAGGGCAGTTGAATGCTTATCTGATAACCTAGAAGCTGTAATTATTACTTTAACAGTTACCCCACCTCTCCATGCTGGGTGAACACCGGCTGATGCAGTAAACAGCATTTCACAACGATTTCAGTACAGTAATAGCAAATATCCTAGCTGATTCTCGATTATCTGGTAATATTCTATTCACAAAATACAACCAATAGTACGGTAATGTTAAGACTTACTTGTGAAAACCCCTATTTTTGATGGTGCGGCGATTAGAACAGGAAAATGCTCCACAATGCTCTGGCATCTTATCTGCTGCCACACAACCAAACTAGGAATATGACCGGTTCAAGATGGCGGCCGGATTTCTCGTTTTCCAGCGGCCAATAGGGCTTCTAGTCTCTATATGATTTCTATGGAAAGTACTGGCTAATATAAGGTAAGTACATGGAACAGGG
>CM070839.1:33411747-33686747 GCA_036326025.1 Chrosomus eos
AAAGTATATTTTGTGTCATAATTTTGTTTTCAGTCTAGACCGGACGCGAGCGGTGCCACCAGGGTGCGACGCGACCCGTGAAATCCCCAACAGCGCACGGATTCCCCATCCTATTTCTGACCTAGTCCCAGCTCCTGGCAACGCTTCAAGCACTGTGTTTCAGAGCGCTCACGTCCGTAACATTGTTTTTTCCTCATATGCGAACTGAAATGAATATCGGTTCATGGTTTGTGTGTGGATGCTATAAGAGAGAAAGAGAAAATGCCAGTATTTCATTGAGACTTGAGATTAAATAAACTGTATTGATCTTGTAGGCTATTACTTTTCACATGCAGTTACACATTGTCGATTAAAAACAAGAAAGTGGCTGGTAAAAACATTGAGTGGTAGTAGATTCTGAAATCCACCAGCCTGCACAGTGGCCAGGACAAAAAAGTTCATTTCCATCCCTGCGTTGTTGCGTCGCGCCGCTCGCGTACGGTCTTGGCGTTCTAATCAATTTTACACAAAATATACTTTAAAACAAACACCAGAGACCACTTAGACAAATGTATCACGTGGTGAGAACGTTAACCTTTAAACACAAAATCATTCAATCACTTAAACTTAAGTAGGCCTATCACTAACAGTTCCCGATGGACAAAATCAAGTCCCGCCCTACATTTTTTTACGTTTACAGACAGAGATGTAATTTTCATTAATTGCATAGGCCTACATCATGTTTTATTCTGGCTCATTCACTGCACGATAAGCTAAACGAGCCCTGAATCGCAACGTAACGCAAAAAATAAAAATAAATCTAGCATTTCGAGAATAAAGTCGATACATTACGATAATTAAGTCAAAACATTACGAGAATACAGTCTTCGTTGAAGTTGCGTGTGTGCTTGCCGTTGTTTCACATGCATTCATAACGGTACGCGTTCACTGGCGCAGAGCGAGTTTTAATTGGTGTGTAAAGAAATGCGTTTGTGAAGTCGAACTGCGTCGGACATATATCTTTTTACTTTTAGCTGGGCTTTCAACAAAAGGAAATTGTAGGTGCTAATGTATGACATATTAGCCTACCATTTCTTTTAGGATGTTACAAAACATACTGCGACTGAGACTTTACCTGTAAATATATCTTTTTGAATCAATGAATGAAACATTTATACAGCGGTTTCATGTTACACATATACCGTGATTTCCTCAGATATAATAAACCTCAGATATAATAGCCTATATATATAAATATATATTTATATTATATCTGAGGAAATCACGGTATATATATATATATATATATGGGTGTAACATGAAACCGCTGTATAAATGCTTCATTCATTAATAAATAGCCTATATATATAAATATATATTTATATTATATCTGAGGAAATCACGGTATCCGGACAAATTATTGGATACAGAATGAATGATGCACTTAAAATATATCCAGAACGTATACTGCCCCTATCCCTAAACCTACCCATCACAGGAGACATGCTGCATTTGTAATTTTTTAATAAAACATTTTTTTTATGTTTTTTAAGCCATTTGATTTATGAGGACTTTTGAAATGTCCTCATAAACCATAAGTTGTAAAACCAGTGTAATACACATGTCATTATACGTTGCGTTGCGGTTCAGGGCTCGTTTAGCATCGTGCAGGGAATGGGCCAGATATGAATAAAACATGATGTATGCAATTAATGAAAATTTTTGTCCATCGGGAACTGTTAGTGATTCTTAAGCTAAGTTTAAGTGATTTAAGGATTCTTAAACATGAATGATTTTGTGTTTAAAGGTTAACGTTCTCAGCACGTGAGACATTTGTCTAAGTGGTCTCTGGTGTTTGTTTTAAAGTATATTTTGTGTAAAATTGATTAGAACGCCACCGTGTAGAAATAGGAGGTAGGCCTAGATGAGTTTAATTTTTTAGGTGTTGTTTTTGACTCACAACTTAAATTTGGTAAACATATAAAAAGCTCTCAAAAATGGTAAGGATTAATCTAAATAGTTTCAGACTTATTAGAAATTATATCTCAATTGAGGCAGCACAATTGTTTATGCATGCAATGATTTTGTCCCGCATTTCTATACTGTATTACAGTTTGGACTCAAACAAGTGACTCCTTAATAAAAAAAATTTAAATGTTATATAATCGAGCTCTAAAAATAATGGATAAAAAGCCAAATCAATGGCATCACTGCAATGTTTAAAAATTAATATGCTAAGTTTAGCAAGTTTTAAGAACCTGTCATATATAACATGGATCTTTAAATGTTTGCACAATAAGGCACCATCAGTCTTATGTAAATTGATAAAGAGACAGGATGATACAAATAGAATCAGTAGGAGTTCGGCAGGTGGGAATTGTAGGATTAATTTTCGTAAGACTACACAAGGGCAAAGAGCTTTTCTGTAGAGGGCCCCAAACTCTGGAACAGCTACCGAATGAGTTTAAGGTAGGCCTAATATCTGAAATAAAGTCCTTTACACTGAAGCTAAAACGGTGGTTTAAAATAAACCAGAACTGCACTCATATTTAAATGTAATAATTTTAGTATGTTAAAGTGTAATGTAACGTAAAAGTTTTATTTTATTTTATTTTATTACAGTGTAATGTAAGAGTATAATGTAACATAAAAGTGTATTGTGACGTTAAAGTTTTATGCTTGAGTTGAAAGCTCATTTCTGATATGTATAATCTTAGGTAGGTATTTGATTGTCTGTAAGTGACACATTGTGGTAGTTTTATTCTATGAGTAGTAATTTTTTTATTGTGTTTTTTTATTTATTAGAAAAGCCTTTCTAGGGACCTGAGATGCACATTATTATCTCTTTCTATACTCTCTGTAATGTGCAATACATATTTTCCAGTTTTGACTGGTATCATGTTTTTTTTTTGTACTGTCCCTATACAAATAAACTTATAAATAAATAAAAATAGACTATAGCCTACAGACCGGACGCGAGCGGCGCGACGCACGCAAAAACGCAGGGATGGAAATGAACTTTTTTGTCCTGGCCACTGTGCAGGCTGGTGGATTTCAAAATCTACTACCACTCAATGTTTTTACCAGCCACTTTCTTGTTTTTAATCGACAATGTGTAACTGCATGTGAAAATTAATAGCCTACAAGATCAATACAGTTTATTTAATCTCAAGTCTCAATGAAATACTGGCATTTTCTCTTTCTCTCTTATAGCATCCACACACAAACCATGAACCGATATTCATTTCAGTTCGCATATGAGGAAAAAACAATGTTACGGACGTGAGCGCTCTGAAACACAGTGCTTGAAGCGTTGCCAGGAGCTGGGACTAGGTCAGAAATAGGATGGGGAATCCGTGCGCTGTTGGGGATTTCACGGGTCGCGTCGCACCCTGGTGGCACCGCTCGCGTCCGGTCTAGACTGAAAACAAAATTATGACACAAAATATACTTTAAAACAAACACCAGAGACCGTTGTCAGAGACTGGCAACCTCTTGAACCACCACCACGTTCGCTGGAAAACTTCTGCAGTCCCTAATTCGCCAAAATACTCTGCTCGACTTTTCTGAGATCATCTACTCTTCCCTGTGACCTACTTTCTCTAAGACCTGAATTTTTGACATTGAATTTTTGACACTGAATTTTAGAAAACTGAATTTGAAGATCTGAATTTCTTCAACTTGAAAACTTGAATCCGTATTTTTTTAAACTGAATATTTGCAGTATTTGAATTCAGAACACAAAAACTAGCTGTTTGAAAATACATGTCTATAAAATTCAGCCATAAAAACCTTTCAGTTTGTTCAATTTCAGATGTTCAATATTCGTTCCAAAAAAATTCAAATTCAGAACTATTTAAAATTCAGTTTTGTTAGATTACACTTGCAAATAATTCAAATTTACACAATTCAAATTCAAATCATTTTGTCATATTATAAGCTCCATACAAAGGCGAGTATTATTCTGTATTTGGTTGTGTTGTGAACTTTTCCAGCGCGTTTCTGTCGTTGTGTTGTAAGTATTTGGAGCACATAGGCCTATGTGTTGTGAAACTGATGAAGATGTTTTCTTAATTTGCGGGTGTTTTTCTATTTGCATGTGTTTTTTCAGTTGCCGGGCTTTGAGCTCTCTCGGCCACCGTACCGATGCGTGTGAACCTGTGGGATTTACAAATCCCCAAACATGTGTGCAGTTTAAAAGACACACACAACCCTCGCGCTCACAACACGCGCTACATCACAACATCATCATTTCTCACAGTCAAACACACGTGTTCAAACACAAACACTCAGACAGTGTGATCTGCAATAGCGCGAGGTGTCCATCACGTGGCAGTGTTCAGCCGCGCGCTTTATCGCGCTCGGCACCTTGGAGGGGGGAGGGGAGAGAGCGCGCTCCCGCTGAAAGAATGGACTAAATCCCTCCTTTGATTTCGCATTTAAAAAAAAAACCCTGCAACCAGACAAGCAAGGACGAGGAGGAGAGGAACAGAGCCTGAAAACCTTGCAGAAATGAGGTTGATTTAAAAAAAAAAAAATGAATTTGCAAAAACGTCGTATTTAATTGCATTCGATTACAAACATACCAAGGGATCATTCAGCAAAAAAATCGGCACTTTCTTTTTCTAACAATCTTTTTTTTTTTTTGTCAATGTCATCTTTACAGTGACTGGAAAGCTTTAAAAAAAGCACCACCATGCTATATCCAAAAAACAGCCTTAGATGGTTTGCTGGTTTAAACTGGTCTGGTCCGGTCTCGCCGTGTTGAACTGGTTTAGCTGTGAGACCAGATGGACTAGCAGAAAATACCTTATAAAACCAGGCCAGCCTTGGAGAAAAGCAAACTGGCTTATGCAGATTTGAGATGTTTTTCATGTGTTTCTTTCAGCAGGAAAATTACCATAAAAGCATCAATGCATTCATCTTGCTTTTACAGTCCAAGACTTCTAGACTCAAACTCATTTTGTAACCCTTTACAATATTAGTTGTCAATGTCACATTTATTTATATAGCTCTATTAAAACAACACATGTTGACCAATGTGCTTTACATCATCTCAGTAAAAGACAGAATTATACAATAGTTAAAGGATTAGTTCACTTTTAAAAAGAAACATTTGCTTATAATTTACTCTCCCCCATCCAATATGTCCATATATCTTTCTTTCTTCAGTCGAAAAGAAATTAAGGTTTTTGATGAAAACATTCCTTTTCTTATCTAGCAAAACGATCAGTCATTTCAAAAATAAATAAAGTTTAAGTTTTATAAGCACAAATGCTCGCCTTGCTCTGTTCTGTGATGCGCGTTCATGTATAATACGCAAGTACGTTGAAAAGGTCACGAACGAACGTCACGAACGCGCATCACAGAACAGAGCAAGGCGAGCATTTGTGCTTATAAAACTTAAACTTTATTTATTTGTGAAATGAGCGATGGTTTGGCTAGATAAGACCCTTATTCATCGTCTGGTGTCGTTTAAAGCCCTTTGAAGCTGCACTGAAACTGTCATTTGGACCTTGAACCGTTTGGGTCCCATTGAAGTCCATTATATGGAGAAAAATCCTGGAATGTTTTCATCAAAAACCTTAATTTCTTTTCGACTGAAGAAAGAAAGACATGGACATCTTGGATGATATGGGGGAGAGTAAATTATCAGCAAAAGTTTTTTTAAAAGTGAACTAATCCTTTAAAGCATTAACTTACATTAACATTAAAGTAACTAAACTGTATGTATTAATAAAAATGAAACTGTTAATTGTAAGTTCAGTAAGAACCAATAACATTTGGCGGCTGTGATGTCAGACCTGGTGAATTTAAATATGACATTTAAACTTTCAATCTTTTCCTCACACAAGACTTCAAAAGACACGCAGTCTCGTTTTTTATATTTAAAAGAGCAACGTTTCTCCTGATGTGCCATATGTGTGCTCGCTCATTTCTGCATGAGTTACTCTGAATGATTCCCGCTATGAACTTTCAAAGGCAATAATTACAAGGCGCTTGACAAATTGCTTTAGATCCGTTTTAATATGTCACACGTGACATCGCGCATATGTCTCAATCTTCCAGGAGTTAAACGTGTCCTAATGAGTCCATTTCACAGTCCAGCCGTGAGTAAATTTTTTCCCATCAGTTTGATGCCAATGGCCCCTGTTTGGCCCAGTTCTCCATGATTTATGTTGACAAGTCAGATGTAAGGGTTGAAAAGACATCCATCTTCCCTGGAGAGTCCAGGAACAGCAGCACAAAGAGAGAGGTATGGCTCCACAGCCGAAGAAAACGCGCTCTCATTTCCATCCCAGCCTCAAAGAGTCAAAGATCTCATTCACTGCGACAAGATTCATCTTTGTTCCAGAGATTAAACTCTATTTGATGGATGCACTTTCTTTACCCATGTGAACGTGGAAGGAGTCTCAAAACAAGGCCAGCCCTGCAGATTTCATCTTGGATTCCAGTCTGGCACTAAATTTAACATGTGTAACACTTTATTTTAATGTGCTACTTTAAAAATAAAAGTAATTACTAAGTCTAAAACAAACCCTATAGGCTTTATGCCGAGCGTCACGTGACCAAACCGGGAAACGGGTCTCATTGCATCCGCTTGTCAGAGAAAGTGTCAACGGCCGTAAGAACTAACCATATCTATGGATTTTTAAGGTAATCGGCTAACCTACTAAGTTCACTTTGTTATTGGTGTTTTATGCTATTTAAATATCTAAACAATAGTGTGAAGAAGAAAAATTAAAAAACTTTTAAATATCAATTTCCACATGCGAGGTACATTGGTTATGCTCATTTTTGCTTGCTCCTTTTAAGTTATCTTGAGTAAAACTGCAAAAATGTTCATGAAGCACATACAAAAGACCTGAATCGGAAGCGATGCGATCTGTTTTCCCGCTTGGTCACGTGACGCTCGGCATAAAGCCTATTGTCACAGGGCTGGTTGTACTGATGGGGGTGGATTGAAATCCACTGCTGCTTCAATGTATATGTAATGATGAGTAATTATAATCAAATTATTAATCAATATTTTTCTTTCTAAATATTAAATGAGTTGAATGATTTCTCTAGGCTTCTGAGATTTCACTTTGTTATAGAAGTTACCAGTATAATCACTGAAATATTCTTTTCATGTATTTTTTAATGCATGTATTTGATATCTGAATGCAGTAAAAGTGCTTGCTTATTTATCCCAGCTTCCAGAAATGAAATAGGGACTTGTTTTGTGTTTGAGAAAGATCTTCAATGTGTTAAAACCTATAGTTTAATGGACCATTTCTTTGTTAAAGCCTTACTTTCCAGTTATACTAAAGTTAAGAGAAAGAACGCATTATCTTGTTGTTTTGAGAGGACTCTCATGTTTATAGTTAGAGCCTGGCCAAATCCAACCTTGGAAAAGCTGTGTGTCGGTGTGTGTGTTAGTCTTCTTGGTTAAGGAATCACTGGCATTATTGGAGATTGAGTGAATTGTTGTTCGAGACATGCTGGCGCTCAACAACCCAAATCTGCGACCTGGAAGGTCATGACGTGCCTAACTTCAGTGTCCGAATGTGTCAGATGCATAATCGATGGAGATATGCTTCCGTCTGTCTGTATGTGTGTGGAAAATTACTGTGTTTATCTATTTCTAAGCCAATGAGAACCATTCAACCTGTAAGCAATGACGTAGCTTATGGCGCTTTTCCACTGCATGGTACGCTCGGTTCGGTACGGTTCGATTCGACGCGGAACGGTTCGGTTCGGCTTCGCTTTTCCACTGCGTGGTACGACTCGGTACGGGACGGTTCGGTTCGCTAGCTCGGTTGCTTTTCCACTGCAGTTAGTACCCATTCAAAGTGGGTGGGACTGATCGTTACACTGTTTGTAGGTCCGGTGATAGCCATGTGCGGCTAAGAGCTGAGCTAGCTGCTACTTCTTGGAACACTTTTTCATTCTGTTTTGCCCCATCCAGCTCTCGCTGGACCCGCTCCTAGGCAACCAACGAGAGGATTGTCTGCACCTCGACCACGATTCATCCATTTCCCTTTTAAAGTGTTGATCTCTTCTTTTTTTTCAAGTAAGTAAAACACAGGTGCTACCGTGTTGGCTGTTGTCTACTGGTTATATGACTCTGTATAGCGGGTTTAGTGTCTCGTGTCGCAAATCCAATGACGCTGGTAGTGACGATTCTGTCTGTCTGACCAATCAGTGATCTGCAGTGTTTCACGTCACATTTTAGTACCGGTACGGTACGCTTGGAACCTCAACAGATCAGGTACCATTAAAGCGCGCCGAAGCGCACCGTACCGTACCGTACCATGCAGTGGAAAAGCGCCATTAGACCTTGAAAATGGTATAACTGCTGTGATCTTTGTAACTGTAAGGGAGGCGGCCTACGAACTCCTGTGTGAGTCTTGAAGCTGACTTCTGCTGATGAAACTGCAAACTATCTTCAGTAAAATTGTTCTTTAATTTTTTATAATTCTGACTCCGGGTCTTCATTCTTCATATCTGGTTCTGGGTCTTTGACTGTAAACCCCTTACAGTTATGGTGGAGGATGCGGGCAATTATTCTCGGTGACACCCCTGGCAAATCAACAAACAAGGTAGTAAGCTTTTTATTATTTGTTAGGGCTGTCTGACTGGAAGAGATTTTGAAGGAGAGCGGGAGAGCCTTCACTCCGATGAGGCGAGTGAAGGAGTAAGTTAATTATACTGGTGACAGTATAAGTATAAGTCGCTGAGAGCGTCGTTAAGGGTAACGGCAGCAGACAGTGCAAGCGAAGCGTGCTCTGTGGGGGCCCCGCTGGGCATTACTGGTGTAGCACCACCCCAGCAGAGTACGTCCCTGGGCTGGAGGTCCAGTGGCACCGTAAACCTGCTCAATCTCTTCCATCTCAGATAGGGGATCCCCGAACTTAGTGAAGTGAATCAGGCAGTTAGGGATACTAACAATAATAGGGTTGTTTGCCAGGGATGCATCAGGAATGATTCCGAGAGAAAAATTAAAAAAGTTGTGACCCAAATTGGTGTGGACCAGTATATGTAACTGTGATTTTGGAGTATACTTTGCAGTTTCATCACGCCGAAGCCAAGCTGTGTTGTTCAAAGATCGCCACCTCCATTTCTGCAATAACTTCAGGTGAGTATGAACCATGATTAAGATATGGCAGAAAAATGTAATAGCCTAACATGATCAGTAACCTGAACAGTCCTGAAACAAATAGTGAGACAGAAAAGCAAACGCTGTAAGCAGCTGTGCTCTGAAGCCCTCACTTCAAAGAAATTTGCAGAAATTATTAAGTAAATGGTAGTCAGGGTTTTGATTCTGATTGGAAATTTAAACAACAACTTGACTGGCTACAAATAAACAAAGAAACTGAAATATTTAAATGTTTTAGCCTCGTATTGCTTACGATGATTACAAGAAGCAAGAAAAATAAATTCTGGGTCTTTGACTGTAAACCCCTTACAGTATAAACACACAAAGAAGAATATGATGAATGCAATAAGGTAATATTTAATAAATCCAACAGGTAATTAGAACAGGCACAGAGTGAAATACAACACTTCAAACAGAACACACACACACACACACACACACACACACACACACACACACACACACACACACACACACAGGTGATGATGATGATGGTGATTGATGAGTCCACACCTGAACATAATTAGTATCCATGACAACAGATGAGTGACGAAGGCAGACGATGATGACATACATAACGAGTCCAAACTTGCGTGATTGTGACACTAATCTAATCCACTAATCCACCTTATTATTAATGTCAGTTGCCTACAGCGCGACCATTTATAAATTGAATGCGTCTGCTTCCACCCGATCTCTAGGCTATATCACGCATTGTAATTTATCGTGCAAATACGCAAAAATACTTTTTTAAAAGATAATTGTGACTTTTTATCTCAGGATTGCCTGATATAAAGTCAGAATTGCGAGATAAACTCACAAAATGCTCGAAAAAAACATTTAGGTTTTAACATATTTGAACACCCATGATACGCACACGTAAGGACCATTTTAAACAATAATATGACACAAAGACATAAATATGTCATTTAACATACTGTAATGACCTGGCAGTCAGCGTTAGCAGCAGCTGGGTGCATTATGGGTAATTGTTTATTGGGAGTTGATTTATGTGTTATTACAGTAAAATCCTTAAGTTTTTGTGATAGTAAAATTATGTGTGTTAATGTTCAAGTTAGATCAGATGTTCTTGGTTCATTTACTGCCTAATGTAAAATGTGTCTCTCACCGTCATGGAGAGAGACGTGTAAGGCAATAGGGCCTTGCCTGAGTAGTTCTTTCTGTGTTCTTAATTAAAAGTGGGAAAAGACAGTATCACTGCCTCCTGTTGGTTTCTTTAACCAATGCTCCACCTGTAGAAACACTCTGGGTCGTGCGGTGTATGGGACATGAGTGTTCATTTCTCGTGTTAGGAATAGCTTAGTAAAAGTGTAAATAGCATAATTTAGCTCCGGTTATACCCACGTTTTATTTGATAACTACCCGTTATTACAGTGGTGTCAGAAGTGGGATTTTAGAAGTCGTTTGAAAGACGCCGTTATGGAGCAAAGTATAGCCGAATTAGAGCGTGCCATTCACGAGAACAGCATCATGCTAGAGCGTCTGACGACGCGGAGGAGCAGGGCTCCGCACCAGCCTGACGGTGCCAGCATTCACCGGGCCGTGAACCATTCTCCTGGTCGCAGACAGAACGAACTTCCGGTCGTCTCACCGACACTCCAAATTAATGGCCGACCGGGCGCCGTCACACGTTCGCCCGCTAAGCTGCCACGATATAGCGGGTTGACGCACCTGGAGCCCTACCTGGCACAAGTCGACCTAGCCGCTCTCCACGATGGGTGGAGCAGTGAGGAGACAGCGATTCACTTGGCCTTCGCCTTGGACGGTGCCGCGCTCCAGGTCCTTATCGATCTGTCTCCCGAAGAGCGGCGTGATCTCCAGGCCCTCACTGCGGCTCTCAACCGCCGCTTTGGGCAGAGAACCTCTGCAGAACAGAGCAGGGAGGAGCTAACTAACCGACGTCGATGTGAAGGAGAGAGTGTGGGTGCTTTCGCCGCTGACATCCGGGTTTACGTACGGAAGGGCTACCCTACCTTCCAGGCCGCAGCGAGGGAAGAGCTGAGCCTCCACGCTTTCCTGCGGGGTCTTACACCTGAGCGGCTCCGCCAACATGTCCGCCTATTGTCACCCCGGGATCTCAGTGAGGCGCTGAGAGAGGCTGAGAGAGCTGAGGAGGTGCTACAGGCTCGGCCGGCGACAGGTCGATCTCCACTCCAGCGCCATCTGACGAGAGCCGCCGAACGGGAGGTGGACGTGGCCCGATCTGAGGAGGAGGTCAGTCGGGTTCAACCAGCAGAGACCCCCCGACGGAGAACGAGGCTAGACCGCTGCTACCGCTGCGGAGAACCGGGGCATTTCGCCAGGGACTGCCCTGCTCCGAGCCCCCGGCCCCGGGCAACGTCACCTCCGGGAAACGACCTCGGAGTGAGGCAGTGAGGGGACCCTCACCCCGTTCTTCAGTACCCCTCCACAACGACTGCCCTACTGTGGGACGCTGCGGGTCTGCCAGAGGACTTTACCTGGACTGTGTTGTTGACGGGCAGCCCTGCAGCGCCCTGGTGGATACAGGGTCCACCATTTGCTTGCTGCGAAAAGGACTGTTGTCTGGAACGGCCGGTCCTCTTCAGGAGGACTGGACCCCCACCAATACCGAACTGCTCACCGTCACAGGTGAAAGGACAGTTATGCCTGGAAAGAAACTGTTGTCTGTGGTGGTGGGGATGAGCCAGACGAGCCACGAGTTCTGGCTCGCTGATATCAGAGATGAGTGCATCATTGGCTTGGACTTGTTAACGCACTGGGGAGCACGTGTTGACGTGCCGGAGGCCGCCCTATGCCTAGGTAATGAGACTGTGCCGTTTCCCGATTGGGCCGGAGCTGTCATGAAAAGCTCCGACCCCCAAACGCCACACGAGAGCTGCAGAGACTCAGGGGGAACGCCGGGGGAGTATTGCAGCCCAGACCAGTACATCTCCGCCACTAACACCGCATGCTCCATCCGCCCCCCCGTCACCTGAAACTGTTGTTGCTGTTGAGGAGTTGGGGCGGCGAAGCAGTGAGCATCTGAGCACACCGCAGCAGGAGCAGTTACAACGCCTATTGGGAGACTTTATGGACATTTTTGCAGCCGTGAGGAGGACTGTACCAGAACAGCTTTGGTGCAGCATCACATTGACACTGGCCCTGCTGCCCCCATTCGCTTGCGCCCCCATAGACTGCCTCTCGCCAAGCGCCAGGCTGCTGAAGAAATGATCCGAGAAATGGCAGCTAACGGCATTATTGAGCCCTTGGACAGTCCCTGGGCTGCACCTATGGTCATGGTGCGGAAGAAAACTGGGGCGTGGCGCCCTTGTGTGGACTTTCGGCGACTAAATGCGGTCACCCGCAAGGACTCATACCCACTGCCGCGTATTGATGATGCATTGGATTATGTAGCTGGATCCTGTTGGTTTAGCTCTTTGGACTTGCGCAGTGGTATTGGCAAGTGGAGCTGGCGGCAGAGGCCCGGCCCAAAACTGCATTTACAATTGGGCAAGGACTGTGGCAGTTTAAAGTGATGCCCTTTGGACTGTGTAATGCCCCAGCCACCTTTGAGAGGCTGATGGAGCGGGTCCTTAAAGACATTCCCCGCACCCGCTGTGTGGTTTACTTGGACGATCTGTTGGTCCATGCCAGAGACTTTGATCAGGCTGTCCACAACTTACGGGAGGTCCTGACAGCCATCCGTAGCGCTGGGTTGCTGTTGAACCCGGCCAAGTGCAACTTGCTCACCCGCCAGACGCAGTTCCTGGGACACGTGGTCAGTGAGAGCGGGGTGGCTACCGACCCAACAAAGGTGGCCGCGGTGAGGGACTGGCCCCCACCAACCAACATCACTGAGCTGCGGAGCTTTCTGGGCCTGGCGTCCTACTACAGGAGGTTCGTTAGAGACTTTGCAACCATTGCCAGCCCCTTACATCAGCTGACAAACAAGGGCCGGCGTTTTGGGTGGTCTGAGGACTGTGCTGCGGCCTTTCGACAGCTAAAAGCGGCTCTCATCGACGCTCCTGTCCTAGCCTACCCTGATCCCAACCAAGCGTTCCTTGTAGACACTGATGCCAGTAACGTGGGGGTTGGGGCCGTACTATCCCAGAAGGGGGAGAATGGAGAGCGAGTGGTAGCCTACTATAGTTGCAGCCTCAGTCGCCCAGAAAGAAATTACTGTGTCACCCGGCGGGAGTTGCTAGCGGTGGTCCTGGCAGTCCGTCACTTCAGGCCCTTACCTCCTGGGCACCAGGTTCACACTGAGGACAGACCACGCTAGCCTCACTTGGATCTGAATTTCCGCCAGCCAGAGGGTCAGGTGGCAAGGTGGCTGGAGATCCTTCAAGAGTATGACTTCGAGGTTCAACACCGACCAGGGCGGCAGCATGCTAACGCTGACGCACTCTCCAGACGTCCATGCTTTGCTGACGAATGTCGATACTGCAGTTGCCAGGAAGAACGATGTCTGGGGCCATCGTCAGCAGCAGTAAGGCCAGGTGACACCTGTGGGGATGGGGAGCCGTTCACCACCGAGCAGCTGAGGCAACAGCAGGCGAATGATCAGGTACTGATGAAGGTCAGGGGCTGGTTAGAGGCCCAAACATGTCCGGACTGGCCAGCCGTGTCCTCCCAGGGGCCCGAGATCAAGACGCTTCATTCTCAGTGGGGCAGCCTGGAGCTCCACGAAGGCGTGATCTATAGGCGGTGGCAGGCGCCGGGTGGGGGGATCGACCGGTTGCAACTCCTGGTTCCCCATGCTCTGCGGCCAGAGGTCCTCCGTTGGGTACATGGGGCAGCGGGGGCCGGCCATTTCGGGAACTCCAAGACAGTGCGGCGGCTGCGGCAGCGTTTCTACTGCCGGATGCGCAAGATACAGAGCTGTATGTTCATTGCTGTGAATTTGCACGCACAGAAGACCTATCAACGCTCTATGCGCCATTACAGCAGACTTGTCGGGCCTATGGAAGGATGGTGACATCTTGGGTCCATTTCCCATCACAGATGCTGGCAACCGTTTTGTTCTGGTCGCTATGGACTATTTTACGAAGTGGCCGGAGGCGTATGCAGTGCCGGATCAGAGTGCTTCCACTACGGCGCAGCGACTAGTGGACGAGATGTTTGCCCGGTTTGGGGTGCCGGACGAACTTCACAGTGACCAGGGGCGTAACTTTGAGAGCCGGTTGTTCAGTGAGGTGTGCCAGCGATTGGGGGTGAAGAAGACAAGAACCACTCCCCTCCACCCGCAAAGCGATGGACTCGTTGAGCGGTTCAACCGGACCCTGGCCACCCAACTTGCCATCTTGACCAGTCAGCACCAGAGAGACTGGGATCAGCATCTGCCTCTGGTCCTGTGGGCATATAGGACAGCTGTGCAGGAGTCAAGTCAGTGCACACCGGCGGCGCTGATGTTTGGGAGGAAGCTCCGCACGCCGGTGGACTTGGTGTTCGGGTCACCCCCCGAGCCAGAGATTGCTGGCGGACCAGAATTGGATTACTTCAGGAAATTGAAGGAACGTCTGAGCACGGTCCACCAAATGGCCAGGGAGGCTCTAGGGGACGCTGGAGCCCGCCAGAAACGGGCATACGATGCCCGGGCCCACGGGCCTACGATTGGGCCCGGGGACAAAGTGTGGGTGTACTGCCCCCAGAGGAAGCGGGGGTTGTCACCCAAACTGACTCATCATTGGCAGGGACCTGGGGAGATATTGGACAAAATTTCCGAGGTGGTCTTCCGGGTCCGAATGCCTGGACGGGGTAGACGGGTGGTGCTTCATAAGGACCGATTGGCACCGTACCACCCACTGGTCCCAGAGCAAAAGACTGATGGAAGCCACAGTGGCTCCCCAAAATCCCCTCCCAGCGCCGAAACGGACAATAATGGACTCAAGGCTGAGCCTGGCGCTGGCGGTAGAACACCAGGGAGTTCAAAGCGTGTTCGACGCCGGCCGGGACATTTGTTAGATTTTGTTGTGGGAGATTAGGGTTGTGGGGACACTAACCCTCTTGGGTGGGGGTTATTGTAATGACCTGGGAGTCAGCGTTAGCAGCAGCTGGGTGCATTATGGGTAATTGTTTATTGGGAGTTGATTTATGTGTTATTACAGTAAAATCCTTAAGTTTTTGTGATAGTAAAACTATGTGTGTTAATGTTCAAGTTAGATCAGATGTTCTTGGTTCATTTACTGCCTAATGTAAAATGTGTCTCTCACCGTCATGGAGAGAGACGTGTAAGGCAATAGGGCCTTGCCTGAGTAGTTCTTTCTGTGTTCTTAATTTAAAAATGGGAAAAGACAGTATCACTGCCTCCTGTTGGTTTCTTTAACCAATGCTCCACCTGTAGAAACACTCTGGGTCGTGCGGTGTATGGGACATGAGTGTTCATTTCTCGTATTAGGAATAGCTTAGTAAAAGTGTAAATAGCATAATTTAGCTCCGGTTATACCCACATTTTATTTGATAACTACCCGTTATTACAATACAATACAATTTGAGCTATTCTCCTTCGCACGGTCGCTGTGTAAACAGTGGAGCGATACTTCAGCCGGCGACATCGAGCGCGAGCTTTACACGTGATGCAGATCAGCTCAATCCCAACAATTGTAGTTAAAAAGTATATAGATTTTTTTAAATGACTATGGTTTGTCTAGATACGCCTCTTCCTCAGCTGGTCGAGCTCAGCCGCTGAAGCTCTTCAAGACCTCTGAAACTGCATTGATTTGGACTTCAAAACGTTGGTGTCCATTGACGTCCATTATTCGAAGGAAAATCCAGAAATATTTTCCTCAAAAAACGTAATTTCTCTTCCACTGAGGAAAAAAAGACATGATATCTCGGATGGCATTGGGGTGAGTAAACTATTAGGAAAATTTCATTTTGAGGTGAACTAATCCTTTAATATCATAATCATAAAGTGCAAATAGTTTACCAGTTACTGCACTTCTTCCAGTTTTCCCCTATAGCGGGCTACAGTAAATCAGGATTCTCCCACATTCCCAGAAATAGCTTACTTCTGTGCTGCGAAATAATTGTTGTTAATTAATACTTATTTGTGTAATTACACTGTAACAAAGACACCTTAAAATAAAGTGTAACCAAAAAAATATACATCTTTTAGGCAGTTCACAATAATATAATTGCAAAAATCAAATATATCATATTTTCAAATGATTTATATGGCAGAATCAACACTTTCTATTGCAAATACCTAAATTATATTCTTTAGAAATCATATTTTGAATGCAAATAATTTAGATTTATATTACTTGCATAACTTGATTAAGTGTAGATAATTTTTTAGTTTTAGTTATGTTTCATGCATATTAAAAATATTTCTTTTCCCGACAAATATCTTTTTAGTGTTTGGCATATAAATTGTCAGGCCTCAGATATTTCTGTACTCATGTTTTTTGGAAAGGTTTTTCTGAAGCTCATATCCCATCCGTCATCAGTCTCCGCTAACACGCGTCTTTAATTCGACACTCGATGCACTGGACAGCAGCTCTAAATGCTGCTCACGTCATGATATCATCGTTCTGTCATGTCACGCCAGAGGATTCGCTCTTACAAATGCGTTTCCTGAAAGGCTGAGAGGAGAGAGATAACGCTTTAAGGTTGACTAATCACAGACATATTTTCACGTGATAAATCTTTCTCAAAAATCTCTGTATCAGAAGTGGAGACCCACTGCCCTGCAAAGGTTATATCCAATATAATATCCAACTTGTGATTTTCAAGTGATCCTGAAGAGCTTGATTAGCTGGGTTGAGGAGTGTTAAAGCTGGGTTGAAGACCTCCGCTTAAAAGATCTGCAAGTTTCAAAGATCAAATCGCAGATAAATGGAGTTTTTGCTTCTCAAAATAAAGATGATTCTGAACTGAATTCGTCAGTAATTCCAGTCTCACTTCCTGCTGAATCTGCATAGGATTGTAACTCATTCGCATAATGCCAGCCTGTGGTCTTGATTGGCTGAGCTGCGTCTCTTAGCTCCGCCCTCAAACACTAGTGTATCTGAGACTGGAAGAGTTTGGTTCGTGTTGTTTGAGAAGACGCTGTTTTCTGCTGACAAAGCAAATCCACTGTGATGAGATTGATACGATAAAACCCACGCCATCGTTACTGTTCGTATCACTGTGATCAAAAGCTGAGATTCAGATATGATAATGACGTTTGCTTTCTGACCAATCACAGCAGAGCAGCTCTCAGAGAGGCGGGACTTAGAGAGACTGAATCTTTACAGAAGCGTTTCAGACACTGAGAGAAAAGAGCTGACGCTGCAGTGGAGATTATGAGGACATTAATGTGTTTTTAATCTTGGATTAATTCGAACTTGTTGAGATTTCAAAACAAAATGAGAAACCTTAAAAATAGCATAAAAGGCACTTTTAAGGAGCCAAGTTTAACCTAAAAGCTTTCAAATATGTAGATAATTCACAATATTTAATTGAAAGTTCTCTCGCACACACACACACACACACACACACACACACACACACACACACACACACACACACACACACACACACACACACACACACACACACACACACACACACACACACACACACACACATTATTAGCTAAAAAATATAGCTCTCAAATCTCATTTCCATTCACGCATAGTCATATGGCATATCAAGGAATCACATATTTGGTTAAATTTATCGAGGAAGCTTTCCAGTAAATTAAGTTGAATATAGCACACATTTACCAATTGTATTATTTCACTGTGCTCTTTATTATTGTGGAGTTCAGCAGCATCGGTCCCCAATAGGGTGGCCATTTCCATAACACCAAAAAGGAGGACACATATATTTTGGTGATCGGTGGTTTTGTTGACGGGGGTGGGGGGGGGGGGTGGGGGGGGGGGGGGGGGTTGGTATGTGTTGGGTTGGTGCTGAGGGCACGCAACTCTAGCTCTCTGCCGCGCGCTGCACGGTTTGGAGCACATAGAGTATGTTCTGTCTCGCATGCGCGGCTCTAGATTCCAAGAGATTTGAACAAATTTACGGGCATCAGAGAGCCGCTATCATTATGCGGGATTTTAAGTTAATTTAAAACAAAAAAAAAAGAGTTAATTTTTTTCAAAAATTCAGCGCAACTCCAAAAAGGAGGACAAATGAGTGTCCGGCTTGAGGCTGCGCCGGACGCCGAACAGGGGGCTTAAAATCCGGACTGTCCGGCCAAAATCCGGACGTATGGCCACCCTAGTCCCCAACTTTCTAAATATGGAAAAGAACAACAATATTATTCTGCACAACATCTATTTTTGTGTCCTATAAAGAAGAAAATCATGTTGATTTGAAAAAACTAAATTAAAAGATGACAGAATTGAGTGATTATCTCAGATCTGATGGCTGCTGTGAATCTGTGTTGTAGACTGTAGACTTTACTCATGTGTTTATCCATGTTAGAAAGAGCCACCCCAAAAAACAAGATCTTCCTCGAAGACGCCCCATAAAAACACACACAAGAGAATGGGCAAGCAGTGTGTTTTTAAAATCCTAAAACCCCGGACTCCCTCATCTTGACATGTATGTCTCTATATGGCCCTATAGAAATGAAAGAGCTTCATTGTAAAGTAAATGTGCAGTAATGTGTCCTCTCCGTCTTGCTGACAGCTGGAGCCCACACACATTTCCTTCTGTGTAATGAGAATATACTGTATCCTCCTCAAGCAAACACAGGACTACCGCGGTAAACTCAGATCCATGCAGTTCTATCCTTTCTCTTATTTTCAACAAAGCCTTCATCCTTTCATGCATTTGTTTTTTCATGCAACATTTTGCGACTCGCTGGAAAACCGGCTCCAAATGCATTCTGTTTCCAGCAATCTTCCCTAAGATGTCAATAAGAAATAAAGAATGAGCTCTGAATCCTGGATTGGGAAAACGATATCCATTGAAATAGAAAATGTGCAGATAAATAGTAGATAGTAACTAACTTTTTAAGGGGATTGAGAAGCCCACAGCTAAAAAGTCGGAGGTCATGCTAGTCTTTTCTTTCCTACACACAGAAGGGTTAAAAATAACACAACTTGGGTTGTTTTATAACCCAGCAAGATGGGTTGCTAATTTTTTAACCCAACAGATGAGTTAAATATTCTACCCAAATGCTGGGTCAAATTAAATACAATTCTGGGTTGATTCAACTACACATTTGTTATATAGTGTACCCAAATGCTGGGTCAAATTAAATACAATTCTGGGTTAATTCAACTACACATTTGTTATATAGTGTACCCAAATGCTGGGTCAAATTAAATACAATTCTGGGTTGATTCAACTACATATTTGTTATATAGTGGAGCCAAATGCTGGGTCAAATTAAATACAATTCTGGGTTGATTCAATTACATATTTGTTATATAGTGTACCCAAATGCTGGGTCAAATTAAATACAATTCTGGGTTGATTCAACTACATATTTGTTATATAGTGTACCCAAATGCTGGGTCAAATTAATTACAATTCTGGGTTAATTCAACTACATATTTGTTATATAGTGTACCCAAATGCTGGGTCAAATTAAATACAATTCTGGGTTGATTGAACTACATATTTGTTATATAGTGTACCCAAATGCTGGGTCAAATTAACGCATTTGCCATATTAATTCTAACACATTACAGTACAATTTAAGAAAATAAATTGCAATAGACTATTATTTAGACGATCGCTCGGTGTGTGAACTCACTCTGATGATGATGTGATGACGTTCAAGCACAAACAACCCACGTGCTGGGTCAACTGATGTATGTTGGGTTGATGGATTTTGACTCAATGCATGAGTTGCACAAAATAATTAAAATTCCACATAAATAACCCATAATGGGTAAAATATTTCAATTGGTTGGGTTGATGAAATAACCCAGCTGTTTTTAGTGTGTATGTTGTCATATATGTCCAACGCCTCATAAGAACAAGAACAAATGTTGTACAATAAATACAAGTACATAAAATAACAAATTATTTCATCAACCCAAGGCGATCTTCATAAACTGTAAACCTTTCTACTCGCCACGGGAGTTTTCCTCTTTCATTCTCGTGAATGTTTACATCCCTCCAGACGCGTGCGTGAGCGCGGCGCTACAACAGCTGGCTGAACAAATAGCCGAAACGGAACAAAGGTACCCAGACTCTCTTTTAATAATTCTAGGGGATTTTAACAAAGCAAATCTTTCCCGTGAACTTCCAAAATACAGACAGCACGTTACATGTCCCACAAGAGACAGTAATATACTGGACCACTGTTACACCACAATAAAGAATGCGTATCACTCCGTCCCACGGGCAGCTTTGGGGCTATCTGATCACTGTTTGGTTCATCTTATACCGACCTACAGGCAGAAACTGAAATCAGCTAAACCTGTAATAAGGACTGTAAAAAGATGGACTAATGAAGCAGAGCAGAGTCTACAGGCCTGCTTCGATTGCACTGATTGGACTGTTTTTGAAGCTGCTACCAACGATCTGGATGAGCTCACAGATACTGTTACATCATATATCAGTTTCTGTGAGGATACATGCATTTCTACCAGGACATTCTTATCATTCACCAATGATAAACCATGGTTTACTGGGAAACTCAAACAGCTTCGTCATGCCAAAGAGGATGCTCACAAAAGTGGGGATAAAATCTTGTATAACCATGCCAAGAACAGACTGACAAAGGAGATCAGAGTTGCTAAAAGAGCCTACTCTGAAAAGCTGAAAAACCAGTTTTCATCCAACGACCCATCATCAGTCTGGAATGGCCTGAAGAACATCACCAATTACAAGTCACCATCCTCCCGATCTGTGGACAATCCACACCTGGCTGATGATTTAAACTCATTTTACTGCAGGTTTGAAAAGCCCTCATTCACACCTCTCACCGGCTCTGACCTGCAGTTCACACATCCACCATCACCTCCTACACCCCCTCCTCTCCCCCCTCCTGCCATCCAACCTGAGCTTAAGGTCTGTGTGGAGGACGTGAGCCGAGTCTTCAAAAAACAGAAGACTAGGAAAGCCTCAGGCCCAGACGGCATCTCGTCTGCTTGTCTAAAAGCCTGCGCTGACCAACTGGCCCCGGTCTTCACGCAGATCTTCAACAGATCATTGGAGCAATGTGAAGTTCCCTGCTGCTTCAAACGCTCCACTATCATTCCGGTCCCCAAAAAAACCAAAATCACTGGACTTAATGACTACAGACCTGTAGCTCTCACGTCCGTGGTCATGAAGTCGTTTGAAAGACTGGTGTTGGCCCACCTGAAGGACATCACTGGACCCCTGCTGGATCCTTTTCAGTTTGCTTACAGAGCAAACAGGTCTGTGGATGATGCAGTCAACATGGGTCTGCATTATATCCTGCAACATCTCGACAGACCTGGGACTTATGCAAGGATCCTCTTTGTGGACTTCAGTTCGGCCTTCAATACCATCATGCCTGATCTACTCACAGACAAACTGACCCAGCTCTCCATTCCATCCTCTATCTGTCAGTGGATCTCCAGCTTCCTGACGGACCGGCAGCAGCTCGTGAGACTGGGGAAACACACATCCAGGACTCTCACCACCAGCACTGGCGCCCCCCAAGGGTGCGTTCTCTCCCCACTGCTCTTCTCCCTGTACACTAACGACTGCACTTCTAAAGACCCCACTGTCAAGCTCCTGAAATTTGCAGACGACACCACTGTCATCGGTCTCATCCGAAACGGTGACGAGTCTGCTTACAGACTGGAGGTTGAACAGCTGGCTGTCTGGTGCAGTTATAACAACCTTGAGCTGAACACGCTCAAAACAGTGGAGATGACCGTGGACTTCAGGAGGAACAGCCCAGCACTCCCCCCACTCACCATCATGAACAGCACTGTGGAAGCAGTGGAGTCATTCAGGTTCCTGGGCACTATCATCTCTCAGGACCTGAAGTGGGACAATCACATTGACTCCATTGTGAAAAAGGCCCAGCAGAGACTGTATTTCCTTCGCCAGCTGAGGAAGTTCAACCTGCCACAGGAGCTGCTGATTCAGTTCTACTCAGCCGTCATCGAGTCTGTCCTATGCACTTCCATCACTGTCTGGTTTGGTTCAGCTACCAAATCAGACATCATGAGACTACAGCGGACAGTCCGGACTGCAGAGAGGATCATTGGTGCCCCCTGCCAACCCTCCAGGACCTGTACTCTTCCAGAGTGAGGAAGAGAGCAGGTAAAATCATCACAGACTCCACTCACCCTGGACACCACCTGTTTGAACTGTTACCGTCAAGACGGAGACTCAGATCACTGGCCACAAGAACATCTCGGCACAGGAACAGTTTCTTCCCACAGGCCATTTCCCTCCTGAACAGTTAACATATCTCCCAAGGCATATGCCTTTAAGTGCAATACCCCCACTGTTTAGTGCAATATCTCCTAAACTCAGGTTATTTATATTTATATTTATTCATACTATTCAAAATACTGTATATATGTTCATAATCCGAAAATGTTTATTCTGACTAAACCCAACCGTGGCCTTATATTTTATATTTTATAGTATTTTCATATATATATATATATATATATATATATATATATTTTTTTTTTTTATAATTTTATTTTTAGATTTTGTATTACTGTTTCTTGTTGTATTTGTATCTGTATATGTGCACTGGAAGCTTCAGTACCAAAGAAAATTCCTTGTGTGTGCAAGCACACTTGGCAATAAAGCTCTTTCTGATTCTGATTCTGATTCTGATTCTGAAATGTGGGCGGGGCTTGATTTGGTCCGTGTGGAATTGATTGGATGATTGGATGGTTGTGGTTTGCTATTGGCTGAGCTCAGAGAAGAGATGCTAAAAGAGGAAGTTATTCTGATTCAAGATTACCAGGAACATGAATTTAACACAATAATGATCATTTATAATAAACACTGCAATATTCCATTAAAAACAAGATTTTCATGGAGACTTTAAATGTAATGTAGGAGAACTGTAAGAACATCGCCTGTTCTTGGTTCAGTTATTTAGGCCTACCTCACTCTTTATTTAAGCCCTTAGTTTTTCAAATTTTCTTTAAGTTTGTCTTTCTTCATGTTATAGTGGTTGTGAGTTTTTTCCCCAAGATTATCTCCTGCATGTGAAGCGAGAACATCAAAAATACAACTGCAAACATTAAAATGTCCAATAACAAAAGTTCAGTAGTGATCTGTGGAGGAAACTCTGGAAATGAAGAAATTAGAGAGCTTGCAAAAGAGAAAAAAGGGTAAAAGGTGTAAAAAACCAAGCAACAATGCCAACAACTCCAAGATCATGGGTTTGATTCTCAAGTCATCCTCATTTATATAGCGCTTTTAACAATGTAGATTGTTTCAAAGCAGCTTTACAGAGACAAACATATAATTTAAGGTAACAGAGATTGGTTTGGTTTTATAGCGGTTCTTGAATAATGTTATTTCCAGCTAAAGTTAGTTTTGATTGATTCGCTTCCGTCAAAATGATCATTTGTTATTAAATTAGGGGCCGCTAAGACGACGCCGTTCTCTCTAAATAGACTTTAAACTGAACCTGTGATAAACACTGATGGCGTTCACATGCGCATTAAGAATTTATTCTATAGTTATGTGCGTTTGAATATATGTGTGCGCAGGTTTGTGATTCCCTACAAACCATGCCTAAACAAACTTGTCTTGCCTATAAATTTTGATGCAGAATTTTAGTTTATTTTATCACTTCGGGTAGGTACGCGAACCAAATTTTCCACAAGGCTTTATCTGTAGAGCTGTATCGGGATCCTCCATAGGGAGAGGCTGGCTGGCTAGTCTCTAGATTCTCAGGGAATGTGTGAACGCATAAAATGTGTACCTTTAAAGGGGTGGTAAAGTATGATTTCACTTTTCTAACTTTAGTTAGTGTGTAATGTTGCTGTTTGAGCATAAACAACATCTGCAAAGTTACAATGCTCAAAGTTCAAAGCAAAGGAAGATATTTGCTTTTAAAGTAAAGGACGACAACAAACGGCTGGTCGAGACTACACGACATTCCTCCCGGGTTAGTGACATCACCAACCCAAAAATTTACATAAGCCCCGCCCCCGAACACTTTCTGTCATTTTAGTGTGTGTGCGTGAGGTGATCGCAACTGCTCACACACACACACACACACACACACACACACACACACAAGCTCTTGAAACCCCGCCCTCTGCAGCAGCTCATTAGCATTTAAAGAGCCATGCACAAAACGGTGCGTTTTTGCAAACCCTCAAAAAGTGACAACTTTAACATGCTATATAAAAATATCTGTGGGGTATTTTGTGCTAAAAGTTGACACACACACTCTGGGGACATCAGAGATTTATTTTACATCTTGTGAAAATGGCATTTTACCACCCCTTTAAATGCAATACAATTTGCGTTGGGATAAAAGTGTCTGCCAAATGCATACATGTACCGTACATAAAAACACTGTGATAATCCATGTTTGTTTCTGGACTGCTTACATCATCATCATCATCATCATCATCATCATGTAAACTACCACAATAATTGTGGTTGTGAAATGCAGTGGAAACGCAGGCGGTTCCCGACACCAGCGCCGCTTCAGAGAAACACGGTGAGTTACCGCATCTCCAGCTCTTCCCCTGACAAACCCATTCGAGGAGAAACATGGAAAGGTCATGGCCAATAACAGACGCTCTCATAGTTAATTGCTCTCAGATTTGCACAACAGGCATGCTGATAAGACCAACTAAATGCCTGATTAAACAGACTATTTTGTGACTGAAATCACTACATATCTGCAGAAATTAAACTTCATAATTAAGGCACTGAGCACGTTTGGTTGATAGGTAATGTCTGATGAGATTTAAGAAATAAAACTTGTGATCTGTAGAAGAAAGTGTGAAATTTACTTTTCCTAAACTCAACAAATAGAAGACACAGAAAGGCTTAATCAAAATTGGCAAGAATTATTTGAAACTTGAAATGATGCAGATTGGTTTGAATCGTGTAAAAGGTTTGACATTTAATAAACTAATCCTAGATGTCCTCTCACTGCCCTTTGAGGAGGTCTATGATAACTGGAGATTCGTTAGTTTCCTTTTCATAATACTGTCAGGAAATATCCATCCATTTGTCTTTATACTGATCACTGATCATCATCAGATTATTCCAGCATAAATTGTATCAATATTTAGATTTAGTTTACATGTGCATCCTCGTATTATACATTGCCTACTATACTGTCAAGTTTTTTTCCGGAATAGATTTTCTACTATAAAGGTAAGAATGAAACGGTCTCTTCTTCACTCTAATTGATGTGTTTTCAATCATCATTTGACATTTCTCCCCATCAAACACTGAAAAGTTTGTTTACAACACACAGCAATGTTTCTGTGACTTTCCAACCCGATCTCACGCAATTTGTACGAATTTTACGAGGTGGCTAATTCATAACAATGCGTACGATACTTTATACTTATGATTGCTAGACGGTATGCAATATAAGTATAAGACTATAGACAACCCTTTTGGACTCCAAGTCAAGTCATCCTCATATAGCGCTTTTAACAATGTAGATCGTTTCAAAGCAGCTTTACAGAGATAAACATATAATTTAAGGTGACAGAGATCGGTTTGGTTTTATAGCGGTTCTTGAATAATTTATTTCCAGCTAAAGTTAGTTTTGATTGATTCACTTCTGTCGAAATGATCATTTGTTATTAAATTAGGGCCGCTAAGACGACGCGTTCTCTCTAAACAGACTTTAAACTGAACCTGTGATAAACGCTGATGGCGTTCACATGCGCATTAAAGCAACACTATGTAACATTTGTTACCTTAAAATAATGTTTCCAAAATCTTATCAGTGCTTCATCAAGTCATAACAGGGTGAAAGGCACTTCTGCATCGCCTGACGGAGTCTGTGTCGCTTTTACTGGCGCGTCGGAGCTTCGGGGTTAGGGTAGTAACCCAACCACAAAAACAACTACAAAATTCGACTGCTTTACGTCAAGCGCTACAGTAGTCATTATTTCGTTATTTCGGCGGTAATGGACAATTTCGTTTCCAACCAGTAGGGCGACCGAAGAGGAAAAGTTCCATGGTGTTGCTTTAAAGGGGGGGTGAAACACTCAGTTTCACTCAATCTCATGTTAATCTTGAGTACCTATAGAGTAGTATTGCATCCATCATATCTCCAAAAAAGTCTTAAGTTTTTTTATATTTATAAAAGAAAAATAGGCTGTACCGAGTCTTTCCGGAAAAACCCGAGCGGGTGGAGGCGTGCCGTGTGGGCGGGAGCGCGCGAAGCTTTTGCGTGTGTTGTAAACAGACAGACTCGTGGTTTATGAGGACATGATTTAGTTTTACAATAAACAAACTGACACCTACAGTGGCCAGCTAAACAACTGTATTTAAACACACAAAACAACACACACACACACACACACACACACACACACACACACACACACACACACACACACACACACACACACACACACACACACACACACACACACACACACAACCATACATCGCATGCTCCATCGATACATTAACTGTACGTGATCATGTTGTTTACTTGCTGTGCTTAACGCTACACGCTGATAGTTAACAACACACAGACATTTGAAGCAGTTTTACTCACCGCCAGCGGTTCCGTGAACCTTTATCGTTGGGACTGCTCCATCTTTAAGTATTAGGCGATCTGCAAATCGTCGAACTGTGCCTTGTTTATAAAACTATTACCGTCGAAATGAAGGGAACAAACAAGAACTCCGTTGCTGCTCTGGAAAAACAAAATCCATCCACAGGTCCCTTAACGCTGGGTTCTTTGGAAATTTGTGCAGTGTTGTCTTGCCCTGGCAACCAAAAACACACTTTTTTGGTGCCATTGTTTTGATTGCAGCGCAGCCGAGCCCAGCGCTCTGACGGGCATAGGCGTACTCTCGCACGCTCTAGGCTACAGCTGCGCGCGCCCTTCCGGGAGAATGCCTTAAGACCCGTAAAGGAAATTCCGCCCACTCTGACGTCACACACACACCCGTATTCGAAAAAAACTTTCCGAAACTTGTAACAAACCGAAAGGTGTATTTTTGAAACAGAATTACTACATCAAACTTACAACTTCATTTTTGAAACTTTGTCCATGTTTAGCATGGGAATCCAACTCTTTAACAGTGTAAAAAACTCACTATGCATGAAACAGCATTTCACCCCCCCTTTAAGAACTGATTCTATAGTTATGTGCGTTTGAATATATGTGCGCAGATTTGTGATTCCCTACAAACCATGCCTAAACAAACTACTTGTCTTGCCTATACATTTTGATACCGAATTTTATTTTATTTGATCACTTTGGGGTAGGTACGCGAACCGAATACATTTGACTCCAGCAGTGATTGCACAGGCCACACACACACACACACACACACACACACACACACACACACACACCACACACACACAACACACACACACCACACACACACACCACACACACACACACACACACACACACACACACACACACACACACACACAACACACACACACACACACACACACACACACACACACACACACACACACACACACACACACACACACACACACACACACACAAAGCTTGTGACCTTGTCCCGGTGTGACGTGGTGCTGTCAGATTCCCAGAGCCGTCGGGCTAAGGTGTGTGTGATCCAACACACACACACTGTCGGGCTGAGGTGTGTGTGATCTTCAGCTGTAACGGGTCTGGGTTTCAGGAACACTTCAGGGCTGGATCTGTCATGATGAAGAGACTCAGTCTATGATTTGATGTTAGATTTTGTCTGAAAGGATATTAGAGAATAATTCTGTCAGTCATCATGAACATGCACATATGTGACCCTGGATCACTAACCCAGTCACGAGTCCCATGGCAATATATTTGTGGCAATAGCCAACAATACATTGTATGGGTCAAAATTATCGATTTTTCTTTTATGCCAAAAATCATTAGGATATTAAGTAAAGATCATGTTCCATGAAGATATTTGGTAAATTTCCTACCGTAAATATCTAAAAAATGTATATCTGTGAGTGAATGCAGTGAATCGTGAACATTAATGCACAACTTTAAAGGAGATTTTCTCAATGTTTCAATTTTTTTGCTCCCTCAGATTCTAGATTTTAATATAGTTGTATCGCGGCCAAATATTGCCCGATGTCATAACAAACCAACATCAATGGAAAGCGTATTTATTCAGCTTTCGTGTGATGTATAAATCTCAATTTTAAAAAATTGACCCCATGTGACTGGTTTTGTCATCCAGGGTGATATTATCAGATCAAAGATTTTTTCTTTTTTAAATGTTTGCATTTGTTATTTAGATTAACACTTCACAAAAATGTCCCATGTGTGCATTAGTAAATGCATTAATATGAAATAATAATGAGCATGATGATATTCAAACTGCTCTGACTTAGTGTGCTTTATCTTTTCTAACTGATTGGAGATTTTTGTTTAAATTGTTTTTCAACAATAGTTGTTTCACGATCCAGACACAGTCCAGGTCCACAGTTTCACAGGCCACTCCACCTTTATATGTAAAGTTTACACTCATACACACATTCATTATTGCAAAGTGATTATTATACAGTTAAAATATTGTGCTACAGGATCTCATTGCAACATGAGAAGTGCCTGCCGAATTCATTACTCGTTTTGAAGCAATTTGTGCCTTTCTAAAAGAGGTATTTGGCTTCGAGCACATCGCTGGTGAAAAGGGTCTATTATTTCATCATGTTCATTGTTCACCTTATCATTTGGCATGTCGTATTGCAGACAGTGGTTCTCAATCCTGGTCTTGCACATGTTAGATGAGTCTCTTATTTCAGTGTTATGAAATGGCTGCCCATATTCAGATATTTCCAGTCAAGCCAATACAGCTTTCAGTATTAGAAAGAAGATCGACTGAAATCAGTGGAACGGTGTGCGATTTGACCATGGGTTTTGTTGAGAGGTATTGCTTCAGTCCAGGAATACACTTGTGTTTACAAGACACCAACAACAACAACAACAACAACAACACAACAACAAAACAACAACAACAACAACAACAACAACAACATCAAAAAGGATAAAGTTTGACTGGATAATAATATCAAATCTTAGATAGACACTACCTTGGATAGTTTTGTTTCGGACACAAGCAGAACTATAAAATGACTTGTTTTTATGAGTTATATCTGTAAAATAATCAATACCCATTACATTTGGATGGGCAGAAAATCTGATTAAAATGTCTTTTTATATCTTACTTGAAAGAGATATGAACAACAGTTAAATTATAATAAAATGTTTTTTTTTTCTATGCATACAAAAGAAATAAAGACATTTGGGAAAGAGTTTGTCAAAGTAAAAGTTATGTAGTCTTACTAAACCAGTGGTCTAGTGAAGTTCTCCTGAGGCTGTGTGCTAGACATACTTAATCTATTAGTGTCTTAATACTGTATACATAATTAACACTTTCTGTGCAATCAAACATGAACTTAAGCTTTACAGTGTGTGTTCTACTCCACTGTAGTCCATTAATTACCCTGCTATGATAAAAAATATAATTAAAAATACTGAAGACAAACATAGCTGGACTGCTCATGCATAAATGGACAAAAAAAGGACTTTAGATTACAAACAAATTTTAATTAAAAAAATAATTTCACAGACCTGTTATCCATGATTTGCACAAAAACACCAAATAAACCAGTCCAAAATGTGTAAAGACAGTCCAAAACAGTAAACAAAAGAAAGAAAATGACTGATTATTATACAGATACACTCACCTAAAGGATTATTAGGAACATCTGTTAAATTTCTCATTAATGCAATTATCTAATATCTTCAATGCATTTAGGGGTGTGGTCCTGGTCAAGACAATCTCCTGAACTCCAAACTGAATGTCAGAATGGGAATGAAAGGTGATTTAAGCAATTTTGAGCGTGGCATGGTTGTTGGTGCCAGACGGGCCGGTCTGAGTATTTCACAATCTGCTCAGTTACTGGGATTTTCACGCACAACCATTTCTAGGGTTTACAAAGAATGCCGTGAAAAGGGAAAATCATCCAGTATGCGGCAGTCCTGTGGGCGAAAATGCCTTGTTGATGCTAGAGGTCAGAGGAGAATGGGCCGACTGATTCAAGCTGATAGAAGAGCAACTTTGACTGAAATAACCACTGTTACAACCCAGGTATGCAGCAAAGCATTGTGAAGCCACAACACGCACAACCTTGAGGCGGATGGGCTACAACAGCAGAAGACCCCACCGGGTACCACTCATCTCCACTACAAATAGGAAAAAGAGGCTACAATTTGCAAGAGCTCACCAAAATTGGACAGTTGAAGACTGGAAAAATGTTGCCTGGTCTGATGAGTCTCGATTTCTGTTGAGACGTTCAGATGGTAGAGTCAGAATTTGGCGTAAACAGAATGAGAACATGGATCCATCATGCCTTGCTTCCACTGTGCAGGCTGGTGGTGGTGGTGTAATGGTGTGGGGGATGTTTTCTTGGCACACTTTAGGCCCCTTAGTGCCAATTGGGCATCGTTTAAGTGCCACGGCCTACCTGAGCATTGTTTCTGACCATGTCCATCCCTTTATGGCCACCATGTGCCCATCCTCTGATGGCTACTTCCAGCAGGATAATGCTCCATGTCACAAAGCTCCAATCATTTCAAATTGGTTTCTTGAACATGACAATGAGTTCACTGTACTAAAATGGCCCCCACAGTCACTAGATCTCAACCCAATAGAGTATCTTTGGGATGTGGTGGAACGGGAGCTTCGTGCCCTGGATGTGCATCCCACAAATCTCCATCAACTGCAAGATGCTATCCTATCAATATGGGCCAACATTTCTAAAGAATGCTTTCAGCACCTTGTTGAATCAATCCCACGTAGAATTAAGGCAGTTCTGAAGGCGAAAGGGGGTCAAACACAGTATTAGTATGGTGTTCCTATCCTTTAGGTGAGTGTATAAGTCAGAAAATATCATGCAATAAAAAAAGAATAGCAGGCAAGTGTTAAAATGATAGAAGTACCATATGTGTTTCATATGACTCTGAAAAACCCAGTTTGATCTGTTGTTGATTGGTCAACAGTTTATAGCGCGTGTCTGAAATGTAGTACCAGCAGAAGATGGACATTATGCAGATGTGAAACATGATGTAATGTGTATTTCTGTCTGTTTAGTCTCTTGGTGTAATATTACTGACGTGGAAGCAGAAAGACGATGGTGAAAGGAACACAAGTGCAGTTTATTTACAGCGTCCAAAGATCCAAAAACATGAAACAAAGTATAAACAAAACATAAAACAAACCATGAACATTAAATTATGAACAGACCTGGTGCATGGAAAGGCATACGTACTTCAATACACGACAACTAGACAAGGCAAAGAGGAGGGCTTCAATACATGAGACAGGGAAGCACATGACTATCACAACCTCATAAACAAACAAAACTAATGGATCGAGAACCAATCAGAACACGGCACATGAAACAAGAGAAGCACATGACGTGAACACATGAGAGCTAGGGAAACATATGATGAAGAGGAACATTGACTAAACAACTAAATAAAAGACATGAAAATAAACTTGAAACAATAAAACAGATGTGACACATGGTGTTTTGGTTCTGTTTTCCCTATTCTAGTTTTCCTGTGATGCTAAAGCCCGTCACACACTACACACACTACACACACACACACACACACACACACACACACACACACACACACACACACACACACACACACACACACACACACACACACACACACATACTACCTACACACTACACACACTACACACACACACACACACACACACACACACACACACACACACACACACACACACACACACACACACACACACACACACACACACACACACACCACACACACACACACACACACACACACACACACACACACACACACACACACACACACCACACACACAAGATATTCGGGGTGATTTTGGACTGATTTTTCACCCTTTGAAAATTCTAAGTCAAATATTGATGGTCTTACACATTATCATATCAGATATCCATGTGGATCAGACCTCTCATGTGTTAGGAGTGACTGAATCTGCTCGGAAGATCTCAATATTCAATAACGTTGCATATTCATGATCAGAAATCCAGTTGTGTGTGAGGAACCCAGAGGACATATCAAGTGATTATCACAATGAAATGAAACTAGTCTCCTTGGTTGTTAATTATATGGTAATTTTGCGCACCTGTTTCTGTTCAGTTGATTACTCTGCTTGTATAGACCCCTTATCAGTTGGTAAACATGGTGACGTTTTTCTGTGGGCGGAGCTTAGGTGGCTCCAGAACGATCCCTCTCGCCGCTTCCCTAACGTTAATTTGCAAGTTTTGTTAGCTTGTTTTTTAACAATGACTGGAGAAAATCCAATTTTGCCTTAATGTGCAAGGTCACTCAGTGTCCAGGACTCCGATTTTTATTTGCAAAAGTTAATTTTAACGGACGGAACCAGACGTAAAAAACGTTTTACGGCTGACCCGTACACGCTCACTCAATGGACGATCTGATAGGATTAACGCTACCTCCGGTTGAGTGGCCTGACTTCTACACCTACCTGATAGAGAAACTGAGGGTAAAGAGAAACTGAGGACATATAAATCTTTAGATGTCTATAACTATGTGCTGAATGGTCATGTACAAGACTTGTGTGTACGATCCGCAGTTCTGCCGAGCCAGCGCCGAGAAGACGACAATGTAAACAGTGACAGTACGTGCAATGTTAATGATGTGAATATTTTCGAGAAATAAAAATTCCAGATACAGCATACTCATTTTTCATTGATTCTTGCACCCAACAACACATCAAGATGACATTTAATAATAATAATAGTAATTTAAGCTCCTTATTATGTAGCCGAATCTGTGCTGGTTTGTATTAGCCGCCTGCAGTTTTCCGTTTGTTTTGCCTCCAGCTAGCGCCGTGATGTAACTGTGACGTCGGCTGATAAGGGGTCTATTCGGTAAAACTTCAGACCTTTGTTTACAGATGGTCGATTCTGGCAACCCACTGCACAACACGACATTTTCCCGGGTTTGTTTCAGCGCCCAGCGCCCAGCTTCTGCTGCTGACATGCGCAGTTGCACCTGCGTGACGTCAGTGTGACGTAGTGTGATAATTCCCCTATATAAGCCCCTTTATTGTCAGGTATTATTAATGTTAAGTGTGGTTATTTCCTGAGCTTTTCCCCGTGATTCTCCTGGAATTTACTATTAAAGATATCCTTTGTGATCATGCGCTAACAATACAAATGATACCGTAACTTACCGTAACTTTGCAGACTGTTTACATGCACAAACAGCTATATTACACACTAAAGGAAAGGTCAAATAATAATAAAAAAAGTAGGGATGCACCGATATGACATTTTTGACGATAACGATAATCAGTAATTCTTAATATTTGAAAGCTGAAGGCCGATATATTGGCCGATAAATCAAAATCCGAGTTTTTATATAATTTTTGAGAGCCTGATTACAAAAATAAAAGTCTCACCATTAAAATTCATGACCCAAACAGACATTTATTATGATGTTCTGTAGCTGATATGACAGACTTGTGTTGCACTTTACTGTATTTTCCTTTTTTGAAGTGATTCCAATCATATTTCAAAACCAGTTAAAAACCATCATGTTGAACAGTCGCATCTGAAGAGTCTCAGCTGAAGGAAATAATGCATTATTTATCGGCTTTAATATATCAGCCCCATTTGTTTTATAGGGCCGATAACGATAACATAAAAATGTACATATCTCTAGATACAGATATGATGGCAGATATATCGCGCATCCCCACAAAAAAGGCATAATATGGGTTTCTAGAGAACAGAAGATGACAGACGTAATGGACTCTCCTCGCGATGGCCTTAGGACACAAAAGTTATTTTATTGATAAAACGATTTATTTGATACTACACTACATTTGTTTTAGTGAGCGCCACAGATGGGGATAATCTCACGACTGGTTTGAGTTACGCCGCTGTGTCTTCACCCAAACCCTTCCTCCGTCACCCTCGTCTTTATACTGTGCCCTCTTTCGGGACTTCTTAGCATCAGTGTGTGTCTGGGTAATTATGCTCAAGCCGGGACAAAAAGCGCATGGCACTACACATTAGCATAATGATTTACGAGGGAGGTCACGCAAGGCAAAGCGGAGCGGAAATTAGCCGCTTCAGGCAACTGGCAGCAACATCATTATGTTATGCAAAAGACACTTGACGCTAATGCCTAAATAAATATGCTGCGTTTAGACTTCCACACGCAGTATTTCCACCGGGAGAAATGCATATATTAAAATGATGTTCTTCAGAATGGACTGCGTATAGGATAGCATTTCTAAAGAGCGGGAAACCTTTTTCCCGCCATTGATAAGCTGAGAAATTGAGCCAACGGTCGTTCTTTTATCGGTTTCTGCAATCTCTTTATCTAAGATGCTGCTGTCTGGTTGCAGATAGATAATAATTCTGAACCCAGAACTGACTTAAGCTTGAAACAACAGAATATCTAGCAGTTTTAGCAGCGGACGCCATGCACACACCAAAATCCCCAAAAAATGTCAAGATATTGAAAAGTCTGTGGCGTAATGGAAGTACTGAAACTCCATAAATAACATCATCTAAGCTGACATTTAAATTTAAAATGAAGTAGCATTAGCATTGAGTCCTTGTAAAGGCTGGGCTTGTCTGAGCTATTTCGGGTCTCCTCATTGAGAACAGTCATGTTATACTCTCGCTGATTGCATTACTATGTAGATTGATGCAATTGCAACTTTGCCAATTGCTGATTTATTCCCGAGTGTGTTTGTTTCATACGCTGTGAGATGCTTGGGTTATTGAGATGGCCTGTGTTGTGTCATTTCTTTCTGTTTCTCCTTATTCTGAAGATATTTCTAACGATAAAGCAGTGATCGTGTTTCAGACTGCTTTGCTGTGATGTCACTCGTGCACATTTCTCATTTCTTCTGTTGTCAGTATGATGTTTCAGTGTTTATGTTATCTAGTCATGTCTTCAACACATTTCTCTCGGTTCAGTTTGTATCATGTTCACGTTTGTTGTATATTGTTGTGTTGTTGTAAATTATTATAAGCCCTGAGAGATTATTTGCGGCAATTGCACATCTATTTAAGTTGTATTAATATTATTTTGTGAAATAAGGTTTTTTGATTGTTTGTGTTGTATTTTGTGGTTTTAAAACTTTGTTTTGCTGATTGTTCGAGACAAATAAACACATACATATTAATGATCTGTTGCATTATTCCCATAAAGGCATTTAAATGGCTCTATCTCTGTTTTTTTTCAAGAGTGTGTTAATATTCCATACCAATCTCACTATAGATATTGATATTTGGGACTTGTAGTGTGCCACTTTCTGCACATTTCTGATGGCCTTTTTCAGTGTTAAACATCGGCTAACACAGATCATGCATCAATAGTTTGCAGATCAGTACGGTGAACCTCTAAAACAAAACAAAAATGAGTCGATTATGTGAACTATGTTCTGTGATTGTCTGTAAAACACATTTACCAAATAAATGGCGACTTTGTGACTTTGCCTCAGAGTCAGCTGTGATTGGATAACTGGAGTAACCAGCGGACCAATGGCGTCGCAGCATCTCTAATGTTGGTTTGGTGTTTCTGAAAGTCGAAGTGTGTGATCAGAATGATTGTGTTTAATTCCTCCAGAAGCGTCTCACACACACGAGTGTGTTCCCGAACACCAGCATCCGAACGCTAGAGAACATGACAGCGTTTGTTGTGTTTCGTCTCTGAGACACTCGTTTATGATGGAGGGAAAATTGCAGAAATTTACATTTTTATTACTGATATTTTGCACCAATTTCCCAGGAAGTGATGATTTTGTTCTCTTGGACTCATGCACAAAATTGGAAAATAGCATAAAACGTATAGCGTTTCCATCCCATGTGTTAAATGTACAACTTTGGATGGAAACACACCTTATGTGACCGGTTTGAATTTAATAGGCATTCTGGTTGTATGTGACGCTCACAGCTACTCAAACGACTGTGCCTTCATTCTTCTATGTATATAACGTTGCATGCTTCATTGGGCACGTATAGCTCCGTCTCATATTCTATACCATCACTGCTGTCCTGTGTTCATGTTAACTGGCCCTCTGTGAATCCCAGAGCTCTTGAAGAACCATTAGTATAATTGAAATGCTAACATATCACCAACATTGCCTTAAGCAATGCGAGAACTCAAACATTAGAGGAACTCTTATAAAAATCTATAAATGTGTTTCTTGCTGAAAAACACTAATGAAGTAAACAATTACTTATATTAGTGAAAATGGGAAGTGCAAATAGAAAGTCCCACTTGACTAACATTAAGAGTCAAACAAGACTGTTTTCTGGTTTGAAGATTTTAATATGTCATACATGGTTAAACTCATGTTTGGGGCATAAGATCACAAAGTAATTGCTTTGTAAATTTCATTGCCATGTGATGGTTCATTAAGACAATCACTTAGCAATTCATAATGCTAACATTTCTAAAACCCCAAACCCGGAGAGAGAGAAGAGAGAGAGAGGAGAGAGAGAGAGAGAGAGAGAGAGAGAGAGAGAGAGAGAGAGAGAGAGAGAGAGGAGAGAGGAGAGGAGAGAGAGAGGAGAGAGGAGAGAGAGAGAGAGAGAGAGAGAGAGAGAGAGAGAGAGGGAGAGAGAGAGAGAGAGGAAAAATGAAAAAAAAATGGTTTAAGGGAAAGTATTTATTGGTGTTTTAGATGGAGAGATTGGGAATTAAAGCCCTTGGAAAATGACAGTCCTCAGGAATCATGTTTTGTTTGCATGTCCCCTTAAAGTGCATCTCCACATTCACAATGTTTTCATAGCCGCAGGATTACTGGGACACTTTGATGTTTAATATAAATGGTTTGGTTAAAGTACCTCATACAAAATAGAAGAAATCTAGTCCAAGTCTCTTTCCCCTTCTTCTCCAGCATTGGGTTACTGGATTCATAATTCTGGTGTACGCACGTTTGAGTTAGTGCGGAAATGTGCAAAACGAGGAAATACAAAATGCACTGACAAACTAAAAGATATGATATATGACCCACTGTAAAACAACAACAACAACAACAAAGTAATTATAAACTTCAGTGTTTATTTTTGTGCAACATGGTCTTCAATGTTTAATTTGTGTGATTTTACCAAAGCATTTGATTTGTAAGCATGTATTACTTCAGTTGCGAGCCTGTGCACTTTACCTGACGTTTCAGGGTTAGGTGGTGGCACGGACTGGGTTAAGTAATGGGTTAGGTGGTGGGCAAGGACTGGGTTCAGTAATGGGTTAGGTGGTGGGCACGGACTGGGTTCAGTAATGGGTTAGGTGGTGCGCACGGACTGGGTTCAGTAATGGGTTAGGTGGTGCGCACGGACTGGGTTCAGTAATGGGTTAGGTGGTGCGCACGGACTGGGTTCAGTAATGGGTTAGGTGGTGGGCACGGACTGGGTTCAGTAATGGTTGGGGTGGCGGACTGGGTTCAGTATGGTAGTGGGCGCACGGACTGGGTTCAGTAATGGGTTAGGTGGTGCGCACGGACTGGGTTCAGTAATGGGTTAGGTGGTGGCGCACAGGACTGGGTTCAGTAATGGGTTAGGTGGTGGGCACGGACTGGGTTCAGTAATGGGTTAGGTGGTGGGCACGGGCTGGGTTCAGTAATGGGTTAGGTGGTGGCACGGACTGGGTTCAGTAATGGGTTAGGTGGTGGCACGGACTGGGTTCAGTAATGGGTTAGGTGGGGCGCACGGACTGGGTTCAGTAATGGGTTTAGGTGGTGGCGCACGGACTGGGTTCAGTAATGGGTTAGGTGGTGGGCACGGACTGGGTTCAGTAATGGGTTAGGTGGTGGGCACGGACTGGGTTCAGTAATGGGTTAGGTGGTGCGCACGGACTGGGTTCAGTAATGGGTTAGGTGGTGTGCACGGACTGGGTTCAGTAATGGGTTAGGTGGTGCGCACGGACTGGGTTCAGTAATGGGTTAAGTGGTGGGCACGGACTGGGTTCAGTAATGGGTTAGGTGGTGGGCACGGACTGGGTTCAGTAATGGGTTAGGTGGTGCGCACGGACTGGGTTCAGTAATGGGTTAGGTGGTGCGCACGGACTGGGTTCAGGTTAGGGTAGGGGTTCAGTATGGTAGGTGGTGCGCACGGACTGGGTTCAGTAATGGGTTAGGTGGTGCGCACGGACTGGGTTCAGTAATGGGTTAGGTGGTGCGCACGGACTGGGTTCAGTAATGGGTTAGGTGGTGCGCACGGACTGGGTTCAGTAATGGCTTAGGTGGTGCGCACGGACTGGGTTCAGTAATGGCTTAGGTGGTGCGCACGGACTGGGTTCAGTAATGGCTTAGGTGGTGCGCACGGACTGGGTTCAGTAATGGGTTAGGTGGTGCGCACGGACTGGGTTCAGTAATGGGTTAGGTGGTGGGCACGGACTGGGTTCAGTAATGGGTTAGGTGGTGCGCATGGACTGGGTTCAGTAATGAAAGGCTTTTAATTACCAAACATAATTCAGAATGACAAAATAATAAAAATTACATTCTTCTTCTTTTAAATAATAATAATAATAACGACATTCTTCTTCTAAATAACAATAAGCGTCATTAAAGGGGGGGTGAAACACTCAGTTTCAGTCAATCTCATGTTAATCTTGAGTACCTATAGAGTAGTATTGCATCCTTCATATCTCTAAAAAGTCTTTAGTTTTATTATATTTATAAAAGAAAGATAGGCTGTACCGAGACTTTCCGGGAAAAAACGAGCGGCTGGAGGCGTGCCGTGTGGGCGTTGCTTACGCGCCGATAGCTAACAACACAGACATTTGAAGCAGTTTTACTCACCGCTTGCGGTTCCCACGCACGACCGTGAACCTTTATCGTTAGTACTGCTCCATCCTTAAGCAATGGCATTAGAGGATCTGCAAATCCGGCGTAGAACTGAACTTCCCTAAAGCCGAGCACAGCGCTTTGATGGGCGTACTGCTTTCGCTCTCTTGCTCTGGTCTACGGGTGCGCGCGCGCCCTTCCGGGAGAAGTGCTCTTAGGACCCGTATGAGGAAATTCCGCCCCACCTGACGTCACACACACCCATACACTATTTTTTTTTTCGAAACTTGTGACAAACTGGAAGGAGGATTTTTTGGCACAGAAATACTCAATTAAATGTACAACATAATTTTTGAAACTTTGTCCATGTTTAGCATGGGAGTCCAACTCTTTAACAGTGTAAAAAACTCACTATGCATGACATAGCATTTCATCCCCCCTTTAATTTTAATAAAAATCATATAAATAATAAGATCTTCAGTGCCGAGACGCGCCTCTTTGTGGCGATCTTTAGATCTGACCATTTTTTTTTCACCTACAATAAACAAGAAAACTCATGCTTAACTTGATCACTATTGGTCTATATTAAGCAATAAAACATTCTTAACTCTGCTGGAGTGCGCTTTAACCCCCATACTATTAACAGAACTCGTAATTTAGGTTGAATTAATCCCACTTTAATCCACTTTAACCTTTAATCCCACTCTTTAAACTCCCAAATAAAACAATTTTGTTTCTTTCCATTTCCCTGGTGATGGCCTCGATCTCCACGTCGGAGAAGTTTCTCTTCTTTGCCGTCTTCCGTGTGTTTATGGCGTAAAATGAGGGCGTGGGGGAAGCGGAGACTTGAATATATAGAGGCGTGTTATTCTAATGACGATCGTTTTCAGCCGCGGCATTTATCAGGTATTGCGTACACCTAGATTTCAAAGGTACGCACAGCTTCATACATCAGGCGGTGAGAGCAGTTTAAGCATAATCTTATGCCAACATATACGCCCTTTTCTACACAAGAATGATAAATGAGGGCCATTAAGTTTTATTTAGCAAGCATTTAACCACTGACATTATAGATGGAAAATACCATTTATAGCCAATCCAGGGAATGTACTATAAGAAATACATGGTTTTTAAGCTTTTTAACAGTTATAGCGCCACCTATGATCCGATCTTCATAAAATGTTGCATGCTTGTTTACTATGATGTCACACATGCTCACCAATTTTTGTGAAGTTCTAAGTTTTTGTTTAGGTTTTATAGGCTTTCGACTGCATTTTGTCAGGCCTTTTCTAAATGACCCTGTTACAGCCAACCATTTTCAGTTCTTTTTTACAGTTGCAAAATTTCAATGTTTTTTTTTTTAATAATTATTGATCTAGAGAGTCCAGAGAATTGCCCTAGACTGGTTTGGTTCCGATCAGGCGAAAAAAACAGGGACTAGTTCGCAAAAGTAGGTTTTTCAAAGCACTTTGTGCTTGAACCCCTAATAATCCAAATAACAGGCAAACCGGCTGAGCAACACACACTAAATGCAAACGATACTGGACACTAAATGAGGGAAAGGTACAATTTAAAGAAGAACTCAAGCTGATACAAACAAACAAACTCATAATGACAGAAACCATGACAACCAAGAAGTGGCGGGAAATTGAACAAAGGGACAGAAACTTAAGCTGCGTCCCAATGTGCATACTATCCATCCTAAATAGTATGTGACATTAGTAATTTTCAATACTATTTAGGGCATAGTATGCACATTGGGATGCAGCTTTAGTGAATGCAAACTGAGGGTCGTTTACATGACAACAATGTGCTAAAAACGTTTTTTTTTTTCTTTGTAGAGATGATAACGATATCAAAAGATCCACAAAAACGGCTAATAATGCTGCATTATGCATGCAAGACAAGATTTTTATTCTAAGGATGTTAATCTTGACAATACTGTATTATTACTTTGTATGGGTAAATTTCATTTTCACATAGCCAGAAACATTCACTGCAATCCCTATTTAAGAATTTGGGAACCCCTAAAAGGTTCTATAGAAATGAAGCACCTGACAGAACCCTTTATGAGTTCATATAACCTATTCTTCTAAGAATATAGAATTAGAACAATCATTAAAACTTGCTAGTTATCTCTGTGCAATTTAACTCCAACAGCTTCTGGCTTTTCACAAATCATTTCTCTTGCGATACAGTGCATTATGTAATGTTTTGACTGATACCAACTTGGACAGATTGTGTGACATAACTTAATTCTACACAAGGCAAATCAAAACAACCCAGACTACATTATGATAAACAGTGATAAACACGGTTTGAGCACAATGTGTTTTGAGTAGTCAATGACTGACTACAGAGATCATGTATTCATTTGAATATATTTCAGTATTTGATTTTAAATACATTTTGCTGATTTTCGTCTCGTGAACAATAGGGGTTATGCCCATAGAAATCATATAGAGACTAGAAGCCCTATTGGCCGCTGGAAACCGAGAAATCCGTCCGCCATCTTGAACCGGTCGTATTCCTAGTTTCGTTGCGTGGCAGCAGATAAGATGCCAGAGCATTGTGGAGTATTTTCCTGTTCTAATCGCCGGACCATCAAAAATAGGGCTTTTCACAAGTAAGTCTTAACATTACCGTACTATTGGTTGTATTTTGTGAATAGAATATTACCAGATAATCGAGAAGGAGCAAGGATATTTGCTAGTACTGTACTGAAATCGTTGTGAAATGCTGTTTACTGCATCAGCCGGTGTTCACCCAGCATGGAGAGGTGGGGTAACTGTTAAAGTAATAATTACAGCTTCTAGGTTATTAGATAAGCATTCAACTGCCCTGTTGTATAGGTTATTTGTGTTTGCGCACATAATATTACTGGAAGCAATGTAATACACACATGACAGCGATGCTTATTTGAGTTACCCCTCCAACTTCTAGTTTTATTGATAACCTATATCTTATCATATGCGATTTGGCTATTGATATTATAGAAGTCCTGTGGTAAAATTACATTAACTTACTCCATCTACCCTTGTAAAGTTAATCCGAATAGGGCTTTAGTCTCGACATTTCCCCCTCCCACATTCACATACAATAAAAAAAGGTATAGGCTTAATGTTGTCCGAATTTAATTTTTAGAAACACGTTGAAAAGCTTCTTCTCACTTTTTATTACAGGTGGCTGCATTCGGTGGATTCGGTCTGTGTGTGAAAGTGTGTGTGTGTGTGTGTGTGTGTGTGTGTGTGTGGAGAGAGAGAGAGAGAGGAGAGAGAGAGAGAGAGAGAGAGAGAGAGAGAGAGAGAGAGAGGTGTCTGTTCGTGTGTATGTGCGTCTGTTCGTGTGCGTGTCACAAATCATAAATTGTTTCTTCAACTTATTAAAATATCTTACTTTAATGCAACTATGTGTTTCTGCTTCTTTATTATATTTATAGTGTGTGATTTATAAAATACATTATATCCTTCATCACACATATTGTGTCTGGTCACTTTATATCTTATAGCAGAATATTATATTACTGTTAAGCCTACTATGGATATTAAAATATGCCGAACCATGTGCCCTGTATCATAGCTACATGAATGACCTTTGCAGCAAAAAAAAAACGTGTGAAAATCAGTTTAGTATTCAGTGAGATATGATTCATTTAATGCGCTGACAGCTCATATCACCTGCCATTCAGATTACACTGAGCGGAGCGGATGACCGGTTTAAGATGGCGGCTCCAATTCTCGTCCGTGCCAATAGGCAGTAGCGGCCGATAGGGCGTCTACCTATATGATGTCTATGGTTATGCCGAACGCTCAGCGTTCGATCCGGAAAACGGGTCTAAGCATTTCCGGTTTTTACTTCTGTACACATCTGCAGCGGCATATTATGTCTATGTGCAGCGATATCTGTTAGGTGATCTCTGAGGTAACTGTTCCTTTTGAGTTAATTTTCGCTTATTGTAATAAAATTCTTATTTCTGATCAAAATGTTGTGAATTTTTTTTAATTAAAATGTCACGAATGCTGAAATAACAGAAACGGGACCATCCGAACAATAGTAGGCTACTCTGGGCTCTGGACGTCCGTTTGGCAATACGGTGTACATCTGAAGATTGACAGTAAGGGTAACTTAGCTCCTGTAAACACCGGCTATAAAAGGTCGCCATTACTACACTGTAGGGTTGTGAACGTGTGCCGATAGACGATAGTATCAAAGCTCAGTCCGTTTTTACTTTCACTTTCAGAGAATGAACGCGTTTACATGCACGTTCTTAACCTGATTATACTGAATAAACTGACAATGCATGTGGTCATGTAAACGCTAACCCGTTTTCCTTTATCGGAGTCAAGTCATAAGTTTAAGTATAAACCGAGCGACTCAGATTATGATTTCCCCGGCATTTAAAACACATTAAAACACATAAACCCGGCCGCGTTCTTTGGGCTTATTGAAGTGCGCATATGTGAAGTGCATGATCCAGACAGAAAGAGCACTGGTAGGAGGACATATATTGCAAACTCCGACTCTTTCTTGACCAAGAAATTATTATAACGTGTTCTCATCTAGTGCAGAAGTAAAGTCAATGCTGCATCTGCAACGGCATGAGAGGAGAATGCGTGTCAGTAACGTTAAACTTCCCGCTGACATGTTGAAATACTTAGTCATATACAAAAATGAGGATCTTTTTTTTTTTTTTTTTACCTCACTATACCGGTAAATAACCTGATTTAGCCTATTAATAATCACTCCACCTTTGCTAGCAAAATAGAAAAAGATTATCATATATAAAACGAAGTAATAAAAAAAAGCAAATGAATGAGTAAATAAGCAAGTTTAATAATCAAATAAGTAAGCCCCGTCCCCCTCACGATAATATCGAGTATCGACGATCTCACAGGTTGACGATAGGATATGAAAATTGAGCATATTGCCCAACACTACTACACTTTTACCCTATGTGTTTACCTTAGCAGCTGACGGCCGGAAGTAGTTATACCCGTTTTGTAGAACCCGGAAGAATGTTGCGCATAACCCCTATTGTGCCGCTGTCACTTATTACATATCTTCTTATATATGCTATGTGTATTTTCTAATGCACTGTATTATTTGTGGTATTGTGATGATGGTCTGCACACCAGGGGCCGGTTGCACCAGCGTTTCAACCCAAAGTTGGGTCAAATATGGACAAACCCAACCATTGGGTCAAGCTTTTTATTTACATTTTTAACACAACAGTTGGGTTTGTCCATATTTTACCCAACTTTGGGTTGAAACAACCCAGCATTTAGTTTTGATTTAGATTTTTGGTTTGACTTCAATTCTCTAGACGTATATAATAATTCTGACATTTACACATTTTAAGAGAGAGAACATTATGTGAATCGATTACTTTGTGCATCTGTCCATCGGTCCGTGTTGTGCATGTCACATAAAATCATAATCAATAAATATTATGTATCATTACTTATTTATCCTTATCAATTTCATTTTACATACAGTTTCTGAATGTTATTTACACATAAAAACACTTGAGTGTCGTATTTAAATGGAAACGTATTTTTACTGTTAGTTACGTGAGGCAAAAGAAGTTAGAATGAAGGATAAACTGAAATTCACAGCATTTAAACAACTTCTGCTCACGTTTTTGAAGGCTGCTATTGGATCATCAAGGCTAAACGTCATATTATGCGACTACGCATTACTTGTTTTTACATGAGTTTATGACCTACTAGCTACGATCTGCCGTACGAACAAATGGTGCAACAGAATAAAGTACAGAGCTAGTTACAAACTAGCTAGTAGTTACTAAGCCTCTGGTGTGAACTTGGACTATGTATTTATTACCGAACTTACGAACGGCTGAATTTACGCATTTATTACAGAACTTACGAATGGCTGAATTTATGCATTTATTACAGAACTTACGAACGGCTGAATTTACGCATTTATTACAGAACTTACGAACGGCTGAATTTATGTATTTATTATCGAACTTACGAAGGGCTGAATTGACGTATTTATTACCGAACTTACGAACAGCTGAATTTATGTATTTATTACAGAACTTACGAACGGCTGAATTTATGTATTTATTATCGAACTTACGAAGGGCTGAATTGACGTATTTATTACAGAACTTACGAACGGCTGAATTTACGCAGTTATTACAGAACTTACAAAGGGCTGAATTTATGCATTTATTACAGAACTTACGAACGGCTGAATTTACGTATTTATGACAGAACTTACGAAGGGCTGAATTCACGCATTTATTACAGAACTTACGAACGGCTGAATTTACGTATTTATGACAGAACTTACGAACGGCTGAATTTATGCATTTAGTACCGAACTTACGAACGGCTGAATTTATGTATTTATTACAGAACTTACGAACGGCTGAATTTATGGATTTAGTACCGAACTTACGAACGGCTTTATGTATTTATTACAGAACTTACGAACGGCTGAATTTATGCATTTAGTACCAAACTTACGAACGGCTGAATTTATGTATTTATTACAAAACTTACGAACGGCTGAATTTATGTATTTAGTACCGAACTTACGAACGGCTGAATTTATGCATTTAGTACCGAACTTACGAACGGCTGAATTTATGTATTTATTACAGAACTTACGAACGGCTGAATTTACGTATTTATTACAGAACTTACGAATGGCTGAATTTGTGCATTTATTACCGAACTTACGAATGGCTGAATTTGTTTATTTATTATAGAACTTATGAATGGCTGAATTCGTGCATTTATTACAGAACTTACGAACGGCTGAATTGACGTATTTATGAAAGAACTTACGGACGGCTGGTGCAACCCTACCTTGTTCCACACACGGGATTAATAACGTGTCTGTCATTGGGTCGGTCAGCATGAGTTTCCATTGCTTTTGGTTCTTTACAACTTAAACCCATGTAGAGGAATGTTATTTTGTTGAGGTGATCCTCTGCTGTGCTAGTAACATAATGGAGCACAATTATCTGAGGAAGAAAAGCACAGTGGCACTGACAAATGTAGCTTTTCCCATGCAAGAAACATTATGCTCCTCCATCAGGAGCTAAATAAACCCTTGTTTATCTGCCGGAGAAAAATAATGAATTTCCAGGAAACTCTCGTGGTATATGGCACATAGTATATGTTCCATGAAATCTGGGCTGAAGAGCTCCTGACATATTTTGTGAATTTCAATTAGTTGTGGTTGTTGTGAAGGCAGGCATTTGTACCTTGGTTTGGCAGTGCTCAAATAGGCGCTAAAGATCTGTTTAAAGAGACCTCGAAGCATTTTAATCAAGTACGATCCACAAAGAACAAAGGCTGTTAGATAACTCAATATGAACTTGTCCACAAATACTTTTAAATCATAGCCATCGTAATGTACCATTTATCAACCCTGCTTATGTTTGTACTACACCTTTTGAACCTTTTAAACTGGTGTGCAGCCAAACCATCATCACAATACCACAAATAATACAGTAAATTAGAAAATACATAAAGCCTATATAAAACCATGTGTCATAGCTAAGTGACAGCCCCTTTAAAATCAAATACTGTAGTATATTCAAATGAATAAATAATCTCTGTAGTCAGTCATTGACTACTCAAAGCACATTGTGCGTAAACCATGTTTATCACTGTTTATCTTAATGTAGTCTGGGTTGTTTTGATTTGCCTTGTGTCGAATGAAGGCATGCCACACAATCTGTCCAAGTTGGTATCAGTCAAAACATTACATAATGCACTGTAGCATGTTCGCACTCTCGGGCCAGAATGAGGCATTTGAGAATGCGAACGCCACTTGTTTGTACTACACCTTTTGAACCTATTCAATTTTAATTTGTAAACTTATTCATTTTAATTTAAAAATGAACGTTTACAAATTGTAGCATTCAGCTTTTCGCTTCGTAGCCGAGCGGTTCTTCTGTTCCTGCTCGATCCAGTCACAAGAGTGTAGATAACGAGTGCCTGGATCTCGGGGCGGCCCGCTCTGGCATTTTGGCGTCACTTTGACAGTGAATAACTTTACATCTGAGGCGTCCAAAGACTCCATTTGTCCATTATTTATTTATAAAGAAACATGACAATGTATAAAAGGCTCCATTACTTTGTATCTTACGTTATGGCCCAGTAGAAGCCGTTTTTGTAAAAATAGGCTAATGATTGCATCATAACGACATGACTCTCTGTCGCACACTAGAGAAATTACCGTATAGACAGGAGGAGAAGCTCAGGCAATCGGGGGGACATGGAGGCATAAAGTCGAGGGAGAAGCCCATAGAGAGTCATAAAGTTGCTCCTGCTGCGAGCTCATGGACAGCTAATACTCACGCTCTCCGGCTCTGCAAGATTCAGAAGGGAATGATTCAGATTTCTCTTGGCACAGCTACTAGGTTGCTCACGTCACATCTCAAGCTCAGTGTGGAAGTGAGTGCTTCTAATGGGCTTCACTTCTCCCATTGAAATCTATGGGGTCGCTGTGTCCATTTCTTTTACTGTCTATGTCTCACGCACCCCATGCCCAACCGTGGAGCCAGGCAAGTGTTGTGCTGCACACTCAATCCCCACTTCCGAGTCGGGTCTCTGTGCACCACTTCACTGCCCCACTGCGGGCACATCTGTGGTCCCTCTGGTCCCGCTTCTACGGTCTCTGGGGGCCTGGCTAGTTCCTTAAGCCCCGTTCACACCGCCAGCGACACGCAGTGAGAAAGCGACACCATCCCATTCATTTCAATGGAGCACTGGCGACTTCCGGCGACATGAGCGACAGTGACCTTTGGCGACAGAATGTGGGCGTGTCAGCGACAAAAGTTGAAAAAATGTAACTTTATGCAAATGAGAAGCGATTTTCGCGAGCAACAACCAATAGGAAAGAAGACTTTCAGTGGAGCTCATGTCACCGTCTCGAGTGCAGGCAAGACAGAAGAGTTCGGGGCGATTTCATTGTTTTATATGATTTGACTGAGGCATGGAAAAGAAACTGTCGACAGTCTCAGTGAGTTTAAAGGATTAGTTCACTTTTTAAAAAACTTTTGCTGATAATTTACTCACCCCCATGTCATCCACGATGTCCATGTCTTTCTTTCTTCAGTCGAAAAGAAATAAAGGTTTTTGATGAAAACATTCCAGGATTTTTCTCCATATAATGGACTTCAATAGTAGCCAAAACGGTTCAAGGTCCAAATGACAGTTTCAGTGCAGGGCTTTAAACGACACCAGGCAATGAATAAGGGTCTTATCTAGCGAAACGATGCGCCATTTCGAAAATAAATAAAAGGATTATTAGCACAAATGCTCGCCTTGCTCTGTCCTGAGATGCAAGTTCGTGAATCTCCTGTTAGAACTCGTTCATCAAAACGAACAAATCTTTTTTCGAGTCATTTTATTCAATCAACGACCGAAATGACTCGAAAAAAAGATTTGTTCATTTTGAACGAGTCTTTTTTTGAGTCATTTTGTTCATTCAACGAACGAAATGACTCGAAAAAAGATTTGTTCATTTTGATGAACGAGTTTGAACAGGAGAACAGAGCAAGGCGAGCATTTGTGCTAATAATACTTAAACGGTTTTATTTTTTTTAGAAATGGCGCATCGTTTCGTTAGATAAGACCCTTATTCATCGTCTGGTGTCGTTTAAAGCCCTTTGAAGCTGCACTGAAACTGTCATTTGGACCTTGAACCGTTTTGGCTACTATTGAAGTCCATTATATGGAGAAAAATCCTGGAATGTTTTCATCAAAATCCTTAATTTCTTTTCGACGGAAGAAAGAAAGACATGGACATCTTGGATGACATGGGGGTGAGTAAATTATCAGCAAAAGTTTTTTAAAAAGTGAACTAATCCTTTAATTCATACATTTATATGCAAGTTCTGCTGCAGTTCACTCTACAGTTTCCCCTGCATTATGTAACTATTAGGGACAAGAAAATTGCTTATTTGTCAAATTCAAATGACGTTTTAGTACTTTATGACAGTATGAGTGAGTTTAATTTGTAATATAAAAACACTCTCCCAACAGCATACTGTTTCTTTTGAGCCTAATTCCTAGTCAAATTTAAATGATATAGTTGTATATATCACTTGTGAGGGTATTTTGTATAGATATGGCTAGACGTGCAGTCTACCAATAACATTAGAGCGACAGCACTACGAACGCCCACAAGTGAATTCACAGTACAGAGACTAGCGACATGTAGCGACAAAATCGCTGGCGGTGTGAACGGGGCTTTAGTGGCATTTTATTGTTGCCAGCCTAAGGCACACCTGTGCAATAATCATGCTGTCTAATCAGCATCTTAAAGGTGCACTAGAATGTGAAATTTATTGTATCTTGGCAGAGTTAAATAACAAGAGTTCAGTACATGGACATGACATACAGTGAGTCTCAAACACCATTGTTGTCTCCTTCTTATTTAAATCTCGTTTTAAAAAAACACCCCTGAAAAATGCGAATCTCCACATAATACCGACTGTGACGCAATAGTTGGGATCATTAATATGTACGCCTCCAAAGATTTGCATATGCCAGCCCATGTTCAATGCCAGGCGGAACTGCGCAGCCGAGTCATCGGAACAAGCGAGGATCATCGGGAAAATGGCAGATAAATGCTATGTACCAGGCTGTGCAGAGGAGGTGAGGACTTTTCATACCCTTCCCACAGAAAAGAAATGTCAACAGGCGTGGTTGATGTTTATATATATAATCGGATACCGCAACCGTTTAATTCGAAGTTGTTAGTTTGCTCTGCATATTTCATCACAGACTTATTTTCTAACCTGGGACGATATCAAGCAGGCTTCTCTCAGTGGATAAATTATATACAGAAAGCGATCAAAGAACAATCTTTCCACACAGCGCGAGTTTATCTGGACACTTGCCAAACTCGTTATGAAATCAATGATGCACGTTACTCTGCACCACAAAGCTCTTACTGTATGTACATCATCGTGTTCGCATAGGTGAAAGCAATAGAGAGAGTGCAGAAACTGCGTTGCAATGATAAGATCTTCATTCTCGCGATCAACAGACTGTCATCTGCTCAATGCTCATCACGGCAACATTTTATGTGATGGAAATAGATTTAAATACTTTATAAACATCTCACGATTCGTTAATCTCGATAGCTGTAATAGTAAAAACGTTAATAGCTGTAGTAAAAGTATTCGAGAAAGTTTCACATGTAATACGTAGCTATTTCATATGCAAGCATGTCAGCCAATCACAGCAGTGGCCGGTTACACTGACTCCCACAGCAGCCAATCACAGCAGTGGCCGGTTACACTGACTCCCACAGCAGCCAATCACAGCAGTGGCCGGTTACACTGACTCCCACAGCAGCCAATCACAGCAGTGGCTGGTTACACTGAATCCCACAGCAGACACGCCCCTTCAAACAGAGTGTTCAAATCAGAGGCTAAAATCAGGCTTGGAAAAATGCCTTTTATTTCTAAATTATGACTATTTTTGATCTAAAAAACACTATAAGGGCAACCTAGGAAACATTATAAAATAATAAAATAATAAAATAACCCCATTCTAGGGCACCTTTAATATGCCACACCTGTGAGGTGGATGGATTATCTCGGCAAAGTGATTACTAAAACAGATTTAGACTAATTTTAGAACAATATTAGACAGATATAGGCCTTTTGTGTACATATTGTGTACATTTTAGCTTTAATATTTGTATTGGGTGGTAACCATTTTATGAAAGCAATAAGTTACTTGAGGCGTGCTGTTTGTATTGTGAATATAGTCATGGCTGAAGGGGCCTGAACTTATTGATTTTACTGACACAATCTTGGTTCTCGGTTCTTGGTTCTTCTCAAACTTATTGAATTTGTACCATAAAATCCCCCTTTAAAATCACCTTTGCAATGAGTTCAGCTCACGAAAAATGGGGGCAAAAGGAAAAGTGTTGCGTTTTATATTTTGTTTTGCTATATGTACTATGAATATTGTCAGTTCATATGCCAAATTACTTGTGATTTTCTTGTGTATGCTAAATTAATAAACTTAAATGTAAGCTAAACGGAAAGACTGAGAAGTTGAAAGTTCTATCCTTGAAGAAAAAGAAAATCTACACACAATACAAAATAACACTATACTTCTGTATCATATACCTCACGGAACAGAACTACTTGTCTTTGATTGAAGTGGTGGTGCTAATGGTCTTCTTCTATTACTCCATCAGCTTCCACATCTCAAGAACTGCTGCTCAGAGAAAAAGAGCTATTTCTGGCCGGAACATCGACTGAAGGTTAAATGCATTTTATTCTTCAAAGAAATAAGGGTCTAACAATACTAGCAGTTTATTTACAACTGTTGTTGTAGCCTTTTCATCTTTGAAAAGGAATTAGTTTGCTATAAATAAACATTTTGATTGTTTATCCAGTGTTCATTTTGTTGCATAGAAACATTCTGTTATGTCAGGGAACAGATCTTCTAGTGGAAGGATGGCTCTTGATGAATTTAAAAATGCTTAAAATAATGTTTTAATGAACATTGTATCCTTAATATTTTAATTTGTAGCAACTGTTTTATATATAAGAAAACAAGAAACAAACACTATGTCACATTGTCTGAGGGTATTGAAGCAGTTTGACAAGTAGTTGCGCACTGGCATTTTATAAAACGGGTCCTTAATGCTGATTGGTCAGTATTCATGTTTTATATATGATAAAGCAAGGCTATGACCACTTCACCAAACAGATCTGTGTATAAAAACTGCTTGCTATGGCAACTGAAGCTTCCAATGGCTGCTCTCAGTGATTTGATGACTTCACCAATCAGCGACTGACTTTTTGTTTATTTAGAAAGAACTTATTCCACCCAATTGTGCACCCTTATAATCTTCCATGTTATGTTTGTGTTTTTGAGGCCACACCGTTCCCCATGTCAAAGACCATCTCATGCGGGAGATATATTGATGTGTGCATGCATTGTGGAAGCCCGCAGTGCAGAGCGAATATAATTTGAAAATAATTTTAGCTTTAATATTTGTATTGGGTGGTAACAGTTTTATGAAAGCAATAAGGTACCTGAGGCGTGCTGTTTGTATTGTGAATATAGGCACGGCCTATCTGACCTCATTGATTTTTGTTATGGACACAATCAGCCAATTCTCAAACTTATTGTATTTGTACCATAAAAATCACCTTTAAAACATTTGCAACCACTTCTGCACCAACATGGGAAATGTGAGTTGAGTATGCAGGTAAGTACTTGAAAAACATCGATCGGTATACTGAAATCCACTGGACAATATTTCAGATATTTAAAGGTCCCATATTGTCAAAACTGAATTTTCCTGGCTGTTTTCATGATAACAGAGGACTAGGGGTTATGTAACTACCATATAAGTTTCAAAACAGTGGATCCACAGACAAATGCACACAGCCTGCATAAAGTATCTGTGTCTTTTCACGAGCCGTTGTGACTTCTGTATATCTGTGATGTCACAACTACTCAGTCCCGCCTTCAGTCTCCACCCCGACCAATGGTGGCTCACCTAGAAAACAACAGCCAATCAGAAGAGAGGCTCATGCATATTAAGTAGACAGGGCAAAATCGAGCTGTTCTTGGCAGAGCTACTGAGAAAGAGCTGTAATGAGATGGTTTTTGGTACTTATGCCGCAAATATATATTCTTAAGGACATCAAAACCTAAAATAAAACTTCAGACAGTTGTACAATATGGGACCTTTAAATCAACTCCATAACTGTTTTCAAATAAACAGTACTTTAAGCTTGAAACTTCCATTAACAGAAATGCAAGCAAGTATTTCCGGGCCATACACACAGGTAACTTTCACATCCAACTCAGAACATCCCAAAAGAAGGATAACAGGCTATTCATATAATCACAGGTCATTTTTCTTGCCAATCGTGGATAAACAATAGAGTAAACATGCAGATCATTTCTTTACACAGAAGCATCCCTTATCTTGAACATAGTGAGCAGATCATGGATAAACTGGTAAGTAGACACAGGTAAGTACAGTTCCTTTGAAGCAGAGCGAATAGTGAATCCTATAATGATATAACAAAGCCAGCCGGTGACTGAGAGCAAGGCTGCGTTCCAGTCCACTTTTACACGCACTTGCAAACTTCCCTAAGCACTTCCCTCGGGGGAATCCCTGCCGCCATTTTGAAGTGCGTTCCACGAGGGAAGTGGACGAGGGAAGTTTATATGGACAGACCCTTGTTCCCTCAATTTTGACCGAGGAGCGAGTCTACTTCATATGTACACTTCAGGCCCCTCCATATCCCACAATGCAACATGATTTCGTCTACCGTAAAACTTCAAATAATAGCCTAGGCTTTTATTTTCCCAAATCGTCGTTGTATTTGAGACAGGCGTCTATATGAGACAGGCCGTTATAATTTAGTGTTGAGATGTTGTTCATTGAGTGTAGGCCTAGAGTCTCTAATCTCTAAAAATCTCCAAGAGCACCAAGTGAAACTGCGGTCTTCTGACCTTTTACTATTGTGTCCATTGATATGGTGTCAATTGATTATGATTAATATGCGCGAGAGAGCAAGAACCCCCCTCTCTCTTTTCTCTCTCTCTCTCTCTCTCTCTCTCTCTCTCTCTCTCTCTCTCTCTCTCTGCTCGTTATGCAGCAGTCATTCTATTATCACTCAACGATCAAAAAAGGCTTTGGCTGGACAAAAATTTGCTTTGGCGGCCGCCAAAAAGCAGACAATCTGATGGGTTTTAAACCTGTAGCCACACCTGGGGTCTCATTTAGAAAACTGTGCGTAGAATCCTTACTAAAAGTGTACGTGCGCACGAAAGCCAAAAATGGCATGCAAACAAATATTCAGACTTATAAAACCGTGCGTACGCCAGATCCTGCGCTGCATTCCCTTTATAAATCTTTTGGGCAATTTTGGACTGGAACGCAGCACAGGTGTGGGGTCGAGACCAGGTGCTGATGAACAGGTGAACATGATTTGGGAGATTAGCAGTGTCTGAAGTCGACCCATTTACCCTCATTCACTATTCCCTACATTACTTCACTAATATAGTTCCCTAGGGAGTGAATGAAAACGAGTGAGTGAATTCGGACACTGAGTGCGTCGGAAGGGATGCCGCTTTTGAATACAGTTTGTTCTTGCTGTTTAATAATCATTTGAAACTTAGTAAATTAGCATCTCCAGTAGTAATGAAAAGATTTATCCTGAACTATATGTATAAACCTTAATTACACAATTCAAAACTCAATTAAAAATTAATAATGTATTACGCTGTAGCCACATTGGACCAACGGTTTGGGAAATTGGAAATTTATTCGGCACACGATCCTCACAGTGCATTATGGGTATTCTCTAGCCGATGAGCGTACATCAAGTGCACTCGATAACGTCCACAATAGTTTCATACACCACTACAAATATGCCACCTCAAATAGTGCCCTATTCAGGGGTTCAGAGGGGCCATATTATATCCACCCAATACATTCTTGCAACAACACAGTAACATGCGTAAAAGTACCCAGAAAATTATTAATTTAGCTTTTAAAAAAAATCTTCCCCCCATGTTATACTTTACTATTTCAGTATCTCTATGTTAGTGAAAGGCTTATTATCTCCAAGTTGAGGCATTAGCATTGTCAGAGCCACCAATGATTGTGTCAAAGTCAAGGAGAACAAGCTCAGTCACAGAAACTGACTGAAAGGAAGGGAAATCTCCCACTGTACAAGGCACTGAAGTGTCAATAGATTTTTTTTGGTCTCTTTGATTGTAGATAATTACCTCAGTGATTTGAGTGTGGGCAGCAGGGGCCGGCTGAAGGGCCATTACCACCCGCTGCCTTTCACCGTTCCCTGGGAGAGAACAAAGAAACCGTGACCACAGTCAACCCAAGCACAGTGTAAGGACGAGGGATGTGAAATCATTTCCCTCATCACCTGCCGGGAGGTCTAAGATGATGGGCAATACGAGCCTGATTGGACCTTCAATTTAGACCATGCGCATAGATCGTTATAATAGGGCCCTATATGTCTGAGCTGTGCTTAGGTAAATCAGTGGCTCCCAGTCCCGTTCACCGCACACCCTCGCTCTGAAAATTAATTTTCATTACATTTGACCGCCAGTGCCCTGCGAAGTGGACTTCATAGTGGACTTTACAGAGTATTCCGGGATTTTCTTTAAGCCCCGATCTTTATAAATTGGGGTCGTATAGCTATGTTTCCATCCACATGTTTTTATCCGCATTAAGTGATATCGAATGAAAAATGCCTTATGGAAACAGTAAAATTCGATTGAACTTCATGAATATCGACTCAAATGAAATGCGTTCGGTCTCATGGGATTTTATCTTGATGGATATGTTACGGCTTATGCGATAAACGCTGATGGAAACGTTATTATGGCGCGATCCATTTTGTCTAGCAAAACTTTGTTTGCAAATGTTTGCTTGAATGTTGTGCGGAAATGAATGGAAACACCTTAAAATGTCTCAAATCAATTCGATATACCAATTTGATGGCAAAACAGCATGTGAAGTCATTACACACAGGTATTTATTCGTTTTAAAGCCGTTGGATGGAAACACACTTTCACCAGCTTTATTCACATGAGTTTTTTTTTACCGAACTTCAGATAAATCCATTGACAAGTGGATGGAAACTTGGCTAGTGAGAAACATAGTGGAATACCACAATGCTTAAAGGGTACCTATTATGGCATTTAAAATGTTCCTAATATTGTTCTGGGAGTCCCCAACAACAGTTTTACAAGCATGCAATGACAAAAAAACACTTTTGTTGTCTTATAATATGCATTTATTTTTACCTGATTTGCTCACCGACTCCCATATGAATCGTTTAGCGAGTCATTTTTCCAAACCCCGCCTTTGCGTGACGCTAATCTGTGGTGATATGTTAGACACCCAGCCGACGGGGTGTCATTGGTTGTTGCGCTAGATCTTACCCAGATACAACAGTGCTATTTTCTGATTGGCTAACAACACCAGACGAACAACACCAGAGCAGACCAGGGTTGCCAGGTCTGCACAACAAAACCAGCCCAATTGCTCATCAAACTAACCCAATCACGGCCAAAAATATTCAAATAGCGTTCCCGGGTGTTTCCTCAATAACAATCATGTTCCAGTGGATAAAACAATCGCGTCAACCAGCGTGCACTACACAAACAACCCGCGGAAACAGTGCAGGCATACGGACCTGGCAACACTGGAGGAGACGCGCTTGAATCCTGCCGGTTCCACAGTGAGTGAGTTTTGGGCACTGCGGCATATTAAATATATAACAAATAGTTTTTCAGCGTGATAAATACAATGTGTGGCCGGAGAGCGTGACAAAAGACCGAAATGAGTGACTGTCACGCTCAATGCGTGATGCGTGACACTTGAGAGCCCTGTGACAACTCCATTAACAACGACAAACACTTCACATATTTCAATACAATTGACATTGAAGACCTAAGTTAGCTGCTAGAAGCTGCGCTGTGCCTGTGCGTACACAACACACAAAATAATTATAGAACATGATACAAACATAAAAGCAACAGCCTACTTACAGATTGTGATTCGGAGAAGGAAGCTGATCCAAATAAACTCGGTACTGAACCTCCCTCCTTCAGTATCAGCCGGCTCGCAAATCCATACTTTATAGCATTTAGGTTTGTGAAGCAATCATCTTCAAAATGACGCGAACACAGAACAAGTTCGGGCTATAATACTTCTGTGGTATAGTTATGAACTGTAGCCACTGTCTTCAAATGCTCCTCACTGGGCAGATGAAAAAAGTTTGCTTTTGCGTCGCACTTCAAAACACAGCGTCTCGTCGACATGATGTTTTCCCTGGTGTCTCCTAATGCAATGAGTGGGCGTATCTTATTCAAATAACTTGTACAAGTGACGTACGAAAGTTAGAGAAAATGCATCGTTCGTCTATCGATTCATATCAACGACTCAGAGTCGACTCTTACTTTTGAGAGATAATAACTTTGTATACGGTGAACTTTCATATTTAAAACTTTGCAGGATGTTTTCGTTCACTTAGATCTATGTTACACACTACATGAAAGGTAATTTTCAAAATTCCATGATAGGTACCCTTTAAAGGTATTTAAGAGTGAAATTGTAAGGCTTTTCAATTTACAGCGAAGTAAGCTAATAGCCTACACAAAATATGATAGCATTATAATATAACAGTATAATATGTAACAATAAAGTTTACAGTGGCTTCATAAATTAATTAAAAACATAAAAAACAAAACACATTCCTTGTTCTTCGTTTTCTAGAAGTAGAGTTTAAGATCCTTGCTGTATTTGTGTAAATATTAGAGAAGGTACACCGCCATCTTATTCTGACGAAAGTGACGTGAAAGCACCTGTCGTCGTAAACACGACTTCCTACCTTGTAAATACGAACTTCTCCGGAGGACTCGAATGCACCATAAGTGTGATCAAGTTGCAGTAAGTGGTGTAGCGCAAATCCACGAATTAATGTTCAGAAGTGAAGTGAACTTCATGTAGTAGGGAGTAACGAGCTGATGATCTGAATCAGATAAAAAGGGACATACAAAATATGAAGAGACCAGGATTGAGAATCACTGCATTAAAGGGTACCTATTATGGCATTTAAAATGTTCCTAATGTTGTTCTGGGGGTCCCCAACAACAGTTTTACATGCATGCAATGACATTTTTAACAGTACTTACAGGTTGTGATTCGGAGGATGAAGCCGATCCAAATAAACTTGGTACTGAACGTTCCTTCAGTATCAGCCGACTCGCGAATCCACACTTGAAAGCATTTATGTTTGTAAAGGAATCCTCATTAAAATAACGCGAACACAGCTCAAGGTTGGGCTATACTTGTGTGGTATAGATGTAAATATAAACTCTAGCCAGATTATTCACATGCTCGTCCCTGGTCAGTGAAAAAAAAGTTCGCTTTTGATTCGCACTTCAGAACAGCTCGTCGACATGTTGTTTTCACTGTTTTCTGGCGCGCACAATGAGTGGGCGTGTCTTATTCAAATAACTTGTACAAGTGACGTAAAGATAGAGAGAAAGCATCGTTTGTCTATCGATTCATATCAGCGACTCAGAGTCGACTCTTACTTTTGAGAGACAATAACTTTGTATATGGTGAACTTTCATATTTAAAACTTTGCAGGATGTTTTTGTTCACTTAGATCTATGTTACACACTACATGAAAGGTAATTTTCAAAATTCCATAATAGGTACCCTTTAAACTAAAGTCACCCAAAAATGAAAATTCTGTCAATTTACTCTTGTTCTAATGTATAAACCAGTAAATGTTCTGCAGTTTGTTAAACGTTGTAGAAATATTATATAGTTCCCCAACAGCTTTTCCCTTACATAATATCACATCACCAGTCTTTTGTGTTTCAGAAACATACAAGACATGCTAGTGGCAAAAAACTTTTAAAAGATAACAAGTACCATTCACTCTTTAGCATTTAGTGGTATACAGAGTCCAAAGTCTAAAGAATCCAGTCACAAGACCTCTCAAGGAATGCCTGTGGTGAGACTGGGAGAAGGATTACTCATTGGAAACAAAACTGGTGAAATATTTAGACCTTTACTGATCAATTATATTATGATTTATAAAAATAAGGGATGTCAATAGATTAAATTTTTTTAATCACAATTTTTTCTATAAATTTAGCAGTGTATCAAGTAATCAATCACAATCAATTACTTCCATGTCATTAGCAGAGGTAGTAATGAAGTACATTTAAATTTACTTGAGGATTTTTGGGGGAAATTTGCAACTTTTAAGAGTAAATGTATATGTGGGTACTTGTACTCTGATACATTTCTACTGAAAACATATTTAATTACGCTGGGCAACATTCCTCTCATTACTTTAATGCAATACATGTTAAAAAATGCATAGCTCATTCAAAGCGTACTTATCTGAGAGTTACCAATTTGTAGCAGTAATGAAGAGATGTCATATCGATCGCAAGTTCAATATGGAGTACCACAAGGCTCAGTGCCAGGACCGTTGCTGTTCACTCTGTACATGCCACACACCACACACACACACACACACACACACACACACACAACACACACACCACACACACACACACACACACACACACACACACACACACACACACACACACACAACACCACACACACACACACACACACCACACAACACACACAACACACACACACAGACACACACACACACACACACACACACACACACACACACACACACACACACACCACACACACACACACACAACACACACACACACACACACACACACACACACACACACACACACACACACACACACACACACACACATTACAGGGTACATGCTACCCTTGGGAGATATTAGCGTTAGTTTTCGCTGTACAACAATACAATATAACGAATACAATACAAATACGATACAAATTCACAAAATTTCCATTTTTCTTGTAAACGTGGTCATAACAGGCAAAATATCAGGACAGGCAGCAAACAGCAATGGGAATAATCCAGGCAAACAAACAGGTTTCTTCCCCGATTGCAGCAACTTTCATTTTTATTACTGATGTTTTGGACCAATTTCCCAGGAAGTGACGATTTTCTATCTTGAACACATAGGATGTAAATAGTGCATAGTGTTATGTGATATTTTGCGCACAAGGTAAATTTGTTTTAGATAGAAACATAGCTATTGAGGATACGTCTGGATAGCTTAAATCCAAAATCTTTTTTGCCACAACAAGTGGGCAACATAGCCATGGGTCATTCAAAAACGCATCCCTCTGGGCAAACACCCATTACAAAAATACTGTAATCCAGAACCGAAAAGGGAAAGTGACTGTGCCCGTAATAAAACACAGATTTTTTCAGAAACACATTGTCAGGTCATGTTCTGTTTCTGCGGACTTGAACTGGCAGTTTATGACACCGTTTTCAACTAAAAACTGAAAACTTTTTATGTGTTTTTGCCATTAATTTAAAAGACAACGGCGTTTTGGGGTCCTGAAAACTCAAACTTTTGGGTTTAAAAGTGCAAGTTTTTGAAAATGATACCGTTATCGTCTCTGTAGAAACTATTAAAACGTACATTTGTGAAAACAGTGACGTCATGCGCATGTGTTTTACATGTTCAATCTACAGACACATAGTGTTTCTTTACAAAGTGTCATCGCCAACTACTGGCCTGGCAGCAGAATACAACGTTTATAGTCGTTCCCTTATCGAAAAGGGAACTTCGAGATGCGTCGAAAACGCTACGGGAACGCCTTCTGCCTGATTGCGTCTGAAGCATCTATGCCAACTAGTCCAATGGAAAAAGGGAATGAGCGTCACGGGCGGGTGACGTCATGACCAGGAAATGATAAAAGCACTTCCGCTGCGAAACGCCAGTTAGCTTCTGTTGCCTCAGCAAGCGATCTGTGTCAAAACTGTCTCTGTCTATTTATTGTTGTCTGTTGCAATATTGTTGGAAACGTTATGGCGAAACAAATGTACAAACAGTGTGTTCTTCCCTGCCCGCGTTTATTTAAACGGGTGGGGACACACACAAGCTTTGTGTCATTTTTTTGGGAGTAAGAGCATTGTGAAAGTGAAACTACCAGATTAGCATGCTCTGCTCTCGCCTGTTACTCTGAACGATAGTGGCAGGCTCGCGATCCTCAGAGATCAGGACCCGCGTTTGCCGAGGCAGCGCGGAGAATGCATTCCTGGGGATCGCAGAAGGATCTTTTGGAGGGGTGGAGACAGGTCCGAGGGCCTTTTCTCTGTCCTTACCCGGAAGATCCAGCGCTATCTCCCCGGTGTCGGAAGCACGCTCTGCGGTTTCTTCCGCCCGGGGAGAGAGAGCCCTTTTTTCCTTCATTACTCTTCCTCCGAGGAGGTTAAATGTTTGAGTATAGTAAGGGAAAGCACACACGATTGAATTAGATTCGCCATCTATTTCTCCAGTATATGATGAGCGGGTGGAGGTTTTGTCCCGTGCTGTTAGTAAATTAAATATTTAATGGCCAGCTGAGAAAAAAGGACGCTCGTCCTAAAACCATCTATCTCCACCACGAGGCTTCCCTTTTTTCCCTGATTTACACACTGAATATCTATATTGTGGAATAAACCGTATTCATTACTACCTTTCAGCCCTCATGTTAATGTTTATTCAAAGTTAGAGGGTTGAAAAATTACGGTTATGATATGATGCCCCAGGCTAAAAAAAAAAAAAAAAAAAGCTATTTTTTCACCTGGTCCAGCATCGTCATTTAAAGCCTCTGCTTTGCTCAAACCTAATACTAAAAAATCTCGCGTTTGCCGAGGCAGCGCGTAGGTTCAATGTTGCCTTGCATTTGCAATACAGAATCTAGCTCGGATCTCGCGTTTGCCGAGGCAGCGCTTTGATTTCGAGTGTACTTTGCAATAAGATTCTGTGGCTGGGATCTCGCGTTTGCCGAGGCAGCGCGTAGGTTTAAGCAAAACTACTTTGGTTTTATGGGTAAAGCTTATACGGCAGCAGGTCAGCTGGAGAATGTTTATAGAAAACTATAGTATAATGCTCCAGGCTTATCAGGCCGATCTGCTGGGGATCTGGATATAGCGAAAATTGAGCCTTCGAGTCTCTTCAGCGACGCATTCCACGCGGTCGTTGTTAGGTGATGCAAGATATATATATAAATATATATATATAATAAAGGTTTCTCCCTCGCCGTGTCCAGCCCCTTGGGGCTGCTGGGCGTGAGCTGCCCCAGCCATCGAGTTCATCATATTATGTGCACAGAAAGAGAGTGCTGCGTCTCGTGTTCCTCCACGTAGATACTGGAGACAGACGCAACCCTCTCAACCGAAGTCGTCTGAGCCTAAGCCGGATCTGAGGACCGTTCTTCAGGCGAAGAATACTTCGGTTCTAAAAAAAAAAAAAAAAGGTCTTGATGTTTAGGCGTCAGGCCTGTGAGGACAGCCCCGACCGAAGTGGAGTGGTGTACACCTCATTACACGGTGCCCGTTCCATTTCGGGGTCCTCACGAGACCCTCCTGCCAACCCTGCCACCTCCGGTGCTTCAGGGCGCAGCGGTCTCCAGCGAGTCGCTGATGCTATGCTGCGGCACAGCATCGGTTTCGCGCCCTCTGAGGGGGGCTTTAGAGCAGTCAGGTCAGGTAGTTCCTGCCATTATGTTTCAGGCTCCAGATTTGGCTCTCTCAGTAACACCAGAGACCAGCCTCGAGAGGCTGGTTCCCTTAGTAAATTTTCTGGCAGCGTGAAAGCTTCTGCCGAATATTTCTCGTTGGGTCCTGTAGATTGTAGAGGAGGTTACAGAGTCCAGTTTGGTTCTCGTCCTCCTTGTTACAACGGGGTGTTGCCCACAGTGGTGCATCCCGAGCAGGCTCTGGTAATGGAACAAGAGGTAAAGGCCCTGTTAGCAAAGGAAGCTATAGAACAGGTGTACTCACCCGACCGAGGTCGGGTTTTTACAGCCGTTATTTCATTGTTCCAAAGAAGGATGGAGGGTCGCGTCCCTTTTTAGATCTTCATCTGTTAATTCGGTCAGTTCAGAAACTAAAGTTCATGATAGCTGACGCTCAAACAGATCGTGACTCAAACCAGATCCAAGGACTGGTTTGTCATGATGGATCTGAAGGACGCTTACTTCCATATCTCCATCCTCCCTCAGCACAGGAAGTTCCTAGGGTTTTCTTTCGGGGGCAAAGAATACCAATATCGGGTTCTTCCTTTCGGTCTAGCTTTATCACCCCGCACGTTCACGAAATGCGTGGATACAGCTCTAGCCCCCTTGGGCTTCAGGGCGTACATATTCTGAACTACATCGATGACTGGCTGATTCTGCGGAATCGGAGCAGTTGGCGGTTCGGCACCGAGGTGTCGTTCTCGCTCTTATGCAGATGTTGGGGTTGATGCTCAATACCAAGAAGAGTGTGCTTTCTCCAGTATTGAGAACCACTTTCCTTGGGGTGGTACGGGATTTAGTATCCTAACAGCCACAGAAGAGCTGAGGCTAGGCCAGTCACGCACTGTAAAACAGTTCAAGAGACTGTTGGGTCTTGTTGCAGCAGCGTCCAACGGAATTCCTTTTGGCATGCTGTACATGAGACCTTTAAAGGGATGGCTCAGGACCAGAGGGTTCTCCCCGAGGGGAAACCCACTTCGTATATCAAGGTCACGCGGCGATGCTTTCGGGCCTTAGTTATATGTAGTTGACACTGGTTCTTAGCCCTCACCGGCTGGGGAGCGGTAATGGAAGGCCGCTCGGTTCAGGGTCTGTGGAAAAGCCATCATCTTTCGTGGCACATAAACTGCCTGGAGATGATGGCCGTCTTCAATGCGTTGAGACATTTCCTTCCGGACCTAAGAGGCCATCATGTGCTCGTTCGAACAGACAACACATCTGTGGTCTCTTATCTGAACCGTCAGGGGGGTCTGTGGCACCAGATCCTCCTGTGGTCTCTGGGGAAGGTACTCTCTCTGAGGGCAGTGTATATTCCTGGAGACCAGAATATAGGAGCAGACATCCTTTCAAGGCAGGAGCTGAGGCCAGGGGACTGGAGACTCCACCCCGAGGCGGTGGAGAAAATCCGGGAGGTTTATGGCCAAGCAGAAGTGGATCTGTTTGCGTCTCAGAATACGACGCACTGTCCTCTTTTGGTTTCACTTGCTCACCCAGCCCCTCTGGGGCTGGTTGCTATGGTGCAGACGTGGCAGAGGCTACGTCTGTACGCCTTTCCCCCTGTTGCTCTGCTCCTAGGAGTTCTGGAGCGAGTTCGTCGGTATGGAATAAGCCTACTGCTAGTAGCACCACGCTGGCGAAAGTCGGATCTGGTTTTCGGACCTGATCCATCTTCTAGACGGTCCTCCATTGGAGATCCCGATCAGGAGATATGTGGGTTTGGCCTCTGAGGGGGCCCAACTCATTTAGAGTGGTCTCTCAACTGAGGTTGTTGAGACCGTTCTAGCTCCAGAGCTCCTGCTACGAGGAAACTATATCCACTATTTCGAGAGTTTTTTCACGTCTTGGTGTTACCAGCGTCAGTGGAATCCGATTAACTGTTCAGCAACACAGTATTGGAGTTTCTGCAAGAACGCTTTGTGTCAGGTCTATGTCCTTCCATGCTTAAGGTATACGTGGCGGCTTTAAAAAAATGCAGCTTTCCACGCCCTGGTGGATGGTACGTTTTGGGTCGAGACCCCCTGATCACTCGTTTCCTTCGTGGCACCTTGAGGCTGAGGCCTGCAACTTGCACTAGGGTTCCGGCTTGGGACCTTACAATAGTTTAGGCCTATCTGGGGCTCTCTTTGAGCCCTTAGATTTGGTCTCACAGAATTCCTTTCTTTTAAGACTATTTCTGCTAACTATTCGTCCCTATAGAGTCAGACCTTCAGGCCCTTTCGGTCCCCAACTGCTTGAGTGCATCAGGGATGGCCAAGGCATAAAGTTGCCTACCATTATTCCGAGGCTTATTGTGCTGCAGGTTTCTGTCCTCTCCCTATTTTTCGGACCAGGAAAAAGCTGACCTTTTGTGCCCAGTGTACCACCGGACACTTATGTGTTCGGACATCCTCAACGAGGAAGTCCGACATATTACTGATTTACTTAATGGATCACCTAAGAAAGGTCTTCCTGCTTCTAAACAGACGGTCAGTAAGTGGATAGTTGAGGCTATTTCACTTGCATGCGAGTACTCGGACCAGCCATGTCCTTTGGTGGTCCGAGCTCACTCGAATAGGAGTATGGCGGCTTCTAAAGCCTTACTGTATGGAGTTTCTCTTCAAGATGTCTGTGATGCGGCGGGCTTCCTTTCCACTCACATTCGTCAGATTTTACAGTTTAGACCTGGATGCTAAGGCCCCAGGTTCTCAGGTGCTTAGTGCTTAGCTGAACAGACTGACACTCAGGTACTTGAATTATGGCGCATTGGGTATTCTCGTTCCCGTAGCGTTTTCGACGCATCTCGAAGTTCCCTTTTCGATAAGGGAACGTCTCAGGTTACTATTGTAACCATAGTACCCTGAGAACAGGGAACGAGACGATGCGTCCCTCTGCCATACTTCTGGCGTCCCAGCGATCGGCTTGCTTCGGCAATTTCGAAGCTAACTGGCGTTTCGCAGCGGAAGTGCTTTTATCATTTCCTGGTCATGACGTCACCCGCCCGTGACGCTCATTCCCTTTTTCCATTGGACTAGTTGGCATAGATGCTTCAGACGCAATCACGCAGAAGGCGTTCCCGTAGCGTTTTCGACGCATCGTCTCGTTCCCTGTTCTCAGGGAACTATGGTTACAATAGTAACCTGAGACGTTTTTTTTTTCATTGTGAATGGGGATAGTTTTGTCTGTACGCGAAAAACGCAAAGGAAACATCGTTAGTACATCATGTAAGCATACCCTTAAACCATTAAAAAAATTTCTGTTAGTTGAAATAAAGCTGAAATAAAATAAAATATAAATTCTAGTTGAAAAAGTTGAAGTACTAAAATTATTAATTGGAAATGAATAACTAAAACTAAAAAGCGTAAATAGCAAACAAAAGCACACAATGAAATGACAAAGCATTTTACTAAAATTAACATGAAAACTAAAACTATAAAATAAAAGCTCATTCAAAATGCTATATGCCTGATTCGTGTAGAATAGCAGAGCTGAATCACAATCACCAAAACAATGATCCTGTGCAACTTGTTTTATGTTTAAATTTATGCTGAATTAAAACCGATGGAGGTCTAGCTTTAAATTAGAAATAACAAAGTAAAATAAACTAAGTGTTAACTTCACTGATGGAAGTTCTATGTGCACAGCATGAAGACTTAAATTTATTGTCGAACTATTAATTTATTTATTCCTTTTTTATTAGAGTATATTTTATCCAGTAGATGTGCTATTGAATGGAAAACACTGACCAGCACATTATTCCACAGAAGATAAGAAAGTCATATGGTTTGGAGTGAAATAAGGGTGTGTGAATTAATTATTATTTGATGTATTTTGTTACATTTTTAGGTTAATTAATCCTTTAATAACTCCCAGTCCTCTTTCAGCTACAGTGGTTATGAGAAGCATGACATTTCTGATAAACTAGTTTCTCGTGCAAGATTAAATGTCATTTGTGTTTGTTAGCCTCATGTGACATCTCTCTGTGTGTGCATTGGATGGATGATGTAAGATCTAAAGAGCCATTTGTCCCGTACACAGTCTTGGTTTTCCTCCCCCACTCTTTTAGACATGCTAAGTTGCTCTGCCTCCAGGCGGCCTGTGTCTGCTTGCACTTAATATCCTCTCAGCAAAGAGCCCGATCTCAGCCCAGTTTCACTGAGGTTGACACAAGCTCTTCAATGGCTCTTATAGCACATGGAATTTGAAAATTCATTGGAAGATTATTGGGGAAAACAAAAAAGGCAGCTGCTTTTGGCAGGCATGAATTCAATGTCATCCATAGCTCAATCTCCCGGCCACAGTAGACCAATGAGAGAAGAGCGCTCTCAAGCTGAAAACACAACAATGAGAGGCTTTAGATTGACAGGGCTGATTACAATCAGAGGGTGGAGGGTGGAGGGTGGGGGTTTGGAGCCCATCTTTGTTTGCAGTCTACATCTGCAGAGCCCAGATAATTTGTAACCAGTATGGAGTACAATTATGCTGTATTCACAAGGTCAGGATCCTACACACTAACTCATTTTGTGACGGTCACGCATCTTTACCAGAAAAAGGCAGAATACTACTGTATGCTGGGATCTCAACCAGATACTGGCGATGGATTTTTTTAAGTTTCATATTGTACTATTCGTCGTTTGAGACACTTCTGCGAGGGAATTAAACCAAATCCGACTTTGACTCAAACATATGTGTTTGAATTCACATGTAAACCAGGCATTTCTATCAGATCTATATCCAGTTACAAAATAGAATATGAATGACCACAGTGTAAATGCAATCTGCTAAAAATATAACCCCCAAATATTGTGTAAAAAAATGCATGAGTAAATTCGAAATTACAGATTTTTTTTTAAGTTTTATGTAACTTCTACAAGAAATCTAAATATTTAAAATAGCCTGAGTAAATGCAATCAGCTTAAAAATAAAATACCCACACGTCTGAAGAGTAAAATATGCCCCTTCTCACCTTTAATCACAAGTGTAGTCTGTCATCTCTGCTGCTTTCACATAATATCCTGAGACGTGACATTTGACTTTAAGTCCCAAACAAAAATAGAATTCCATGATTAACCTGGCAGCTCAAAACAGCTTGTTGACTTGAAGTATAGTTCAGTCTGAACTACAGAACATGATTATGTAATCTAAAATAAAGTGTTTGTGTAGATTGTTGAAAGTACAGTAGTGTACTCTCAACACTTAAAACTTAAGTCAACCATGCATTTTGGGGTGAGGTGGGGTCTTGTGAAGCACAGATACTAAACAGTCAGTAGGGAATTCACTGAAGAGTTGCACCACTTTAGCACATTTATTTATCAACCACACACAATACTGCTTTACCAGGATCTGTTAGCACGGAGATTGTGTCATGCTTTCAATAACACTGTGTCCTAAACAGACGTATAAGTCTCTCTGCAAGTGCACTGCACTCACAACCAAATCAATCAAAAATCACAGCCAATCAGAAGAGAGTGTGGGCGGAGTCTCTCTGCAAGTGCACTGCACTCACAACCAAATCAATCAAAAATCACAGCCAATCAGAAGAGAGTGTGGGCGGAGTCTCTCTGCAAGTGCACTGCACTCACAACCAAATCAATCAAAAATCACAGCCAATCAGAAGAGAGTGTGGGCGGAGTCTCTCTGTAAGTGCACTGCACTCACAACCGAATCAATCAAAAATCACAGCCAATCAGAAGAGTGTGTGGGCGGAGTCTCTCTGCAAGCGCACTGCGATCACAACCAAATCAATCAAAAATCACAGCCAATCAGAAGAGTGTGTGGGCGGAGTCTCTCTGTAAGTGCACTGCACTCACAACCAAATCAATCAAAAATCACAGCCAATCAGAAGAGTGTGTGGGCGGAGTCTCTCTGCAAGCGCAATGCACTCACAACCAAATCAATCAAAAATCACAGCCAATCAGAAGAGTGTGTGGGCGGAGTCTCTCTGCAAGCGCAATGCACTCACAACCAAATCAATCAAAAATCACAGCCAATCAGAAGAGAGTGTGGGCGGAGTCTCTCTGCAAGCGCACTGCACTCACAACCAAATCAATCAAAAATCACAGCCAATCAGAAGAGTGTGTGGGCGGAGTCTCTATGTAAGTGCACTGCACTCACAACCAAATCAATCAAAAATCACAGCCAATCAGAAGAGTGTGTGGGCGGAGTCTCTATGTAAGTGCACTGCACTCACAACCAAATCAATCAAAAATCACAGCCATTTAGAAGAGAGTGTGGGCGGAGTCTCTCTACAAGTGCACTGCACTCACAACCAAATCAATCAAAAATCACAGCCAATCAGAAGAGAGTGTGGGCGGAGAGTCTCTGCAAGTGCACTGCACTCACAACCAAATCAATCAAAAATCACAGCCAATCAGAAGAGTGTGTGGGCAGAGTCTCTATGCAAGTCAATCAAAAATCACAGCCAATCAGAAGAGAGTGTGGGCGGAGTCTCTCTGTAAGTGCACTGCACTCACTACCAAATCAATCAAAAATCACAGCCAATCAGAAGAGTGTGTGGGCAGAGTCTCTATGCAAGTCAATCAAAAATCACAGCCAATCAGAAGAGAGTGTGGGCGGAGTCTCTCTGTAAGTGCACTGCACTCACAACCAAATCAATCAAAAATCACAGCCAATCAGAAGAGAGTGTGGGCGGAGTCTCTCTGCAAATGCACTGCACTCACAACCACATCAATCAAAAATCACAGCCAATCAGAAGAGTGTGTGGGCAGAGTCTCTCTGCAAGTGCACTGCACTGACAACCAAATCAATCAAAAATCACAGCCAATCAGAAGAGAGTGTGGGCGGAGTCTCTCTGCAAGTGCACTGCACTCACAACCAAATCAATCAAAAATCACAGCCAATCAGAAGAGTGTGTGGGCGGAGTCTCTCTGCAAGTGCACTGCACTGACAACCAAATCAATCAAAAATCACAGCCAATCAGAAGAGTGTGTGGACGGAGTCTCTCTGCAAGCGCACTGAACTCGCAAAGAAATGGAGTAATCACATTCATAAATATTACACCTTTGTAAAATTATTACAAATACTAACTGAGTGACTGAAACTATCTTTTTCACAGAATAGACTTGTTTGTTCACAGTTTGAACATTCTTATGTTCTTTAATTTCTTTTCAATATCTGAGCTGAATTATCCATTGTCGCTTTGAGTATGGCTATAAAGATCACACAAAATTATATTTAAACTCGTATTAGACACTTAAATAAACATTAAATAAAGCACATAATACCTGAGATTATCATCTTAATACTTTGTATTGGCCGAGCGATATGATTAAAATATGACCTCCAAATTGTTTTTACATGTTGATCAATATCGATATTTATCATGATCTATAATTTGATAATGCTGACAGCTTAAATTAACTCACAGTTTATTTAATTTACAGTAAATTATTGAAAATTCCCTTTTCAGGGAACCAGGGTTACATTCTAAGACGTGAGGGTTACATTCAGGGTTACATTCATGTGAAAAGGTCGACTTTAGCTTAACCTGAAATTCTCCCAAAGAAGCTTCACCACCTCGGGGTGAAGTCTCCATTCCCCGGGCCTCAGCCCCTACCCGACAAGATATTTTATATTACGCGACGACAAGAAGCCCCCAGCACTGGGCCTTGGGCGATGAACCGAGGTTTGCTCCACATGACTAAGGCATGCAGGCAACGCCGCGTGACCTTGATCATGCAAACCGGATTCCCCCTCGGAGAAAACCCCTTGGTCCTGAGCCACCACTGCAGGGGTCTCATGTACAGGAGGCCAAAAGTTATTACGTTGGACGCAGCTGCCATGAGACCGAACAGTCTCTAAAACTGTTTCATAGTGAGTGACTGGCCTAGTTTTACCCCATTTATGTCTGAGAGAATCGAAGTAATACGTGCAGGTGACAGCTGTGCACGCATCTTTGTTGAATCCAATACCACACCTAGAAAAGTGGTCCTCTGAGACGGGAGGGACGCACTCTTCTTGGCATTGGGCGTCAAACCCAGCATCTTTATGTGGGACAGAACGACATCTCAATGCCGAACCGCCATCTGCTCGGACTGAGCTAAAATCAACCAACCGTCGATGTAATTGACCTTTCGCCGGCCCCTCCCCCAAAATGCCCATTGTCCAATCACACATCATAGCAACCGTTACTATGTGAGCAGGTCCGTCAAACATTGACTCCAAGCGAGATGGTGAAGCAGTGCGCCCACGGCGTTTGTAAATCGGACACTAGATACCCCGAGAGATTGTCTGGATGAGTTGTGTTCTTTCCGTTCCCAAAGCCGAAAACACAACGTGAGCGGTGCCTACAATGGATAAAAACAGTGTGGACGGCCCCACTCCCAGTTACATGTGTCGAACTCGCGTGCATCGTGCGTGAGACTGAGACACTGAGATTAGTCAATGAAACATGGAGAAAGCAGATCTAGAGGATCCACAAATGAATTATGTTTTCTAAAGGGTTGTTGTTAACATGATATTTTCGGGGGGAAATGAGCAGCAGTCACTAGCAGTGCAGCACCTGTAGGCTACAGTTTAGAGGAGTGCATGTTCGCAATGGGGAACGCATGAAGCTTACTTGACAACATCAGTTCATATACTTATATATTCTCATAACCCCCTGCATCAATGTTGATGACATCCAATTCCTCAGAACTGGACAATCGCAGCACTGGTGCCTCATCCCGTGGAGAAGAAACCGCAGCGTGTGCTTTTCCCTGAGATAAGACACTGGATCTGGCAGGTGAAGACTGAGATAGGGTTAGGCCCGTCTCAAACCCCGCTGTCAGATCCATTTGCGAACCCGAAGATGTCCTCCTCGAAGATCGCCTGGCGGGAGCGGAGTGTCCTCATGGACAGCTTCTCGCAATGCTCACAGTCGGCCTTGACTGGGCATGCTCCACTCCCAAACATGCAACACAAAGCTGGAGTGTGTCCCCACCCGTGATGAAACGAGGGCAGGAAACAATACACCGCCTAAAATCTTGCTTGCTTGCCATTTATATAAATAGACTGAACAAAATTATAAACGCAACAGTTTTGTTTTTGCCCCCATTTTTCTTGAGCTGAACTCAAAGATCTACTTTTTCTATGTACACAAAAGGCCTATTTCTCTCAAATATTGTTCACAACCCTGTCTAAATCTGTGTTAGTGAGCACTTCTTTGTAGAGATAATCCATCCATGCTGATTAGACAGCATGATTATTGCACAGGTGTGCCTTAGGCTGGCCACAATAAAAGACGTGTGTTTTCTCACACAGCAAAATGCCACAGATGTCGCAAGTTTTGAAGGAGCGTGCAATTGGCATGCTGACTGCAGGAATATCCACCAGAGCTGTTGCCCAGGAATTGAATGTTCATTTTTCTACCATAAGCCATCTCCAAAGGCTTTTCAGAGAATTTGGCAGTATATCCAACCGGCCTTACAATCGCAGACGATTTGTAACCACACCAGCCGAGGACCTCCACATTAGGGCTGTCACTTTACGTTCGAAAATCGATTGCACAATCGATCGGACCAACCAACAACAAGTATCGAAACGAAAATAGGGAATCGATTTTAACGGCCTTTTTTGATGCATTTTTTTTTTTTACCAAAAATGTGTTTTAGGTGGACAGATCAATAGAACATGTAGGATTTTGGAAAATAATAATGTCTTTTCTGTTAACCAAATGCTATTATTTGCTATTGCTATTATTATATTTGCTATTACTTCAAGGCAAGTGAACAAGCGCGCCGTTATTTGTTGCCAGAGCCGTTGCTTAGTGACGTGTGTGTTCAAGTAAGCCAGAAATGTGCAGATTCTGCGCAATACGCTGTATTTAATATATCACGAGGACTCATAGATGTGTATATCTCTATGACGAGGACTCACGAGTTGCGTATTTGCGCTGAATCCACACAGATTTGGCTTACACGAACTTCCACAGCAAAGAAAGTGAGTAAACATAGACGCACGCCTCTTGATTTGACAGCGTTAGCCGCCAAAGTTCATTTTTACCCGCATTTGGCGAGTTGAGGGTGTTAATTTCAATCCCTGAATGCTGCACTCCTGTTTGTCATTGTGCATGAAACTTCACGCCAATAAATCATCAGGAATATTGCTGACTTGTGGGCGCTGCGCGTCTCAAGCGCCGTCTTCAGGTTCGTCCTAATGCCTGTTAGTTGTCAGTGGATTTGCCTATATTTGGTGTTGAAAATGGAAACGCCTTTAGACACGGAAAATCGATTTTACAATCGATTCAATGAACACTTATGTCTCAAAAATCGAACAGGATTTTTTCACAAAAGTGACAGCCCTACTCCACATCCAGCATCTTCACCTCCAAGATCGCCTGAGACCAGCCACTCAGAAAGCTGCTGCAACAATCGGTTTGCATAACCAAAGAATTTCTGCACAAACTGTCAGAAACCGTCTCAGGGAAACTCATCTGCATGCTCGTCGTCCTCATTGGGGTCTCGACCTGACTGGTGTTCTCTTCACAGATGAATCCTTGCCACTGTCGCCTTTTTCGCCTCTCTTCGCCTTTGTCGCCATTGGCTTTTGGCTTGCTTAGTTGGGGACATTTAACATTTAATTTTGAATTTAACAATACTTTTACATCATTATTTTCCTGTTATCTCTGTAAAGCTGCTTTGAAACAATTTGTATTGTATAAAGCGCTATATAAATAAAGGTGACATGACATGACATGACATGAATCCTGGTTTTCACTGTACAGGGCAGAAGGCAGACAGCATGTATGGCGTCCTATGGGTGAGCAGTTTGCTGATGTCAACGTTGTGGATCAAGTGGCCCATGTTGGCGGGGGGAGGGTGGGGGGGGCGGTTATGGTATGGGCAGGCGTATGTTATAGACAACGAACACAGGTGCATTTTATAGATGGCATTTTAAATGCAAAGAGATACCGTGACTAGATCCTAAGGTCCATTGTTGTGCCATTCATCCACGACCATCACCTCATGTTGCAGCATGATAACGCACGGCCCCATGTTGTAGGATCTGTACACAATTCCTGGAAGCTGAAAACATCCCAGATCTTGCATGGCCAACATACTCACCGGACATGTCACCCATTGAGCATGTTTGGGATGCTCTGGATCGGCGTATACTGTACAACAGCATGTTCCAGGTCCTGCCAATATCCATCAACTTCGCAAAGCCATTGAAGAGGAGTGGACCAACATCCCACAGGCCACAATCAACAACCTGATCAACTCTATGCGAAGGAGATGTGTTGCACTGCGTGAGGCAAATGGTGGTCACACCAGATACAGACTGGTTTTCGGACCCCCCCAATACAGTAAAACTGCACATTTTAGAGTGGCCTTTTATTGTGGCCAGCCTAAGGCACACCTGTGCAATAATCATGCTGTCTAATCAGCATCTTTAACACAGATTAGACAGATTTGTGAACATTAATTGAGAGAAATAGGCATTTTGTGTACATAGAAAAAGTCTTAGATCTTTGGGTTCAGCTCATAAAAAATGGGACAAAAACAAAAGTGTTGCGTTTATAATTTTGTTCAGTGTATATATATATACAGCGTCTTGAACCAGCTCGAGGTCCCTTGATAGGGAACTACCTACTACTGCAATTACTACTGAATAAACTATTCTTTAAATAATGAATTATTCCCATTGATTTGTATCTCTATGTAGACATTTTCTTATTGAAGTAAATGAGCGTAGACATGTTAAATAAGAATGAATGCACTGGAAGATGTTTTACTACAAACAATCCTGCTTTATCTAAAAATAAACAGCATGGGTTCCCAGGATGATTGTAAACTTTTTTTGTGTGTGTGGAAAAGAGGGATGCCCAATTTTTTGCTCTTTTTTCTCCTTTCCTATTTCTTTTTCAAAAAACCTTCAAAGCCGAAGTTGTTCAAAGAGTTGGGGGTTTGGGAGGAGGACCAGACAGGGCTGTTTTTAATTCATCCTTCTTAATTAACAGTCTGGGCAGCAGCTCCCAAACACTGAGGCTTGACTCACTGTTTTCTCTTATTTTCCCCAAACAGAGCAAGGGTTCAGCATGAGAACGAGTGCTGGGAAGAGAGGGTGTTTAGCACACTTCCTGATGCATCTCTGCCACCTTTATCCAGTTCCTCTTTTCAACATTTTGCTAGAAGAATCCAAACATACTGTGGTTATTTCGATTTAAAGGGTTGCTTAAAGTTTTAAAGCTTGCATACCATGTCAATTTTAAAGAGAGAATATCAAGTGTTAATGATATTCAAACGTGTTGCTCAGTTCTCTTAATTGGTAATTTTGGTCTGGACCCAAAAAGAAAGTAATGCATTTCACTTTTATTGGCAATTAAAAGTATTTTTTAATTTTTTTAAATCTTTAGGTCTGGTGTTAAAAATGAGCTTGTATCATTTTTCTTTTTGAGTCCGGACAAAAGAACAAAACTCCAACCTTATGCAGCTTTGAAGTGACTGTTATGAAAGTGAACAAATAACCACACTAACAATTACAGATTTTATCAAATGCTTACACATTTTCAAAACATTGCATTTTATTTTTCAAAACTTTACACACAACTCCAAGAATTGCACACACAAAATGCCTCACATCTCCTGCAAAATGAAGCACTGCATTCAAAATATCACAAACACATCTCAAAAGCAAACCCATTTGTCTTACGTTGCAAACACCTTTGCCATAATATTATATTTTGGATATATACACAGAGTTATTCAAAACCTAAAGCTCTTCTTTCATGAGCTCCTATGTACATTTCTGTACAAGATTGAAAGTAATTGTCAGAGAGATGTTGAAAAACTAACGGTAAACACGAAAGCAAGATTGAAACCAAACTATTTTTATTTTTTACTGTAAACATGTAAAAAATACATGTGGTTGTGAATACAATATTACACAGTACGAAAAACCTATAACTTGACCTTTGGCCTATTTATAGTCATGATTGATTGGTGTTTAGTAAAGCGATGAGTGTTTGCACGTGAGGAACTGATGAATTACTGTGGCATTTTGATACGTTGTGTTTGACAAAGGAAATCAAGAGACTTTCTGTTATATTTTTTTGTGTTATATAGAGAATTGTGTGTTGTGCAAAACGTGTTTTATGAAATAAAAAACTGAGTCAAAGACAGAACATTTATGTATGGTTTTTCAGATTTGGTATGTGGTTCTGGTGTTTGAGTGTCGGGTTTCAGAAATTGTGTGACATTTTGTTCAGCTTCCCTTTTTCCCAGATGTACCATTTTGTTTATATCCGTTCTTGACACTGTGGCGATAGTGTGTCTCGCTGCTAGTTTAATTGTGCCGTCAGACTGTAATTAGAATAAACGCAGTGCAACGTCTTCTGATGAGAGCCGGTTCTGACAGGCATGACTTCACTGGTTCCCGTCTCACATGTGCCATGCTGTGGATACATCAGTCTTCTTCATCAGCTGAGCTTTCACCTGCGATCAGTGCTCAACATCTCAACATCTCACTGATTGGCAGCACTAATTACAGCGAGCCGCCAGCTCTCCGTGTTCTCACCAAACCCTGTGCTCTGACCTGACATGCCTTTCCCGTTCAGAGCCTGACTGATGTGTTTAAACATTGATCCGGTCACTATTAGGAGAGCAGACTATACTGAAGGTGTAATAGGGACTGGGGCCACACATTGGTGGTGATTACTTTCTGGCAAGGATTGCAAAAGCGATTTCATGCAGAATTTTAATTGTGTCAATTTAATAGCTTTTTTAGGATATTGTCTTTCATGTAGTGTGTAATAGAGCTTTTTGTGAACGTAAAAGGTCTGCAAAGTTTTAAAGATCAAACTAAAGTTCTTGTCTCCTAAAAGAAAGAATCAATTCTAAGCTGCCTGAAATGAGTCGTCAGCAATTTCAGTGTCACTTCCATAAATGTGCATAATGCCCACCTCTGGTCTTGATTGGCTGAGCAGCATCTCTTAGCTCCGCCCTCAAGCACTAGTTTATCTGAGACTGGAAGAGTTTGGTTCGTGTTGTTCGTGTCGAGAAGACGCTGTTTTCTGAGATTTATACGGTAAAACCCACGCCATCGTTACTGTTCGTATCACTGTAATCAAGAGCTGAGATTCAGATATGATAATTAGCGTTTGCTTTCTGACCAATCACAGCAGAGCAGCTCTCAGAGAGGCGGGGCTTAGAGAGACTCAATCTTTACAGAAGCGTTTCAGACACTGAGAGAAAAGAGCTGACGCTGCAATCGACAGAAAAGAGGTGTGCTTTCATTAATAAAAACAATAATGTTTTAGGTTTATGTCAAATTCTATCAACAGCATTTGTGGCACAATATTGATTATTAAAGAAAACAATGTTGACTCACCTGCACAACAACAAAGTGCATCGCAGCTGCGCCTATGATGGCAAAATTTACATCATATCTCACTCTCTGTGAGATGGAGTGGAATGCAAACAACCAAACATAAAAAATATGAACTTTTTTCCATGTTTCTAATCAGTGATTCTAATTGCAAATATGAGTCGTTAGCAATTTTAGCGTCACTTCCATAAATTTGCATAATGCCCACCTGGTCTTGATTGGCGGAGCAGCATCTCTTAGCTCCGCCCTCATTAGCTCCGCCCTCAAACACTAGTTTATTGTTTCTTTGTGTCTTCACATTATGCACTAAACTTTAAATAGCAGTGTTTAATCACTTGGGGAAGATACAAGTAAATGCAAACAAAATCAGTTAGTCATATACCTTGCATTATTAGTTTCTTACAGGTCTCTAGAAACTGCACACTTTTATCCTTTACTTTCCACACTTGTATTTATCCCCTCTCAGTAAGCCAGTGGTGTCCATCAGTCAGCATTCCCTGCTGGTTTAGTCGATGACAGCAAAAAGCTTCACTATAGAAATTTTTCGTACTTATACATTTTTAGTTCAGTGTCCACATCAGCAGAACAATTTGCCATTAATTTCATCGTCAAATGAACTAATTCTAAGTGTGCAATTGGAGCTGAAATTGATGCAGAAAAAATTAATGCAATATGATTTTTCAAGGCAACAGGATAAAACCACATTGTCTTTGTAGTCGGTAACATGAAAATAAAATTCTTAAGACTTAATATAACTATTATATAATATAACTAATATAAGGCTTTCAGTGGTGTAAGGGCTTACTTCTGCTTGTAAAGAGAGAGAACAACAGTCAAATACATATTATATACAAATAAATAAATTCAGTGATGTGATTGACTAATCAGAAAGTATTCCAGAGAATCATGTCAATCGACATTAAGGATTTATTTGATAAATTCAGAAAAAATAATGTTGTGCTTCCAGTCTCCTTCGGCAAAAGAAGAAGAATGTGAAAGTTGCATTTTCTTTCTCTGACTATGAGCTCCTTATATATTAGGTGACTAATGTAGCTTGTCCAAGGCTCTCAGTGTGTGTGCAGCACTATAATGCAATAGTGGGAGGCAAATGGAGATGCCATCACTCAATCTCACAAGTGATTAGACAGCCCGAGACTGTGCTTTGCTCTCAGCTGATTTCTCTCGCCCTTAGGGAGATTGTTATAGTGTTTTGTCTTATTATCAGAAGTGGAAGAGGAAATGATCACCCCATTATGAACTCATTTGTGTTGTAATTTCACTTTAAAGTGCGTTCATATGCCCACAAAAATCAATCAAGCACATCAAGCACTCAATCAAGCACGCAATCAATCAAGCACTCAATCAATCAATCAATAAATCAATAAATCAATCAATCAATCAATCAATCAATCAATCAATCAATCACTCAATCAATCAATCAATCAATCAATCAATCCAATCAATCAATCAATCAATCAATCAATCAATCAATCAATCAATCAATCAATCAATCAATCAATCAATCAATCAATTGGGGCCTGTAGTCTTTTAGACTTTTATTGCTGTAGATTTGATCCCAGCCAGTGATGCTAGCAAGCTTTTGAGATCTAAATATATGTCGTGTGTGTCTTAACTTCTTAGGTACAAAGAACAGAGAATCTGTAATGCCTAGACTGTAACATAGATCCGGCCCACATCTGGTAAGTGTTGAATCCACATGCATGTGGTCCGGATCTGGCCCTACACTATGTTGCTGTCTGGGAATGGAAATAACCAAAACTGAGTTTCAATCAATTCTAGTTTTCACATGACACCACACCCTACACCTGCTTAGATAGCTGGGTAAAAGCGACAGTGTAGAACGATTTACCCAATGTTCATTTTTTTCCGCTCAACTTTGGAAACACAGTTGTAATTAAGTATCAGTGGAGGTGGTGAGGAAAAAAATAGCTTTATTTATTTTAGGCTTTTCCATATAATAGGTGTATTTACATGATAATAATGTTTCACTCTCCTTATCAGAAACTTTTGCACCAGTTGGAGAGTGCTGAAAATAAAGATCTAAATTAAGAACCATTTGTGTGAAACATTATATTATATCTTCAATATGATATTCTGATGTCTGACACTGACATTGACTTTGACATTGGCGGTGGAAAAAAGGTTTAACTTTTTAAGTGGGGGGAAATTTACAGATAACATTCATACATCGCATATGAGACTGTCATTAATAGGTTAAGTTTATGAACATGCACATTTTTTGATTGTTGAGCTGCAGTATCATGCTCAACCAGACCTTTGTGAATAAATAAGTAATTCATTACAAAAGTGGTTTATGTCTCAGTAAGATTAAGGAGATCCTAATTGCAGTTTTTTAATGTTGTAAATCTAATTAAGAGAGCAGAACGTCTTGCAAGATGTGTGATTTATGATAGGGGTGACTCCATAAACTCCATTGTGGTTTTATGCGACCTTGATATTTAACTTTTCTAATGGCCTAGTTCAGAGCAGTATTAATTACCGTACATGTTCATCACTGGATTTTTCTTGTCATGTGTAATTTGAGGGAACAATTTTTTGGGTAATATGGTAGCCAGTAGTCTGGACAACGAAGAACTGGTCTAGTGGGATTAGCCTTTTGCCAAGCACATATTCTGATGGATTTGTAAACACGGTCTGATCTTTAAAGCAAACCAAGGCAGAGCCGAAGATCTGGGGTGACAGTGATGGACTGGAGAGTCGGGGTGTAACCGTAGGCTCGTGGGACGGCGAAGATGGGGGCTCAGTCAAGTCAAATCACCTTGGGTGATTTCCCACCGATGGGTGGGAAGGCCATGGTGGAGTCGAGGGAGCATTGAGCCAAGGTGGAGCCGAGGGAGCATTGAGCCAAGGTGGAGCCGAGGGAGCATTGAGCCAAGGTGGAGCCGAGGGAGCATTGAGCCAAGGTGGAGCCGAGGGAGCATTGAGCCAAGGTGGAGCCGAGGGAGCATTGAGCCAAGGTGGAGCCGAGGGCGGAGGGACCATTGAGCCAAGGTGGAGCCGAGGGAGCATTGAGCCAAGGTGGAGCCGAGGGAGCATTGAGCCAAGGTGGAGCCGAGGGAGCATTGAGCCAAGGTGAAGTCGAGGGAGCATTGAGCCGAGGTGGAGCCGAGGGAGCATTGAGCCAAGGTGGAGCCGAGGGAGCATTGAGCCAAGGTGGAGCCGAGGGAGCATTGAGCCAAGGTGGAGCCGAGGGAGCATTGAGCCAAGGTGGAGCCGAGGGCGGAGGGACCATTGAGCCAAGGTGGAGCCGAGGGAGCATTGAGCCAAGGTGGAGCCGAGGGAGCATTGAGCCAAGGTGGAGCCGAGGGAGCATTGAGCCAAGGTGAAGTCGAGGGAGCATTGAGCCAAGGTGGAGCCGAGGGAGTATTGAGCCAAGGTGGAGCCGATGGGTCGGATGGCAGATGTGGAGCCGAGGGAGCATTGAGCCAAGGTGGAGCCGATGGGTCGGATGGCAGAGGTGGAGCCGAGGGAGCTTTGAGCCAAGGTGGAGCCGATGGGTCAGATGGCAGAGGTGGAGCCGATGGAGCATTGATCCAAGGTGGAGCCGAGGGAGCATTGAGCCAAGGTGGAGCCGAGGGAGCATTGGGCCAAGGTGCAGCTGATGGGTCGGATGGCAGATGTGGAGCCGAGGGAGAATTGAGCCAAGGGGAAGCCGAGGGAGCATTGAGCCAAGGTGGAGCCAAGGGAGCATTGAGCCAAGGTGGAGTCGAGGGAGCATTGAGCCAAGGTGGAGCCGAGGGAGTATTGAGCCAAGGTGGAGCCGATGGCTCAGATGACAGATGTGGAGCCGAGGGAGCATTGAGCCAAGGTGGAGCCGAGGGAACATTGAGCCAAGGTAGAGCCGAGGGAGCATTGAGCCAAGGTAGAGCCAAGGGAGCATTGAGCCAAGGTGGAGCAGAGGGAGCATTGAGCCAAGGTAGAGCCGAGGGAGCATTGAGCCAAGGTGGAGCCAAGGGAGCATTGAGCCAAGGTTGAGCCGATGGGTTGGAAGGCCAAAGTGGAGCCAAGGGAGCATTGGGCCAAGGTGCAGCCGATGGGTCAGATGGCAGATGTGGAGCCGAGGGAGAATTGAGCCAAGGGGAAGCCGAGGGAGCATTGAGCCAAGGTTGAGCCGATGGGTCGGAAGGCCAAGGTGGAGCCGAGGGAGAATAGAGCCAAGGGGAAGCCAATGGGTCGGAAGGCCAAGGTGGAGCCGAGGGAGAATAGAGCCAAGGGGAAGCCAATGGGTCGGAAGGCCAAGGTGGAGCTGAGGGATCCACACTCCAAGGCAGAGCTGATGACTTGGAGCCCAAGGTGGATCCGAGCAGCATGGCGGAACCACCGGATGACCCGCGGGCTGAAGGGAGACAGAAGAATAGGCTGTCTTTGGCAACGGAGGTGGCGGGACCATCCACGATGAAGGAGACTTTGGGCTGGACAACAAAGACTTGGAGACAAGTTTGATCAGCAAAGACTTGGACGACCTTGTCAACTTGACTTAAAAACTACCATGAGGACCTGATCTTACTGAGCCATAACCCACTCTGAAATGAATAACTTACAAAAGTCTGGTTGAAAAAAATACTGCAGCTCAATAAACAAATAATTTGCTTGTTTATTAACTCAACCATGTAATGACAGTCTCATATGCGACATGTGATGTTATCTGTACATTTCCCCCCCATTGAGGGGCATGAGGATGGTTACCGATCAACCTTTATTTAAATCCCCAATTTTTTGGAATAGCGATCAACAATTTTGTCGGGAGTAAGAAAAAAAACCTAGTGGACAGTCCAACTAAAACCAGCTCAAGTTGCTGGCCCAAGCTAACCTACAAATTAGATTGTCAACTAATGTGGAGCTGGTGGACCATCTTTTAAACAGATACCAGACCCCTCCGAATCTACTCGTGCACTAGTCCATTGCACACTCTCCCTAAATCTCACTGCTATCTGGGTCACGCAGCACTAATGTTACTGGTCAGACTCGCACCCGCCCCGAGGCCAGGCGAGTGAGGGTTACAACGCTTTACTAACGGGCCTCCATTACACCGGCTTGGACCAGCTAGATACCAGACCGTGTTATACAACAAACCTACAAACTAAAGCTGGTTTCAGCTGGATTATCTACCAGGATTGAGCTACTGTTTTTTCAAATGTACCTTGCTGTACAAGTCAATTAATTTGGTTTGCATTGGCAAATCTAATAAATATTTAGATTTTAAAGCTTTTAATTTACCTTTTAACCTTTTCATTTCAAAATAATTTAAGATACACACTTACACATACCCAATTACACTTTCTGTACTGTGCTATTTTGTTGGTTTTTACCAGAAAAAATAAAATTAAAAAAATAATTTAAAAAACTGTAACACTTTACAATATGGTTCATTAGTTAACTACCTTAGTTAACATGATCTAAGAATGACCAATACTTCTTCCGCATTTATTAATTTGAGTTAATATTAATTTCAACATTTACTAATACTACGTTATTAAAATCAAAGGTTGTATTTTGTTAACATTAGTTAATGTACTGTGAACTAACATGAACAAACAATGAACAGCTGTATTTTTATTAACTAACATTAACAATGTCAAGTCAAGTCAAGTCAAATATATTTATATAGAGCTTTTCACAATACAGATTGTATCAAAGCTGCTTTACAGTATCAATCAAAATAACTCAACAATGTTTGTTTATTACTGGACATCCAAAAAGGACATCCAAGTTTGGTAGAGCTGATCAATGGTATGATTGTTTAATTAATTTGAATATCCCCAACTGAGCAAGCCAAAGGCAACAGTGGCAAGGAACCGAAAAACTCCATCAAGTGACCCAATGGTGTCCTAAAACTCCATCAGATCAAAGATTAATAAATACTGTAACAAATGTATTGCTCATTCTTAGTTCATGTTAGTAAATACATTAACTGATGTTAACTAATGAACCTTATTGTGAAGTGTTAATGGAACAAACACATCTCATACTAGTGGGTTGCAGTGCAGAGCAAGACACTGAAGTGGTAATTCATGTTGTCCTAATTTTATTTTTTTTTACACCGAAACTTCACTTTTAAGCCACACTATTATTATTGTGTATATCTTATGCTAGCCAGTTAACGGGACTGTAGGCTTACATCACGGAGGCTGGTCTCTCTGATTGCTCAAATAAAATCTAGGCCAACATGTATATTACTTGTTTAAAAATGAGCCATATTCTTCTGATTGGCTGCAACAGCCATATAAAAATGACAAATAGTTCCACAAATACCACAAATATTAGCCTAATCTTCTCATGTTGAATGTTTGGATTTATCCTCCCCAAGTGCTTAGGTCATCTAACTTTAATAATTACTAAAGGTTGTGGCTGTTCTGATTGGCTGTCATTGCATGAGCTGATGTCATTATGTGAGTTAATTGTCTGTATAAACAGAACAACATGTGAGCAACAAAGCAGAAATCTGATCCTCTCAAAATGTGCTTGAGCGCTCCCTGGAATATCAATTTCTGTAAGTGTTTTACTCTTCCTCAATATGTATGAAATTGAGTCATTTTCACACACACACACACACACACACACACACACACACACACACCACCACACGCACGCACGCACGCACGCACGCACGCATGCACGCACACACACACACACACACACACACACACACACACACCACACACACACACACACACACACACACACACACACACACACACACACACACACACACACACACACACACACACACACACACACACACACACAAAGGCATTGCAAGGAACTGGGCCACCTTCAGGTTAACACACTATCTATATTCATACACCGTACACACTCTTTTAAAATGACAATGACTTTATAATAAATGATGAATGGATACATGAAACCAACGAATACTATTTAACAGAAAAAATATCATCTGCAATAACTAAGATAACAAATGAAACAGTATGAGTCCATTCAACATCACCAATAAAGAGATTATTTCGTCCGAGCTTTTACAGCACTGACTGTGAAAAAGATTTGTCAAAAAAAAAAAGAAACCAAAAAATGACAAAGAAACTATCAGAAATTAAACGACAGACCAATTCAAAATACTAATACAACAGACAAAAAATAAAATAATAAAAAAATCAATGTTTCATGTCTCCTCATGACACAAACAGACGCTCTGCTATTATTGATGTTAAATTCTCATCCGTTTTTCCTCTGTAGTGACATCATAATTCGACAGGCCAATTCATTAGAACTAACAGAGAAAAGAACAGATTAGATATCCAGCACCTGTCAGGTTTACACATTTCACATAAATATATTTGACTAGGCATGTGTGTGTAACATCAAGATACAGTTGAAATGATTTGAATAAATGCTTTAGCTAACAATGCGTATCCGGGCCTACCATGTGCAAAACACTGATAAGAGCATAAACCCTGTGTTGTGTGTGTGTGTGTGTGTGTGTGTGTGTGTGTGTGTGTGTGTGTGTGTGTGTGTGTGTGTGTGTGTGTGTGTGTGTGTGTGTGTGTGTGTGTGTGTGTGTGTGTGTGTGTGGACACATTTATTTATCTAAACAACATTAGGACTGATCAGCAATGGCTAGTATTGCAGCTTAAAATGTGTATTTCACGAAGGCTAAATGTCAGTATAGAACGAATGTCACAGATATGTGGCATACACCGACTTTAAGGCTTAAAATTTTGGTTTAGGGCAGTACAAATATTAATAATATTAATAATAAAAATCCATACTTTTTTTTTAAAGTGCCAGTTGAATTTTGGTTTATTAGGCTTCCAGGTTTGGCTCTGAAGTGCTTTATTGAAACAGATTTGTAATGATAGTTAGCGCTGTGCCTGAAGTATATTCCCTCAGCACATCTGTGATTGGTTCAGGTCTGACGAGAAACTCCTCGTAACGTCTCGTCCTGATCAACCCCCCACCAGAACACATTTAACATGCCGACTGGATCCACAAGCACACGCTATTATCCCAGCGGTGCTGAACGTGGGCCACGGGGAATCTACAATATGGAGATCTACGGTGTAACCTCTAGGCTGAATCATCAGTTAAATATCAAGCGCAGACTTCCAATAAAATAACATGTGTGATTGCATTCTCAAAGGTTTGCATGGAATATTTTAGATCATTTATGACTGTGAGCGTGCATTTAATAATTTCATTTTATCATGAGATTTTGGTGTATAAATAATTTGTTGTTCTATTTGAACTAGTTTAATAACGCAGCTCCATTGGGACTATTAAGGGGTTAATAGGAGATGAATTATAATTTCTGGACAAAATCCACTAGGGCATTTATTAATTCACAAACAGGTTAAAGAAAACCATTATAATCATTATAATTTTGTCTCCTATAAATAATCGCTTAATATTTTTTGTCAAGCATACTGTGAAATCTGAATATCACTTAAAAACTAGAAATTGCTTATCTAAATATCATTTATGTGTTATATAAGTGTTGTGCACCCGAACACTTTCCTCTGCTACTTTTTAAAAATGTATTTAGCAATGTCATAACAAGAGTAAATGATACATTTTTCTTTTTTTTCCTTTAACTAACTTAACCATAAAATGATATTTTGACAAGCACCAAATAATTATGTGACACAAGACATAAAGCACACATTATAATCTATAATACTTTATTTTTTTTTTAAATCAGATAACATATGGCAATCATGCTTTTATATAACACCATCTAAAGACATTTATTATATATATATTTCCTTTACATATAATATTTTACATTAGGCCCAAACAGTTAGAAATATACAAAACAATATTTTGTTCGACTAGACATATTATCTATTCTCTTATAATCTTCCATCATTGTTATTCATTTGTTATTACTATTCTTTTTTTACATTTCATAAAGATATGTGCTTTAGTTTCTGAGATCGATGCATTATTGCAGTAAACAGCAAATAATATAAGGTTCTTCAACAAGACAAAAACCTCAAAACGGACATCCACAGGTACTTTTACACGGTACAGTTTTACAACATTGTTTCAGAGAGAAATCTGATGAATGGTAAATTTATACAATTTCACACAAAAAAAAAAACTCTTATTGATTGCACATTTTCATCAGACGTCTTGCAGAGAATAAATCAACTAATTAATCCAGATCTCTGTCACATGCAGCTGCCGTAGAAGCAAACTAACAGTGTTCGTTTCGGATTCCTTTGTGGCTTGTGAACTTAAAGCTTTGTGCTTTTCACCAGTGGCATTTCAAAATAAAACAGTGGAAATAAAACACTCACTTCTCTCTGTCTCACACACACACACACACACACACACACACACACACACACACACACACACACACACACACACACACACACACACACACACACACACACACACACACACACACACACACACACACACACACACACACACACACACACACACACACACACACACACACACACACACCAGTGGCATTTCAAAATAAACAGTGGAAATAAAACACTCACTTCTCTCTGTCTCACACACACACTCACACACACACACACACACACACACACGCACATGCGCACACACACACACACACACACACACACACACACACACACACACACACACACACACACACACACACACACACACACACAACACACACACACACACACACACACACACACACACACACACACACACACACACACACACACACACACACACACACACGTATATGCCTTTATATTATTTAATGCAAATGATTTATTGCCCAACTAGTTTGTAGATTCAAAAAGAACATTATTTTCCTTTACATTTTCCTCATTGGAACGACGGCTTGTCTGTTTTAGACACATAGTGCTGGTTTTCAACAATGTCTGAAAAAAATGACCCTAGAAACCATGGCAACAGACTATAGCTTCTGCTCAGGACTGATTATTCGCTGAAGGCTGCTCACAGCTATAATCGTTTTCGATCCAGGAGAGCAAATTTTGGTCACTTTCGCCATTTTTCCTGAGGAGTGGCACGCAAATGTGTTGAGCAGGATTAACAGTGGTTTGGCGGGGTACGTCTGCCCCAAAAACGATTTTTCGGACCCTGTGATACGGTGCGACGCAAAACAGTTGTTCAGATCTGTCAGTAGCATAAACATGAATTTGGTCCTTCTTACTCTTACATAGAAAACATGTACTAAAATGATTCTAAAAAACACATACAAAGTTATTTTTTTGTCTTAGAAAAAAAATGAAAAAAATAGTAACAGTCTTTTTTGACGTCAATTTGCCCCCCCCGCGGCTGGTAATGCATGACGGCCCGGGGCGTTGGTAAACCCAAATCCACACTGGTCTTGTGCTTTTCATGGTTCGGCCCAAGGGTACACGGGACAAAGGGGCTTTTTGAGTCTTGAAAAGTGTATTCTGGCTATTTAACCTTGACGTCCAAGGTTCAGTCTCGGCCCGTTGCACACTCCCATATTCTCACTCTCTGCTTTTATATAGCTATATAGATATAGTATTTTTTTTTCAGATACAATCAGATACAATTCGATTCTAACCTACAACTGCATTTTAATACATTAATTACATGTAATATCAAATTAACACTGTGTTGTTGGAATAACATTGGGACGCCAAATCTTGAATTATCATTTAAATCCTGTGCTTACACTGTGACCCTTTGTTTTTTTATTTTTTAGAAAGACGAATATCTTGCATATGAAATACAGATTAACCATAGAACATTGCTGGATAGATTTTTTAGAGCATACGTATATATATATATATATATATATATATATATATATATGTATATATATGTACCAAAAGAAGTCAAACTGTAATCAGGTTGGTGTTCCCTCGGAGGTAGGTGAATATACTTTAGACAGAAGTCCTTGGTTGTGGTCGACTCTTTATTCTCTCTCTGAACGCTGACCTGTGATAATGGGGTGTAGAGGAGGACGAGGTTAGATGTAGGCCTCGTCGCTGGCTGGGATGGGGTTCTCCGGCTGTGGCTCGGGTCCGTTCTCTTGAGTCCGGACCACTGATGAGGGCTGGATCATTATCCGGAGACGCTGCAAATGGGAAGAAAGTCGTCAGCTGCCATTTCAGGAAAGACAAACTAAACTCCAAAAACCTTCCTGGGGTTGAGACTATATTGACAAGTTATTGCTGTGTTTTTTTATCCATTTATTTAAATTTATTTATTTTATTTTTTTTCAAACTACACTCCAAAATCCTTCGTGGGGTTGATGGACGTTGAGAGTATATAGACAAGTCGCCTATGTTATTGCTGTATGTTTTTTTATCCATTTATTTTATTTTTAATTTTATTTAATTTATCCAATTATAATGAAAAATGTAAATGCTGTTTAAACGTGTGAATAGACTATGTTATTGCTGTGTTTTTTTTATCCATTTATTTGAATTTAATTTTTTTTTTTTTTTAAACTACACTCCAAAATCCTTCGTGGGGTTGATGGACGTTGAGAGTATATAGACAAGTTGCCTATGTTATTGCTGTATGTTTATTTTATCCATTTATTTTATTTTTCATTTTATTTAATTTTTCCAGTTATAATGAAAAATGTAAATGCTGTTTAAACGTGTGAATAGACTATGTTATTGCTGTGTTTTTTTATCCATTTATTTGAATATTTTTTTTTAGTTTAATTTATACACTTATAATGAAAAATGTAAATGCTATTTAAACTTGTGTAACAATTTTTGATAAATAAAAATACAACTACACTAAAAAATGCTGGGTTGTTTTGAACCCATGGTTGGGGCAAATATGGACAAACCCAAGCGTTGGTTTACATTTACATTTAATCATTTAGAAGATGCTTTTAAAGCGACTTACAAATGAGGAGAGCAATAGAAACAGTTGATCTAACAATTGGACAACAATATGCAAGTGCTATGACCCAGTTTAGTCTAAAAAAAATCGATGTAGAATAGAAGAGAAGGGAAAGCAACGAGAAAATAAAGTGATAGTATTAGTGGATCAAGTGTGGCCGAATTCATTTTTAAATAAAAAATTGTAAACTAACATTTGGGTTTGTGCATATTTAACCTAACCTGACTCCGCCAGATGGATTTGCTCCGCATATCCATCTGGAAACCTTCCGTCGAAGTAGTTTTGGTAAGGGGCGAAAATACTGGTTAGCTGATTGGCCTATGTTGGTGATAGACGGGCCAAATCAACCAATCAGATCAACGAAGCATATGAGAGCGACGACGAAAACACAACCACAAGCCAGGCTACTCTTGCTGCTGCAGGTAAAGGCTCGTTAGCTCTGTAATTCCGTAATACCGGTAACTCTGTAATTCCGATAAAACTTGCTCGATAGCCACACTGATGCTAGTTTCATCCGCTGAAGCCGCCATGTTCTTAAGACTGAACTGTCGCGCTTCTCGTTGCGTCACACCTCAACCCGCCTCAAAGCCAACGCTGATTGGACGTTCGTTTGGTGAACTGCTCCCAAATTTTCTTTAACGGAAAGTATCCAGACTGATCTGCGAGTGAAACCTTGAAAGCTCGCGAGATCAGGATGGTCTCACGAGGCTATATTTAACCCAAACTTGGGTTGAATCAAACCAGGATTTTTTAAATTGTATAAATGCTAGAGTGAAAGCAGCAATCATGACCTTGATTGGTACGATTAGGATGTAATTGAAGTCAAATCTAAAATAGTGTGTGAGGATTATCAGAAGATACGACCACAGTCAATTGAGATTGCTGCTCTTTGTCCGTAATTAGCAGAAAGCTGAGGTAGTGAAAAACACCGTTCTCTCATTTCTACAATCAGTCCAAGTCGTTGATTGCACGCTCAAATGGCAAGAAGTGAAGACTAATTGATGCAATTAGAATTAATCCAATAGCCACTAAATAGAAACAGTGCATGCTTCCCCCCATGCTGGAACATCTGCATTAATAATGCATGCAATCTGAATCAATTACCCACTGTCGTCAGTGGAGATTCTTTCATGTTCCCTGACACTTGCACCTGTGGCTGCGAGGACATAAACGCTAGCGATACCTCTTTATATGAGCCCTTCAGGGTGAGGAACATGTAGCCCATGTATCCCGGGATCAGAATCATGGATGACAGGGCCATGCACCAGCCCACGCCTTGGCCCCACTTCGGGAACACGTAATTGTTGAGTTTCAGCGGGACCATCTGAACGGCGCTGAAGATGAACACACCCTACGACAAAAGGAACAAACCGTCAGGCGGAAACTTCATCAGGGAAATGAAAGACTCGTGACTCAACTTACCCCCACAATCAGAGGAGTGAAGACGACCCAGCACAGCTTCCACCAGATGCAGGGCTGGTAGCCAATCATCTCCTCGATATTGCCATAGAATTTATTGACACCTGCAACAGAAACAAAATAAGAATTAAGAGGCGAGTTATACGGTTATTTGCACGAATATTCGATCTGTAATTATAAGAGGTGTAACAATTCGATACATATCATGATACTGAACATATTATTGCCATACTCTAAGACATCTGGTAAAAGGTTAACAAAAAATGAACTGTTTATTTATTATTCTGTTGATTAAAATTGGTATTTCATTGTGAGTGTAAATGATTATGATTGGACTTGGTGCTGAAACTCAAAGCACAGGACAATAGAGACACCAGAATAACAATATTAATGAATCTGAAGCTGAGAATACTGAATTATTTTTGATGAATATGATTTATATCTCTGACTAGATATGTTTAAAATAATGTAGGACACTTTTACTGGTAACATCAGATATTTGGCATTATCAGGACCCACAAATATTCCCCCACTGCATTATTATACATTATATTCAACATGATATATAGTAGTTTAATATAGTACTGACACTAAAAATCTGAAAACTTCTCGCACAGCAATTTTTATTTTTGGTGAACAATACCAATATCCACGATACATATTGTTGCATTTTTGTATTGCAATATATTATAACAAGATATATTGTTACACCCCTAGTCATTAGTATTCGAAAAATAAAAATACTATTCAAATTGTACTATGTTGCTTTGCTGGTCGTAAATCCATGATAAATCCCAAGCACTAAAACTCGCAGTTACAACTGAATGCACTAGGTGGCGCTGTGAAGCGTGTTTAACTAGTGGATTGTATCTGATCTCATGATGTTTTTCTCTGCATGTGAAGTTTGGCATTACTTAGATGAAAATTATCTTACTAAAGCTTGCTTCATAAGCGTTTCCCCGTTCGCGCAGATCTTAAATGCTTTCGTTCTTTATATTTTTTGTTTACACATATTGTTTCATGTTTTCAACTAAAAAAAAACCTTAAGATTAGGGTGACCATATTTTGATTATCGAAAACCAGGACACTCGGCACAATTTAGTTTTCTTCTTCCTCTTTAAGGCTCGTACACACCGGGACGAATATCGGCTCGCGTTATTCGTCAGCGTTTTTCAACGCGTTTTTTGTGTTCACACCCAAGCGTTTTTCGCTGACGATGAGCCGAGTGAACATGCAAATTCATTCCCTGACATTAGATGGCGCCTAATGTACAGAAATACCCCGGTCCAGGTCCACAAAGTGCTTCTGACACTCGCTTGTCACTCAGAAGAAGAGAGCAAGTTTGTCGCGTTTGTCATACAGTTCTTTATTCTCATTTGTGTCTCTTTATATTGACAACAACAAGACCGGCAGCTCTACATTCATCTGGCCTTGCATCTTCCTCGTCTTATTTCTTCCCGGCAGAGTGTAGTAGACGGACGCTGTGTATCTTCTTCGCCATTACGTATGTGTGCTCGCCAAGACCGTTTTGTGTTTGAGCGCCCCCAAGTTGTGTTTTACTGTAACTTCAGAAGCTCCAGACACGTGAGCAAAAGCGCCAATCTCATTGGTCGGATAGTTTTTGACGCGGCGCGTCAAACAAAAAAAACGAACCCGAGGCGTTTTTTTAAAAATGATGCTTTTACGCGTGGCGTTTTACGCGTCGGTGTGAACACTCACATTGGCGCCCTTTGTTTAGTCACGAGGCGTTAAACGTCGGCGAATAACGCGCGCGAAATTCGTCCCGGTGTGAACAGGCCTTTATCCTGTTTTTCTTTCTTAATGGCCTGGGAAAACAGGACGATTTGGTCACCCTACTTAAGATATAATGTAAGCTTGCTGTGTATATTGGCTAATCTTGTTCAGAAATGGCGACATACATCTTGAACATGAACATATTTCTAGTTAAACGTTTATTTAAATAAACAAATATTCGAATATTCGATTTTTATAAGCTTATATATTCGAATACAATATTTGTGAAAATGACCCATTCCTAGTTATAAAGCATGAGCAGTTTGTGGAGGATTACTGGAGGTCTGCGCCTCGCTTCATAAATGCAAATGGAGAATGGTGCTGTCGTTTGCATAATCAAGCCTGCCATGCACAACAATTAAGATTCTACAGGTTCATATTCATTCAAATCAACTGACTGTGGAAATGAGTCTGGCAGCGAGATTAGCATGAATTATATTATCTGTGATAATAATTAGCATGCGTTGTGTGTTATGACTGGATGTGAAGAATAAAAAGCAAATGAATTAATAACTACAAAAACCTATAAGCAAAGCATTCTTAGATTTCAATGATGGTGGATACACAGATTAACATATTTCAGATGTAATTACGTCATTTTCAAAAAAATATTTTAAAATGCATGTTAAATGTCAGGTCATGCTTGAAATATCAACTTCTCAACAATGTAATGTCGGCTTGGAAAAGGAAATGCATTGTTTTTATTAGGATTTTTGGGCATATTTACCATAGAACCAGGATATGGAGACGCATTCAAAGAATACCAGGAACAGCAAACACATCCCGCTGGCAGAATAGTAGTCGAACAGTTTGAACACGTAGAGACCACCCTGAGGAGAGAAGAAGCCCTGTGGTTAGCCATGCGAAGGTGATCGGTTCAGAAACCTCTCTCTCGTCTAGATAACAGTGTTTGTGGGTTTCAAAGGCGGTTATACATGGTAACTGCAATGAGAATTAGCAAAAAAAAGCTTTCTCTCTCTGCTTTGTTGAGTCACATGACTGGTCTGAAATGTATGCAGTATATGGCTGAGGATTGAGCAATAGTGCATATCTAACTGTTTTTTTATAGTACAGTTACTGTATTACCACACGCAATTGTGTTTTTTATTAAGTCTACATGAAATAATGTTAACTTTTTACTTCTGTACTAGTAACATTTTACTTCTGTAATGTGAAGCATTTCTAAGTTCCCTTTCAAGGGAACTCGAGCTGCGTTGAGACGCTGTGGGAACGCTCTGCATGATTGCGTCATGAAGCACGTGTAAAATCAGTCCAATGGAAAGACGAGACGTCACAGATGACGTCATAGACCAGGAAACTATAAAGCACCCCTGAAAACAGACCGCGACAGCTTCTGTGTCTTCAGCAAGTGCTCTCTGTATATCTGTCCCTGTCATATTTATTGTTGTCTGTCAAGCTCAATATCTATATAAATTATTTATCTCTATGGCGAGCAAGCAAGATTATAAGCGTTGTGTTGTTCCCTGCCCTTTCCATCACGGGTGGGGACACACATCAGCTTTGTGTTGCTTGTTTGGGAGTGGAGCATGCCCAGGCAGTTCTCGAGGGGGCTGACTGCGAGCATTGCGAGGTGCTGTCCGTGAGGACGCTCCGCTCCCGCCGGGCGTTCTTCGAGGAGGACTGTTCGGTTTGCGCTCCCTGAGGTGGGGGTCCCGCTGTTGCCGAGGCACAGCGGCGGCTTTCATCTTGGGGTTCGCATATGGATCTAGTAGCGGGGTTTGAGACGGGCCCCGCCCTTTCTCAGCCTTCACCTGCTGGATCCAGTGCCTCAGTGCATTGAGGCACCAATGCTGCGGCTATCCAGTTCTGAGGAACTGGATGTTGTTAGTGTTGATGCAGGGGATTTTGAGGTTTCGCCAACTCATACCCCTGTTGATGAGGAGCTTATGGAGGTCTTGACTCGTGCTGTAGCTAAATTAAATATTGACTGGCCAGCAGATGATGTTGAAACTGAATCTAGAAAGGGTCTTTTAGATGAACGATAATTGCCATCTAGATCACGACCTCTTCGTCGGGAACTGACGTTTTTTCCCAATCTCCACACTGAGGTGTCGAGATTGTGGAATAAACCGGCATCTTTCAGAGTGCACAATCCACAAACATAAAATTATAGTAATGTTAAAGGTATTACACATTTTGGTTATTTGACAATGCCTCGTGCTGAAGAGACGCTTGTGAGCAATCTCTCCCCGAGTCAGCATCATCACTGAAAGCCCCGAAGTTACCCACCAGACCATTAAAAAATACATCTTTGATGGTGGGTAAAGCGTATTCGGCAGCAGGTCAAGCCGCGGCATGCTTACATACTATGTTGATTCTTCAAGCATACCAGGCTGACCTGCTGAGGGACATTGATGATTGTGAGGAAGTTAGTGCTCACAAAATTCGAGAATTGCGTCACACGACATATCTCTCTGGGCCACCAAAAAGACTGCTAAATCTGTAGGCCGTTCTATGGCAGCCTTGGTCACAGAATGTCATCTGTGGTTAAATCTTTCAGTTATTAAGGATAGAGATAGGTCTGTTCTTCTGGACGCAAAGCTTTCACCTACAAGTCTGTTCGGCGATGCTATAAATTGTGTAGTCGATAGGTTTCAAGAAACGAAAAAGCAATCTGCAGTGTTCCAGAGGTTTCTTCTTAGCCGGTCTAATGTCCCCGAGACCGCTCGTAATATAAAAGTTGAGCAGTCTCGAACGTCTACGAGCTCCTCACAGCAGCACAGAGTGCAGCAAAGACAGAATGTCGCCGCTCGGGCTCCTCCTCAATCTGGGGATCCTGGGTGAGGGGTCGTAGGAGGTTGTGGTTGCGGCTCAACACCAAAAAAAGTGTATTCCTCCTAGCTCAGAGGACCACGTTTCTAGGTGTAATATGGGATTCGACAACAATGCAAGCACGTTGTCGCCTGCAAGTATTTCTGCGATTCTCACAGCCGTAAAAAATGTAAAATTAGGCGACACTGTGAAACATCCAACGTAATTACTTTTGGCCTTCTGTACATGAGACCCCTGCAGTGGTGGCTCAGGACCAAGGGGTTTTCCGCGAGGGGAGATCCATTTCACACGATCAAGGTCACGCGGCAATGCATTCGTGCCTTGGTCATGTGGAAGAAACCTTGGTTCTTTGCCCAAGGCCCAGTGCTGGGGGCTTCTTGTCAACGAGTTACGCTTTCGACGGATGCTTCCCTCACGGGATGGGGGGGCGCGGTCATGGGTGGCCGTTCGGCGAGAGGTCTTTGGCAGGACCATCAATGTTCTTGGCACATAAATCGTCTTGAAATGATGGCTGTATTTCGAGCTCTCAAATATTTCCTGCCAGACCTCAGAGGCCACCATGTGCTTGTCCGCTCGGACAACAAATCGGTGGTCTCCTAGATGCAACCAGGCCCATCAGATCCTCCTATAGGCCCAAGGGAAATTGCTGTCACTCAGGGCAGTATATATTCCGGGGCATCAGAATTTGGGAGCGGATATCCTGTCGAGACAGGGTCTGAGGCCCTGGGAGTGGAGACTTCACCCCGAGGTGGTGGAGCTCCTTTGGGAGAAATTTGGTCAAGCTCAAGTTGATCTTGCATCATCAGATACAACCCATTGTACCATGTGGTTCTCCCTTACTAGATGCGTTGGTGCAAGTGTGGCCGAGGCCGATATCCATGCTTCCGGGTGTTCTGGAGAGGGTTCGCCGGGAAGGGGCCTGTCTATTATTAGTAGCACCTTATTGGCCTACCCGAGTATGGTTCTCGGACCTAGTGTCCCTTCTAGACGGCTCTCCCCTGGAGATTCCGGTCAGGAGGGACCTATTGTCCCAAGCAAGGGGCACGATATTTCACCCTCATCCGGAGTTGTGGAAACTGTGGGCCTGACCTCTGAGGGGGCCCGTCTCATAGAATCCGGTCTCTCGACTGAGGTCGTTGAGACCATTCTCCAATCCAGAGCGCCTTCCACAAGGAAAACTATATGCATTGAAATGGAAGTTGTTCTCCACTTGGTGTAGTGTACGTCATTTAGATCCTGTTAAATGCCCTGTTGGTTCAGTTCTTGATTTCTTGCAAGACCGTTTCTCTGCAGGATTATCCCCTTCTACCTTAAAGGTATATGTGGCGGCTATATCGGCCTACCACACCTCTCTGAGAGGCACTTCTCTTGGGAGAGATCTTCTTATTATTCGTTTTCTACGTGGTACATTGAGGTTGAGACCTGCACTGCACTCTAGAGCACCTGCTTGGGATTTGGCAATTGTACTTGAGGGTCTGGCTTTGGCTCCCTTCGAGCCCATCGTATAGTTTTCAGAAAAGTTCCTCACTCTAAAAACTTACATTCCTAAGGTCCCTGCTAATGTTGCGGGCCCGATAGTGTTGCAGGCCTTTTATCCTCCACCTTTTATTACCCGAGATCAGGAAAAGCTTAATCTGTTATGTCCCATTCGGGCATTGGATGCTTACATTCACAGAGCTGCCCTGTGGCGTAAATCTGAGTAGTTATTTGTCTGTTTCGGGTCACCTAAGAAAGGTTGCCCTGCATTTAAACAGGTAATGAGCAAGTGGGTAGTTTAGGCTATCTTACTTGCTTATGAAGCGGCCGGACAGCCTTCACCTATGGCTGTTCAGGCCCATTCTACTAGGAGTATGGCTGCCTCTAAGGCTTTCATTTCGGGAGTTTCCCTTCAGGATGTTTGTTATGCGGCAGGCTGGTCCTCGCCGCATACTTTCGTCAGATTTTATGACTTAGACCTCTCCACTCCCGGGGCTAGGTTGCTTGCTTCTTAGTGTGCGCTTGGAATTCACACAGAACGGGCATTTCTCAGCATGGTGTAGTAGGTATGGGGTTCCCACCGCGTCTCAACGCAGCTTAAGTTCCCTTGAAAGGGAATGTCTCAGGTTACGCATGTAACCCTGGTTTCCTGAGAGGGAACGAGACGCTGCGTTCTCCTGCCATACTTCCTGCATGCCCTGATCGACTTGCTTCAGACTTTCCAGAAGCTGTCATGGTCTGTTTTCAGGGGTGCTTTATAGCTTCTTGGTCTATGACGTCTTCTGTGACGTATTATCTTTCCATTGGACTGATTTTACATATGCTTCATGACGCAATCACGCAGAGCGTTTCCACCGCGTCTCAACGCAGCGTCTCGTTCCCTCTCAGGGAACCAGGTTTACATACGTATCCTGAGACGATAAGCTGCCAGTTCAAGAAGAAAAAATTCAATAGAAATGGACTGGAATCATATACAAACATTACTTTATGCTGACTTTAAAAGACAAACCCAAAAAGTCTTATTCCATTACTTTCCTGTACATAATCTAATCTTACCCTAAAGTTTCATTTAAATACATGTAAATCAGCTGTTTTTATTTACTTTATACTTTATTATCTATTAAATAATAATAATTGATTTTTTTTCTGCAGTGCCCAAGTCTTTACTAGCTTTTATATAACAGTTTGAGGTTATATAGTGATTGAACACTTCAGATTCATCACATATCCCAGCAAAAAAACACTCAAATGCTTCTGTCCTATTAATGCAGCTTCAAGAGCTCTTATCCTGCCCTTTTTATGTATTTTTACCATATATCCCATTACACGGTTTAGAATAAAACCAGCCTCCAGCTCTTTCCAGAGGGCTGAAGATGAGATGTGTGCATTTACCTGTGTGATGTTTGACAGGCCGATCAGATACGACACCAGGCAGACAACAGCGATGAAGATCTCTCGTCTTCCTCGTAACGCACGGGGAAACTCGTCCACAAGAGCTGTGATGAAGCCCTCCACTGTACAGAACTACACAAAACACACAACCAGTGATAAAGCCCTCCATCGTACAGAACTACACAAAACACACAACCAGTAATGAAGCCCTCCACTGTACAGAACTACACACAAAACACAACCAGTGATGAAGCCCTCCACCGTACAGAACTACACACAGCACACAACCTGTGATGAAGCCCTCCACCGTACAGAACTACACGCAACACACACCCTGTGATGAAGCCCTCCACCGTACAGATCTACACACAACACACAACCAGTGATGAAGCCCTCCACTGTACAGAACTACACACAACCAGTGATGAAGCCCTCCATCGTACAGAACTACACAAAACACACAACCAGCAATGAAGCCCTCCACTGTACAGAACTACACACAAAACACAACCAGTGATGAAGCCCTCCACCGTACAGAACTACACACAACACACAAAAGTAGTGATGAAGCCCTCCACCGTACAGAACTACACACAACACACACCCTGTGATGAAGCCCTCCACCGTACAGAACTACACGCAACACACACCCTGTGATGAAGCCCTCCACCGTACAGATCTACACACAACACACAACCAGTGATGAAGCCCTCCACTGTACAGAACTACACACAACCAGTGATGAAGCCCTCCACTGTACAAAACTACACACAACACAGAACCAGTGATGAAGCCCTCCACCGTACAGAACTACACACAACACAGAACCAATGATGAAGCCCTCCACCGTACAGAACTGCACACAAAACACAACCAGTGATGAAGCCCTCCACTGTACAGAACTACACACAACACACAACCAGTGACGAAGCCCTCCACTGTACAGAACTACACACAACACACAACCAGTGATGAAGCCTCCACCATACAGAACTACACACAACACACAACCAGTGATGAAGCCCTCCACTGTACAGAACTACAGACAACACACAACCAGTGATGAAGCCCTCCACTGTACAGAACTACACACAACACACAACCAGTGATGAAGCCCTCCACTGTACAGAACTACACACAAACACACAACCAGTGATGAAGCCCTCCACTGTACAAATCTACACAACACAAACCAGTGATGAAGCCCTCCACTTACAGAAACTACACACAACAACACAAACCAGTGATGAAGCTCTCACTGTACAGAACTACACACACACACAACCAGTGATGAAGCCCTCCACTGTACAGAACTACAACACAACACACAACCAGTGATGAAGCCCTCCACTGTACAGAACTACACACAACACACAACCAGTGATGAAGCCCTCCACTGTACAGAACTACACACAACACACAAACCAGTGATGAAGCCTCCACTGTACAGAACTACACACACAACAACTAAACCCATACCAAGTGATGAAGCCCTCCACTGTACAGAACTACACACAACACAAACCATGATGAAGCCTCTCACTGTACAGAACTACACAACCACAACCAGTGATGAAGCCCTCCACTGTACAGAACTACACACAACACACAACCAGTGATGAAGCCCTCCACTGTACAGAACTACACACAACACACAACCAGTGATGAAGCCCTCCACTGTACAGAACTACACACAACACACAACCAGTGATGAAGCCCTCCACTGTACAGAACTACACACAACACAAACCAGTGATGAAGCCCTCATGTACAGAACTACACAAACACACAACCAGTGATGAAGCCCTCCACTGTACAGAACTACACACAACACACAACCAGTGATGAAGCCCTCCACTGTACAGACTACACACAACAACAACCAGTGATGAAGCCCTCCACTGTACAGAACTACACACAACACACAACCAGTGATGAAGCCCTCCACTGTACAGAACACACAACACACAACCAGTGATGAAGCCCTCCACTGTACAGAACTACACACAACACACAACCAGTGATGAATCTCTCTAATGTACAGAACTACACAACACACAACCAGTGATGAAGCCCTCCACTGTACAAAACTACACACAACACACAACCAGTGATGAAGCCCTCCACTGTACAGATCTACACACAACAAACAACCAGTGATGAAGCCCTCCACTGTACAGAACTACACACAACACACAACCAGTGATGAATCTCTCTAATGTACAGAACTACACACAACACACAACCGTGATGAAGCCCTCCACTGTACAGAACTACACACAACACACAACCAGTGATGAACTCTCTAATGTACAGAACTACACAACACACAACCAGTGATGAAGCCCTCCACTGTACAAAACTACACACAACACACAACCAGTGATGAAGCCCTCCACTGTACAGATACTACACACAACAAACAACCAGTGATGAAGCCCTCCACTGTACAGAACTACACACAACACACAACCAGTGATGAAGCCCTCCACTGTACAGAAACTACACACAACCAGTGATGAAGCCCTCCACTGTACAGAACTACACACAACACACAACCAGTGATGAAGCCCTCCACTGTACAGAACTACACACAACACACAACCAGTGATGAAGCCCTCCACTGTACAGAACTACACAACACACAACCAATGATGAAGCCCTCCACTGTACAGAACTACACACAACACACAACCAGTGATGAAGCCCTCCACTGTACAGAACTACACACAACCAGTGATGAAGCCCTCCACTGTACAGAACTACACACAACACACAACCAGTGATGAAGCTCTCATGTACAGAACTACACACAACACACAACCAGTGATGAAGCCCTCCACTGTACAGAACTACACAACACACAACCATGATGAAGCCCTCCACTGTACAGAACTACACACAACACACAACCAGTGATGAAGCCCTCCACTGTACAGAACTACACACAACACACAACCAGTGATGAAGCCCTCCACTGTACAGAACTACACACAACACAACCAGTGATGAAGCCCTCCACTGTACAGAACTACACAACACACAACCAGTGATGAGCCCTCCACTGTACAGAACTACACACAACACACAACCAGTGATGAAGCCCTCCACTGTACAGAACTACAACAACACACAACCAGTGATGAAGCCCTCCACTGTACAGAACTACACAACACACAACCAGTGATGAAGCCCTCCACTGTACAGAACTACACAACACACAACCAGTGATGAAGCCCTCCACTGTACAGAACTACACACAACACACAACCAGTGATGAAGCCCTCTCACTGTACAGAACTACACACAACACACAACCAGTGATGAAGCCCTCCATGTACAGAACTAACACAACACACAACCAGTGATGAAGCCCTCCACTGTACAGAACTACACACAACACACAACCAGTGATGAAGCCCTCCACTGTACAGAATACACACAAACACAACAGTGATGAAGCCCTCCACTGTACAGAACTACACAAACACACAACCAGTGATGAAGCCTCCATGTACAGAACTACACAACACACAACCAGTGATGAAGCCCTCCACTGTACAGAACTACAACACACAACCAGTGATGAAGCCCTCCACTGTACAGAACTACACACAACACACAACCAGTGATGAAGCCTCCAATGTACAGAACTACACACAACACACAACCAGTGATGAAGCCCTCCACTGTACAAAACTACACACAAACCAGTGATGAAGCCCTCCACTGTACAGAACTACACAACACACAACCAGTGATGAAGCTCTCTGATTACAGAACTACACAACAACCAGTGATGAAGCCCTCCACTGTACAGAATTACACACACACACAACCAGTGATGAAGCCCTCCACTGTACAGAACTACACAAACACACAACCAGTGATGAAGCCTCCTACTGTACAGAATTACACAAACACACAACCAGTGATGAAGCCCTCCACTGTACAGAACTACACAACACACAACCAGTGATGAAGCCCTCCACTGTACAGAATTACACACAACACACAACCAGTGATGAAGCCCTCCACTGTACAGAATTAACACAACACAACCAGTGATGAAGCCCTCCACTGTACAGAACTACACACACACACAACCAGTGATGAAGCCCTCCACTGTACAGAACTACACAACACACAACCAGTGATGAAGCCCTCCACTGTACAGAATACACAAACACACAACCAGTGATGAAGCCCTCCACTGTACAGAACTACACAACACACAACCAGTGATGAAGCCCTCCACTGTACAGAATTACACACAACACACAACCAGTGATGATGCCCTCCACCATACAGAACTACACACAACACACAACCAGTGATGAAGCCCTCCACCATACAGAACTACACACAACACACAACCAGTGATGAAGCCCTCCACCGTACAGAACTACAGAAAAAAAAGTCTTCTCTCGCTTCAACATTGCATGTTAGTGATTCAAATTTTGTAAATAAAGTGGTAAATTATGTTTTTTGCACAAACAAATCACTCGCGTCGCTTCATAAAACTGAGGTTAAACCGCTGGAGTCACGTGGATTACTTTAAAGATGCATTTACTATCTTTCTAGGGTTTGAAAGTGGTAGTTGCGTAGACTGTCAATAAAAGGACAATAATCTCTCAGATATCATCAAAAAGATCTTCATTTGCGTTCTGAAGATGAACAAAGTCATTATTGTTTGAACTATTCCTTTAGGACATTACAACAGCTGTGATTTTAAGGGTCAGAAAATTGAACATGCACTGCACATTTCCACTAAAATTAGGGTATATTTAAAGTATCACAGTTCATTAAGAGATATAATTTGACTTCTCTTCTCTAGTTTAGTTTTTATTTAAAAAAGAATGGCTACTTCAAAGAGATGTAGAACGTCTATGCATGCCTAAAAACACACATACATTAGTATGCATGCCTAAAAACACACGTACAGTAGTATGCATGCCTAAAAACACACGTACAGTAGTATGCATGCCTAAAAAACACACGTACTGTAGTATGCATGGCTAAAAACACACGTACAGTAGTATGCATGCCTAAAAAACACACGTACAGTAGTATGCATGCCTAAAAACACACGTACTGTAGTATGCATGGCTAAAAACACACGTACAGTAGTATGCATGCCTAAAAACACACATAACGTAGTATGCATGGCTAAAAACACACGTACAGTAGTATGCATGGCTAAAAACACAGGTACCGTAGTATGCATGGCTAAAAACACACGTACAGTAGTATGCATGGCTAAAAACACACGTACAGTAGTATGCATGGCTAAAAACACAGGTACCGTAGTATGCATGGCTAAAAACACACGTACAGTAGTATGCATGGCTAAAAACACACGTACAGTACAGTACAGTACAGTACAGTATGTGTGTGTGAAGCGTGATCTTTACCTGACTGTCAATGCCAAGCATGAGCAACATGGAGAAGAAGAGGATGGCCCAGAGCGGGGAGATGGGTAACTGTGTGACGGCCTCGGGATACGCCAGGAACGCCAGACCCGGCCCTGAGAAAACATCACGCTTAATCACTTTTACATGCGTGTGATGAAGTAGACTTACAGGAACATGTATGTTCTCGTTTAGTCTGTGTTCTGTGTTTCCCTTCGCTAGTTTCTCTTCATGGTTTTTGATTGTGTTTCTGGTCACGTTATTTATCTCGGTGTATTTAAACCCTCTGTTCATTCAGTTTCTTCGTCTCTATCGTCTCTGTCAACATGGTTACGCTAGAATGATTATCGTTCCTGTTATCTCCTGCGTGTTTGATTTATAATTAAAGACTTTATTAGTGATATTGCACCAAAGCTACATTTTTCTATATATTCTAATAATTTGTAAACAAACATGTATTCATTACTTCAAGGAGCTCATTGTTTCTGCCATAAATTAATACATTATTAGGTAACTGTGTAATTCTGAAACACATAACTTGGACACAGATCTGATAACAGATCACTTTAAATTGTAAAGTAGACATCCATTTTCTGGATTAAAAATGTTATGAAAATGTGTATTGTGAAAAGCACTATACAAATACATGTGAATTGAATTGAATTAAATATTCCTTTGCATGCACTTATTAAAGCCACTCAAGCCATGACAAAAGTAATATAATATTCAAAAAATAAATGTCCAATGTCTCAGAGTTGGTCAGTTTTATGCACAGTACTTTGCATATCGTAACTGTAAACCTCAAACTAAATATAAAAAATAGAGGTTTCATTTACTATGCATTTTATTTAGGTTTGTAATATTTGCAACCCTGTTACTAAAAACCCTGATATGTCCGACACCTGGTGTTTTCATATTATTGTTTCATTCAATATATATATATATATATATATTTTTTAAATAAACAATAAATGATCAAAATGTATCTGCAAATAATTAAAAAAAAATCATGTTTCTGATGTTTCTGATTAGCAGGGTTGGTGGTTGATCTACAAAATTGAGTTTGTTTATTGTGTTCATGCTGCAGAAATGAAGGGTTTAAATTAAGAGCTATCTGTGTCACAATTTTAAGAGATGTTATATATTTATTTATATTGTAATGGGAATAAATAATAACAGGGTGATGTGCAAAATGTCGCACAGAGCTGAACATATTTTTTTTCTTCTTTCAATTAGTTAATAATTAAAAATACATTTTATAATGATGAACTGAACGGTTCAGCAGATAATATTAATTTCTGCAGGTTGAGGCAGGCCATAATCACGATTTTTTTTGTTACTAGTTACTGTGCTAAGATAATTTATAATAATTTGTGACTTCAATGCAAACAAATAAAAAAAATAAATCATGCACATATTCTTGGAAAATGCAATTTTTTTGTACAGTAATGTGCATGCAAGACTGCTTATAATTGCTCATTGACTAATAATCAACACCAGATGCCAAAACACTGTAACTTCTAGAAGTAGGTCTTTATCCAGTGATTAAAACGGAAATGCTCATAATTACCTGACGCAGCCACGTCTGCTATGGGCCGCTGTGTGATGTGAGCCATGAAACCTACGATAGAGAAAATGACGAATCCAGCGAACATACTGGTGAAGGAGTTGATGCAGCAGACGATGATCGAATCTCTGAGAAGCAGACCAAAGCAGACGAAAGCAACGCTTTAGTTATTATCCTACTCTCAAAAATAAAGGTTTTAGTGGCATTGATGGTTCCATGAAGAACCCATTGCAAAAAATAAATTAATTGATTAATACCAAGTGGGAAAAAAACAGTTATTTTAAGAACTGATCACTGAAAGGTTCTTTGTGGAACCGAAAATGGTTCTTCGATGGCATCACTGCGAAAACCCTTTATTTTTAAGAGAGCATCATCTATCCATCTATCACACTGAGGAAGCATTTTGTGTAGGCAAAAACTGTTTCAGAAATGCTTGGCTGTTTTGAAATACAAAACACAGAATAAAAAAGACTTGTCAAGCTTGTGTCTGTACACATCAAATTAGAGTCGCCATTTTGAATGCCCCTTAATAAATCTTACAATTGCTGCATACTTGTAAACATTGTTGTTGAAAGGGTTGTAGCTCCCGAGGGCGATGAGAGAGCCCAGACCCAGGCCGTAAGAGAAGAAGATCTGAGTGGCAGCGTCCAACCACACCTAAGAGAAGAACATCAGCAGATTATACGGCTGTGAGAACATGTCTATTACGGTATGATAATTACAGCGCTCCACCTCTGATTCCTTCAGCTTGCTGAACTCAGGCGTGATGTAGAACAAAATGCCCTCTTTCGCTCCGGGCAGCGTCACTCCACGGATGAACAGGATAAAGAGCATGAAATACGGGTACGTCGCTGAGAAATATACCACCTGAAATACAGAAACAGCCGTGAGGAAAAAGCACGTCTGCTTTGATATCGAGCGATAACGATAAAAGCTAAAGAAAAAGCGTTGCGAGAGTTGCGTAAGACATTATTTGCATAGATTGTGATCTTAAAGCCTTGATCGCAGGCCTACATTTAAATGTCAGTCTTTTTTCAAACTCTGAATCAACATGCACCAATGCTACAATTTTCATATGTTAACAAACAATTCATCATTGTTTCTGCCTTAAATTATTGCATTGTTTAAATTAGTATTTTAGCAATACCTCTGATATCAGATCATGTGGACTCATGCATTTTCTGTAAAGCTGCTTTGAAACGACGTGCATTGTGAAAAGTGCTATACAAATAAATGTGAATTAAATTTTTACATTTTTGTGTGTGCAAGGGCTTTCTTACCTTTCCAGTCCAGCCTACGCCCTTCCAGATGCAGAAATAGACCAGAACCCAGGCGATGGCCAGTGTTATTGCTAGTGGCAGTCTTATCTCTCCGGGCTTCTCCAAACCATCAGTCATCTGATGCATGTTCCGTCTGAGAGAGAAAAGCATTATTAGACAATCCAGATGAATGTAATGCATAGCTATCAACCCACGTACCCCACAAACAGAGCAAGTCTAATTGCTGATGCACAACATTCAACTTGGGTTGTTTGCCAAAAATAGCACAATAGCCGCATTTTTGAGGAACAACACTGCTTCTTTTACACGGCCGAGGACAAAAGGAAAGTGTTTGCATGTTGCTTGAATACCAAAACGTTTTTTTTTTTTAAAAAAAGCCCTTACTCCCAGAACTCCACGACAGCGCTCGTCATGTTGATGGTGTTCGCCTGGCTGTAGTTTGAGAAACATTTGTCTGTGTTCCAAGGGTTATCACACGATTTCCAGGGGAGCTCCTGAAACAGGACATTTCAAGCAGGACAATTCAGTTCTAGTCTAGTCATAGTCTTCAGCTATTTAGATACCTGACAGCATGTACTTACTGTGGTGAATGAGTTATACAGATAGTAAATTGCCCATGCAATTATGACTATGTAGTAAATGTTAAGCCAGAAGGACAGGACTGCTGCTGCCAGGCCAACACCTACGGAAACATATGCGCTATAATAACTCCATATTTCAGATCTTTTTTTGGGGGGCAAGGACTGAAATACAGCATCATTTACACGCATCTAAACAGGTTTTTTTTAGTAGTTAATCATGTTGGTTACCTTTGAACATAGGGGCCAGTTTCCACACTCCTAGACCACCGATGGACGTGTACTGACCGAGAGACGTTTCCAGAAGAAACAACGGGACCCCAGCAAATATGAGGGTCAAAAAGTAGGGAATCAAGAACGCCCCTATACAGACAGAAGAGTAATATAATGAGACACATTCAAAATATGCATCCGTTTATAAAATCCACTGTTTACGATCTTTGCGCTTCCAATGATTGCGCATATCCAGCGCACATGTTATTGTGAGTGATTTTCGAAATCTGATTTTTTTTTTACTCCGTTTGTTTCGAGGGGGGAATACATGGTAAAAACAACCAGGATTTTTTTTCTTTACCTCCTCCGTTTTTCCCGCATAGATAAGGAAATCTCCAGACATTGCCAAGTCCAATGGCATAGCCAACACATGACAGAAGAAAGTCAAATTTCCCCTGCCACGTTTCTCTGTCAGGAATGTCCTTTTTCTGCTGAACTTTGACCACCAGAGTTTTTGGTTTGTCATTGGCGGTGGGCGCTTCGTTGACCTCTGTTAGCACGTGTCCATCGGAGGCTTTGGTGCCGTTCGTGGCCATGTCTCTGGGTTTGGTCCTGGCGGTCGGACGGAAGAGTTCAGCACCGGACCACGTAGACAGCAGCTTCGCGGTTCGATTAACCAACGATTAGAGTCAAAAAACGCCAATGAAGCTTGACACTGACCTGGAGACCATTGAGAGAAAGTGGCATTAAGATATACACATTATTGTGTTCGTCACATACATTTTATCAATATAATAATATTAAGATTAAAAAAAAAAAACATTCAATAAAATAAGATGAAATAGTACTATAGGCGACTAAATAAAATACAAATTGGTGCATGTGAGTTTAGCGCGCGCGGCGTTAAAAGCGCGTCTGTATATTTCTTTATTTTACATAAATGAAAGAATTGATAATGTGCATTTCTGTTATCTAAAACTTCTCTGCGGTGGTTTGCCAAATAGTTAGGCTAGAGGGCAAATTATTTGCATGTATTTCTGAATTCAAATTATTCAAACGGTGGATTTTAGATAATCTTCACCCGAATCCAAATGACAGATCACACTTTATGTCAAACCGTTCGAATAATGTCGTCAAATTCTAATTTAGAATGTTCGAAGTTCCAAGCGCGCGACGCGTTTGCAAAAGCCCAGAGTTGCACGCGCACCGACCGCCGGAGAGCTCGCGCTGAAATACGGGCTCAAAAAGTCGCGCAAAACTGTCAGCTTGCTTTTTTATCGGGATAAATGAGTGTGATCTACAATATTGATTAAAAAAACGCAAAACAACAACTAAAACACTCCCGACTAACATCCACAAGTAAGTCTGAAATGCGCGCACAAAACATCGCGTTTTACAAGCGTATAAGTCAGGCAGATGTCTGTTAAAACAGTGCGTTTTAGATGTTCAACTTTCAAATAACTCAGATTTTCCCCAAACTATGAAAACAAAAGCATTAAAAGGACTAGTTTTATAGCAGTTAAATATGATCTACTTACACCGGAACAGTTTTCCTGCCAGTTTGTTTGCGGCGGCGCGTATTCCTCGCGGGTTCCTCTCAAATTCCAACTCTTGGAATTTTACTTGTCCAAACCAGTCCGAAATGTTTCCATAAAGTCAAGTGAGGCAAACAGCTATCCTGAGGGGAAAGGTGAGTGAGGGTCTGGGCGTCTGGTGCTGTCCAGTTGTGTGGTGCTGAAGGACAGGGGAAAGAGCCAGAGACAGGAGCAGCTCCTCTACCGTGAGCGTCCAGAGATGTTACATGAAGCACACACCGTCACTCTCAATGTCAGCTCAAAGTCGACCCTCCCCGAACACAACATCTCCACCACTGAAATCCCAGACACTGCATGGCCACCTTCTCTCCTCTGCGCTTTTTATATGCTTTGTATATGTTTTTTTCTTTCTTTCTTTTTTTTTTTTACCAACTTGCATTGCTCTGTGTATGAGAGAGATCGTGTGTTTGATCGAGTGAAGGACACTGCCCACTCACTGTAATTACGTTTTAATTGTGCAATGTTAGTCTTCTCGGAAGTTGCATGGATATGCGTTGCTCTAATAAACATGTAAATGCATTTGGCGCAGACAAATTTTTTTAAAATTTTTTTTATTAACTTAAATACAAGAAGAAATGTTAGAATTTTAAAGCACAGCCTCTTGTCATTAAACAAATTTGCTTGACAAGAGTAACTTTGACTACATTTTATAGTCGTCACAAATAAAGCCGGGCTGATTATTTTTCAGCATGGATGAAAATCCATGACGCATGTAGTTCTGTCAGTTCCAAAATCTTCCAACAAGCCTCGTCAATAGATAATAAACTTCATACACGTCTGTTCTGAATTATTGTGTTAATATGGTGTAAAATATACCTAAGCAAAGTTAGCAGAAAAGAAAAAGAAAAAGAAAAAAAAGCAGATTAGCATTGCATGCATGCACATGCTATTGGTATCAGCCATTAAAAAACCTGCTACAAAATGACGGTAACACATATAGTGTCCGTGTTGCATGTGATTTTAATTAAGTGCAATAGCAACAATACGAAGCATGTGAATTACTCAGTACTTACTTGTAATGAAATTACTCTGCAAAATAAACATCAATTTGAAAGGGTGACCAAACATGTTTTTTTTTTTTTTTTTTTTTTTTTTTTGCCTGACCTGAAATTACCTCTCTTTGTATATGTTCATAGTTCAAAACTGGAGAGAGCTAAAACAATGCACCACAGAAATCACATTCTGGGTTGAAAAAGGCCTGAACTAATTCACTCTCTGAAAAAACAGCAGTTTCCAAAGTGTCAGATTGGGATGACGATGCCAGTCATTCTCTGGATTCTGGTAAACCGTGATAAGGAAGTCAGTCAATAAGGAGAGTCTGGGGGTGGGAGATAAATTGAAAACTGGTCTTATAATCTTCTTAGCTGACTGCCTCCCAAAATACCCTTGCGGGGAAATCTAAAGGAACATTCTGCACAGAAGTGAACTCCTATACAACCATAATTTAGTAGTCTGTAATTAGATGTTAACGCATTCACAGACCAAGAAGTCTTCAGACAAGATGAGAAACATTGATTAAGGATGACAATGGAAAGGTAGAAACAGGTCTTTAGGACCGTCATCTCCAACAAGACCGTTGATCACATCTAACATCTTTGATGCTTCATAGTGTTGGTAATCAAATCAGAAGGGTATAAAGAACATTTGGCTGGAGCTTTTGACTTTTTAATCTGCAAAAATAACCATGAACACAGTACATAGTACTGAAGTGTGTCATTTCTTCAGTGTTAATACTTTCTCCTATCCCAATTAAATTGGCAGAGACAACTTACACGTGCATTTATGTATTTTATCTAACGTGACTTGCAGTGCTTTCAGAGAAAACAGTTTGCTAGAATGTTTTATCCCCGATCTATAAGAATTGAGCCCATAGGAATGGTTTAGTCTGCAAAGGTTTAAAGGATGATGACTATCAGGGAAGTGCACAAAGATTTCGGGGGACAGGTGCTCAAGTAGAAAAAAGGGCATCCTTCTCATAATTATTTATTAAAAATAAAGTTATGATTTTAATTACATGAATTAAAGGTGCTATATTGTAGAATTCATAAAACCTTGTTATTAGCGACACCGGTGGCCATTAAGTGAACTGCAGCAGCAGATTTGAGCTTGTTCTCGTAATAACACAATGTGATTCAATGCCCTGATATAATCACGTTGAAGTTATTTTTGTTCTTCGCTCAGAAGTAAAAAGAAGTTGGAAATAACTTTGCAGCCATATACTGTTAACGAACGAACTGCTAAAAGCGACGGTTAGATGAATATGTAAATATGTGCTGTACACTTTCCTCTCAATAACTAAATAAGCACAGCGGTGAGAAAACAGCAGTTCAGAAAGCATCTGATCATGATGTGGATGTTTGCACAAGTTTTGCGATTCACCGGCGTCATGTCCACAGATGAGCTCATTAAAATTACACCGTTGTGGTTGATTATAAAGTATATTTGAGACTCTACATATATCTGGCTCTGTGAGGCATTATCCTGAACATTGTATAAGCATTTGTTCGTTTCATGTGTCACTGAACGGAAGAGAGGCTCTCGGGAGCGTAAACGTCACATCCTTTTGATTTCCAGGCAAAAACATCCCGAATCCTTCACATAAAACGTCCTCTCAGTTACGTATGTAACCCTCGTTCCCTAAATCGAGGGAACGGAGATGTAGTTGACGTGTCGACTGAATGGGATTACGATTAGGGAGCCTGTCATTTTCGAGTACTGTTAAAACGAGCCAATGCACATTGGGGTGCGAGATCTGCACGGAAGTGGATGCACGCACCAGTTGTTTTTCGCTTAAGAGCCGAGCGGAGACAGCTGTGGTCCAGCAATAGTGGCGACAAGACTACGTCTTCCTTCCCTCTTTCAGGGATTGAGGGTTATATACGTAACAGAGACGTTCCCTTTCAGTCGCTCACGTTCGACGTAGTTGATGTGTCGACTGATTGGGATCCCAATGAAAACGCCACTAGTGCTGCCACCTTCCAGTGCCTAGATCCCCCTAAAAAGCCTTCTGATCCCCCTGTATTATTGAGGTGGAGACGGGATAGGGCTTAGGCCAGGGAAGTCACTGCTGTTCCACAAGACCACTGGGAAAGTGTTCCCTTTCTTTGGAAAGGAATACACTGCGGAAGCCACATCCTGTCCTTAGGAAAGTAACATGTGGAGGATACACATATGGACAGTGACGAACCGGGCTTACAGTGAAACTGGCTTAATGTGAAGGGAGCCCACGGGAAGCAACCGGCTGGACACATAGGCTATTTTTCTAGCGAATGTGTTTGGTATCGCCCAGCCCGCAGCTCTAAAACATCTGTCAACGAGGCACCCTGTGTAAACGCCCAGGAAGGAGCTACACTCTCTCTTTGGAGAGGCTCACTACCCAGTTGGGCACGGTGCACCTTGGGTAAACACATTAAGATGATGACAACCACTATCCAGTGGGCCAACCTCTGCTTGGAAACAGCCTTCTCTTCTGCTGGTTTCCGTAACAGTCAAGAGCTGGTCTGAGGTCCTGAGGCTTTGCGTTCTGTTCAGCTATAACCGCAAGGAGACAGAGAAAAGCCAGGGCTGGGTCTGCCTCCTCCGGGGCAGCCCTTGCAGGCTCACCACCTGGTCCCGTTAAAGGGAGAGGTAGGATCCTAGGGTACATATCCAGGCTGGGGTCTCAGGTAACCATGAGAGTTGGCCAGCCCAAATTCCAGGCATGATTTGTTGACTGAAAATGCATGCAGGTCCCCTTTCCTCTTGATAGAGGCCAAACAAGCAAGAGAACTGTTCTTTTAAAAACAGATTTTTAACTCAGCTGCCTGAAGTGGCTCAAGGGGAGGTCTCTGAGTTCAGTAGCACCAGAGATAAGTCCCAAGAAGGTATAGACGGGACGGGGCGGTATTCTCTCCTTACTCCCCTGACGAACCTGACGATCAAGTCGTGCTTCCCCATGGATTGTATCCACTGCATCATGATGTGCTTCAATTCATAGAGGCAACATACAATTTAAGGGGGGAGAGACCGGACCTATCTTGCAGGAAAGAAAACACGAAGGAGCTCAAACATCTTCGGGAGTCTTCCCGGAGAGAAGAACATCACTAAATGTACAGGTTCTACTACAGGGCGTAAGCATGCCTTGTAAACGGTGCTCTCGCAGAAGTGATGGTGTCTACGACATATTGTGGTAGATCACCTAGAACCTCATTGTCCTTTCGGGAGCAGACATGGAGTTTCCAGAGGTCTGGATGTGGGTGCCAACGGTGCCCCGTCCCTGAGAACTGGCTCAGAAGAATGGGTCAGTGTTACGCGTTTAAAGATGTAAAAGGGGATGATTACATAACATTCATGTGGGACACTGTTGCTGTGTGTGGATGCAGGAAGAACAACCAAGAAACAGCAATTAAACGTTAAAAACGTTTATTCTCTTTGAATGAAAGTTTTAGACATGTTCAATTAGATTAAATAACAGGGTCGTTTAGAAAGAAAAATAATATAGGAGAAAAACAAGGACAAACAAGAGTGTCGCCAAATTATTGAAATAAGCAAAACATAACTGATATCTAATTTTAAGTTTGCCACTAAACTAACTGCCACAAAAGAAAAATAGAAACAAAACCGAATTCTTCAGCGGAATACCCCGCCTTAATTAAACTACACTAAATAAGAACAGAAATACAATAATGGCGAACACTCCACGCATACCTAACAAACAATGATTCCTACCTCCCGTCCTATGATTTCGCAACAGAGAACGCAACTCAATGCTCCAGATGTAATCGGATCGACTAGGCAACTCTCAATGTCTTATCAAAACTCAGGTCAGGCAAAAGCATCTACTCAAAACATCAACAATAAAGACATAAGCGTGAATCGTGATAGTGGTTTCGACAATGTGCTCAGAACGCGCAAGTTGGGTGAGATCTGGCGAGGATCTGTCTTCCTAGATGTGAATGGGCCTTTTAAACTCATGGCACAGCAGTGGATTGGTCGAGCAGATGACGACGCCCCCACAATGACGACACATGCCCGCAAACAGCCAATGCTCGGTCACCACCTGAAAGCAATGAATGGAGACAGAACAGAAACACACACACAAATACGTAGAACGTGGAACGTAACAGTCAGGAAGGGCTGTCGAGAGGAGTTTGGGGTAAACTAAGTCCGGTTAGACCAATAAGGGGCAACCAGCAAGACTTGCTCCTTCTCCTCCCTGACTTAGCACAAGGCTGTGCAAGAAGGATCACTGGGGAAATGCATCTTTGCGGAGGCCCCGGGGCCAGCTGTGTGCCAGTGTCTCTGTACCGAAGGTACTCCGCTCGGTCAGGGAGTAAAACAACTGGCAATGGGATGAGTCCGGAGAGGCAAACAGATGTTACTGTGCGGCCCCGAAGTGGTCCTTGAACAATTGGACTGCATGGGGATGAAGTACCCACTTTTCCCTGGGCCCCAGGCTGTCATGAGGCCTAGTAGGCGGCACCATTGAGCAGGCCGGAAAATTAAGTAGAATAAAGCGACCTCAGAAGCTTCTGATTCCAAGGAGGAGGTGGCCGGCGAGTTGCGTCATCATATGGAGGAAGACATTGCTGCTGTGTCTGCCATATGCCCCAGGAGCCTCTGAAAAGGTTTCAGTGGAACCCTTTCTCACTTCTGAAAGCACAAACTAGACATGTTCCTACTGTGAGGCGTGTTAGACCGTGTCCAGCTCCTTATCGGAAAAAGAGATCCTTAGCCAGTGGTCGAGTTGACCTGAAGACACAACTGGCTATGTAGCACTCGAAGGGTAGGATTTGTACTGAGACTTCGAACCCTCAAACGCAAAAACACAGGATGGCCTGCGTTGCGGAGGATAGAGATTTGAAGTACGTGTCCTTCAGGTCGAACGCTACAGACCAATCTCAGGGACTGAGCATTCAAAAATGCTTCTCTACGTTAGCAACTTGAACAGAGGCTTGTACAGGGCCCGAATCAAGAGTCGCAGGTCCGAGATTGGCCACAACCCACCACCTTTCTTGGGTACAATGAAGTACGAGCTATAGAAGCTGGTCTTCATATCGGCTGGATAAACATCTGAAGAGCTCGTTCCCCCATCCCTGGGTGGCCTGGGTGTTATTAAAAACAAAAGAGCAAGCCCGGCCCAGGTGAGAAAAAGCAACACAAGAGTAAATTAACACATTAATTTTCATAAACAGTTGCAAAGTAACACAATTAGTAACTTTTTTTTGGGAGTACTAGAATATTGTAATGGATTTATTTTTAAAGTAACTTTCCCCAATACTACAAGCTGTTCAAACATCTGCATAAATAAATTATAAAAACCCATTTACGAATGATCAAAATCAATTTACACTAAAATGAGAATTGCATAAATAATTTCACGAGATTAAAGTATTAAATATAACACAATTGGAATATAACAATTTGGAAAATTATAACTATTAGGCTAAATAACTAATTAACAATATCTTGGTACTTGATAAATGATAAGAATTATGCTAATTCATGAATTAAATTTCCCTTATACCATAGGGGCCTATTCAAAAGAGAGGAAAAACTATTGTAAATCTAATTTATGACTAACATTAAACACGCAACTGTTCACCAATTACTTCTAGCAGCATGACTTCATATCCATGGCCACGCCATCTCGTTCCACTTCAGTAAAGCATCAGTGCAGTTGCACAAACCGTTGCTGTCGTTTGAGAGGCATCAAAGATCAAACTTCTGCGTTTCATTCTCAATAGTATCATAGGGGAGGGATGAAAAGCCTGAGCTGATGGCAGATGGTGAGCCAATGAGGGGTGAACTAACCTACTAATGATACAAAATGAAATTTTGCATTTAGAACCCATCTGGTTTATTCTCCCTCTGGGGAAAGAGAGCTCAGACGCAGCCACACATTTGTGGACCTGTAGTGAGAATCCGAGTGTCGGGTGATTGTTGGTGGCACACATGATTACTCAACTGTGCAATGAATCTCATAACAGCAAAGGGTGGCAGTAATTTCCACCTTCTGGACGGCTATATATCCCCTCTACATTGTGGACCAGTTCATACTAGGGAAATGCTTTCTACTGTATACAGTTTGGGTCCCGAATTATAATTATGTCCTGTAATTATGTCATCTTTTATCTAACACTTGATCATTAATGAGCGATTTAGCTGCAAAATTGTTGAGATGTCGAATGCGAAGCTTGGCTCTAAAAACCAGACTGGGAAAATATGTAAAGTATTGTGTGTGTTTATTCTGTTTCGTGACATTATTTATATCCTCTATTAATTTGGTTTTAATGCTAATCAACAACGTGTGCTGTGCTTGATCTGAGATTCTCAGTAAGAAAAGACTGATTCCTTCAATAGTGGCCAAAAGTTATGTACGACTTCATTTATTCAAATATTATTAAAGATATGTAATATGTTAAAGATTTTGTAAGCATATTGCGTAGTGGTCCTTGGTGTCAATTTGTGATAATGCAATGAAACATGCCAAATTGTGTAGACATAATTTTTGTAAATTATGAACACATGCAAAAACAAGAGAGAACCAATGCGATATTAATAACTAATCATGTTGTATGCTTTTTCCTGACTGCTTTTTGCATTTCTATGCATTTTTATTTATTTATTATTGCATAGTAAAATAAAACCTGTAGCTGTAGCTTGCCATTTTTTGCCAAATAACCTTAACCAAGTTTAATGTTTTGCTCTTAAAATAAAATATTTTCCTCGTATATCGAACTTGTAAGGTCATTAAAAGCAAATATCACTCAAGACACAACTTTGGCTAACAATAACATCTTTGTTTCCATCCTTTAACTGTGTGTAATGTTGGCTAGCAACTGATACATCAAATAACTATTTCTACTTGATTTAAGCTCATATAAAATGTGTTTTGTTGGCATATATTACTTTATTTAGGCTTATTCAGTTAGTAATAGTATTTTTGATTTAAACAAAACCATTCATAAAATCAAAATAATTCTTGATTTAATGAATTTGCCAGCAAGAGAAATCTGTAATCAACAGAATTAAGATGATGAAATGCATCAGGAACAATGATCGAGGGAACAATGATTCATTGCATTTGTCCTCGTCTCATCCAGTCATACACGATATATGTTTGTGAAGTTTGCGAGGGGAGACAACATTACTTCTTTCATCCATTCAGGCGTAGAAAGCAAGGCTTGAGATGTCACATCTCCTTATGTGTGACACCGGGCCCCAGAATGTGTGCTGTGTTCATTGGTAGGGCAGTCAGGTAGGCTTGCATGAGTCCTGCAGAAGAGGCTCAGCGCTGGGTTTCCGCTCGGCTGAAAGACTGGGACAGACTGGCGTGTCTGTTGCTGGGTGATCAACAAGGTGGTCTGGGGCCAGTTCAATAGAGGAGAGAGAGAGAGAGAGAGAGAGAGAGAGAGAGAGAGAGAGAGAGAGAGAGAGAGAGAGAGAGAGAGAGAGAGAGAGAGAGAGAGAGAGAGAGAGAGAGAGAGAGAGAGAGAAAACTGGGAATGGGCACAAAACAAACAGATACCTCTTCCCACAATGCAGGAATAGGAATGGGAATATGAATGCGATGGTGAACTTGTTTTAAAGATGTTTTTCTTTTGACTTTGGGATGTCTCCACTACAAAAGTTACAACAGTGGCATGAAGTGTGATTTCTTCATTTAATAATATCAGTGTTGCAGAAAGTTACTTTTAAAAGGAACGCAATATTGTGCTACTCCCTAAAAAAGTTACTAATTGTGTTATGTAGTAATTTTTATGTCAAGGAATGCGTTACGTTACATCCGTGGCTTTACTTTTTCTCAACTGGGCCGGGCTTTGTTTTTAATAACAAAAAGGTTTTGGCAAATGTAAAGGCCCTTTCACACCAAAAGTGAAATGAATAAGACTCAAAAAAGCTCAAACAAATCTTTCAGCTGTGCTGTTCTGGATTGCAGAAGAATAAGACGCAGGAGAAGAAAGTTTCTAACTTCAGGAGGTTAAACAAAACATGGTTTATTTAAAGTCATTTTTGCTTATTATTATGGTTAAATTGGAGGTCAGCAGCAAAGACATTGTTTAATAAAGTGAGATTAAATACATAAAGTACATTTATATCACATTTAATTATTGGAGGTTTGCGTAGTATTCTGATTAAATGCCTGCTCACATATGAAATTTATAATATTCACATTTAAAAGAAATGTGTTACTTTATGTCACTTGAAGAAGAAAGTAATCTGATTTTCCAAAACAATAATTACTTAATTTCTAGTAATGTATTAACCCCAACACTGATGGGAGTGGAAAGCTCTGCTAGTGATCTACTGATGACGCGCAAATTAAAGGACGCATACGCAGCCGGATCATTTCCATAATAACCAACACATCTACCAATATTAACGCAAGTTAGCGTCTGGTTTAAGACATGCTTTTGGTGGGCTGTACATAATACAGTAAATTGACTAGAGCAAACCTTAGTAAATCACCTTGCATGATTCATCTAAAAACTCTCCTCCCATAAATGTTGCATCTGAAAGGGAAACTCCTACAAATGCATAGCCAGACATCAACACAGTGTTGGCTCAGATCTGGAACATGTGGACTCCACGCGTACCATATGTGGGCCGGATCCTGGCCGACACTAATATTGCCGTCTGGGTATGCTATAAGGTCAGTCGCAGAAATAACTGTGCCACGCCTTTTCAGTGATAATCTTTTTACACTGTGTCTTTAGTAAATTCTGACAGTATCCTGTATAAATCACAAGCTGTTAGTAAATCTGGCCAAAATCATTAAGAATTAAGGAAAATAGTTAACCTATAAACATTACAAACTGCGATCGCAGACATTATTACCCCTTTTCCACCAGTGGTTCGAGTTCTGGAGCCAGAGCCTGTTCTGTTCTGGGTTCGGTCAGAGAATGTCTAATAAGGGGAGAATTGGCACTGTCTGGTTACTTCCGGTTTCTGGACTGGCTGCAGTAACACGTCTCTGTCCATGCGGGGGCGCTCGCGAGCGAGTGCAGAATGAATGGGAGTCTATGGGGTTTCACCCCCAGAAATCCACTTTTCTCAGGATATAATTTTTTGTCAAGTAATTTGAAAGTTGCATTCAAAAGGGAGGGCAACGATAATACACTCTGCTGAAAATTGCATTTTTAAGTTCACTTATCTGTTCTAAAAATCCATTCAAACATGTGATGACGTCACACAGTAGCAGAATGCGGCCAACAACGGCCTAACCTGTAAGAAATCGAAAGGACATAAGTACTCGTTCATTCGACTTTTGGCCTATAATCTATATTGAACTTGCGGAATCAACAATAAAATCTACATTTATTCAACGACAAGCAGGAGAAAGAGATACATTTAGCCGTTTAGCTCCATAGACTCCTATTCATTCTGCGCTCGCTCGCGATCACCTCCAGTGGAATTCGAATGGAACTGCAACCAAAGATGATACAACGGGGCTAATAGGAAGTGCCCAGGCTTTCCGTAGACGGGCTTTGGTTCGGTCTGGACTTTGTCCAGGACAACAACATCCACACCAGAATTTGAAACCACTGCTACATCGATGAAACCCAGATGTACATCATGTTCCTGCTTGACTATCATCCCCAATCTCGATTTATCAAGGATGGCTCATCTTCCCAGAAATCACAGAATATATTTCTCATTAAGTGTAATTGTGGATCCTGTCGTCAAGCTGATGGATCTTTTATGGATGAGTGAATACACTGATGTTTTTATCATGACTGTGGTGAAGCAGGAGCGATTGCTAGACGTACACCAGCGCCACACGCAACGCCAGTCCCGCAGATATAAAGGAATAAGGACATTTCATTCTACCCAACTACACGCAAGTGCTGAATTAATACTCACAGTGTTAGGTTTCTGCAAGATATAGGACCCAGATGCAAATGAGCAGACAAGGGTTTATTACCAAGACTGTAGACAGGGCACAACAAGGAGAGTGAGAGTAGGGCTGACGACACGATGACAGGCAAGGAGGATGATCTCTGAATCAGTCCTGGGTGAAAACGGGCTTGTAGAGTGCAGAAGAAGAGACAGCACCAGGTGGAATGATGGTGAGGAAGACCAGGCAGGAACACAAGGAACCAGAGGCTTGATCTCTTCGCTGTAGTACCAGTCTAGCTGCAATGCAGTGAATGTCAGGGGTCAGGAATTATCGGGATGCAGGGAAGGAACAAACACAAAACTCACAATGCACAAGACAACAGGGCAAGAATAGATTAATTAATAGGAAATATAAAAATTAAGACTGAAACAGAATAATGACTAGAAAGCAAAAAAAAGAAAAATAGGAATAAAGTTACTGAAACTTGCAATCAAAAAATAAAACAAAAGATTAAACTGACAGAGAACTACAATGATCATTTGGAGTTGAATGATAATCTAGTGTAGAAATAAAGTCAAAAGAAAAAACAAAACAAAAAAGACTAAAACTAACTAGAACAAGACTGGAAGGGAAAAAAGGCAAAATTATTCACTAGAGCTAGAAAGATTAGAAAGATTACATACATTACCATTACCATTACCATTACCATACACACAAGGCAAACAGGAATAAACCACAAGGCAAACCAGCAAAGACCAGAGGGAAAAAGGCAGAATATAAAGGGACCAGAGCACATGAGGATCAGGAAACAAGGAGGCGGGATAAGAGGAGCACATAGCCAACACAAACAAAGACAAAGCCATGTGCTCAAGCACAAGACAAACAAGGAAACATTAAACAGTGACAAAACAGACAAGACTGCCAGGGCAGAACCCTGACACACAGATCAGTTTATTAGACGAATTTAACTTGAGGTAACGCAGCGCTGTTTCACTCGCTCTAACGGTTACACCATCACACTAAACGACATTTGAGTGTGTTGAATGTTGTTAGTTGGGTTGTTTGTTGGCTGTATGAGACTAAGTAAGCTAGATCAACATTAGAATAACATACAGATCATATTCTAACATTTCATCATGTTGAACTAAATAACATTGATTCGTTTTATGTACATTTGCTCACCTGTGTAATAAAGTACATGCAACACTCGCGTCTCTGTCGAGTGGAAGTTAGTCGCGGACGTGGAGCTCTCGGCATCTCGAAACATGTTGATCTTCGTTTTAGTCTCAAAGTCTTCTTGCCATGGTCCATAATGTTTGAACAAAACAACAACAGTGTGAGCGTCCTGCTAGGCATAACGGGCATAACCCAGTTGTCCACGTCTGTCGCCATGGTTACTATTGCAGTACGAGCGGAAACAATGGTGGAAACGAGGATATGACGCATTGACTGGCGACTCCTCACCGCTGCTCACACACCCCGTTTCCTTGGTTAAAATCGAAATCTTCTCACGATTTACAAATAGTTGGAAACATTTGGGATGTTGTAAGTAATCAACTAAACAAAATATATAACATTGGCCTAGTGGTTTTTGGATATTTTTTACTGCAAAAATCCTACATATTGTACCTTTAATGTACTGAGTCTATCTTAATAATATAATAATAAACTATTCTTTCTTTAAGTCAAGTCAAGTCATTCTCATTTATATAGTGCTTTTAACAATGTAGATTGTTTCAAAGCAGCTTTACAGAGATAAACATATAATTTAAGGTAACAGAGATTGGTTTGGTTTTATAGCGGTTCTTGAATAATATTATTTCCAGCTAAAGTTAGTTTTGATTGATTCACTTCCGTCAAAATGATCATTTGTTATTAAATTGGGGGCCGCTAAGACGACGTCGTTCTCTCTAAACAGACTTTAAACGCAAACCTGTGATAAACACTTATGGCGTTCACATGCGCATTAAGAACTGATTCTATATTTATGTGCGTTTGAATATATGTGCGCAGATTTGTAATTCGCTACAAATCATGCCTAAACAAACTACTTGTCTTGCCTATAAATTGTCTTGCCTTTATTGTATAACCGACTGTCATCTCTAGGCTGCTATTCTGAGCAATTTGGGTACTGAGCATTTCCCCATGCTTTCTTTGGCTAAATCCGGCTGTATTCCTCATTTGTAAGATTATTGAAATAAATTATGTACTAAATTAATAAAACTAAATTATATGTATAGTGAGTGTTGGGATATGAGATATTATTTGCGTTCCTTTAACCACACAGGTATACCCTTGTTTATTAAGTGACAGTGTTATTAGGAAACAATGTAACAAAATGTCACACACTCAATCAAACTGATTGGTAATTGTCTAATTAATTTCGGTTAATTTTTTTCTGAGCTGATTAACTTAGACCTTATTACCCCACAGCACCCATGGATTATTTCATTGCATCCTGCTGTATTTATCATATAAAGTGTCTTATTAATTTAATTCTCAAATCTCATGCCACAAAGGGAGAGGAGGAGGTTAATCCAAGGATGATTTGTATCTTTGTCCTGCTTTTGTATGATTTGTGAATTACCACCTTCTTCTTGGGTGAGGCCAAAGGCAATGACAAATCTTTTGGTTTTTCTGAAATCATTTAGTTCATGTTTTTTGTCAATCAGTCTGATATGCTGCAATAACAAGCAGTTTTTCCCAGAATGCACGTGCTTATTTGATTGGTGGACACAGAGCTTCCCTTGAGCGAGTCTTGTCTGGTTGCTCTATGTGGGGTAATGGAGGTGGGCAGAAATAAATTCAGCAGTCAAGGCGAATATCAGGAGTTAATGACTTTTCCAGATCCTCCCCACATCCCCTGCCCTCACAGCTTGATAGAGGGAAACAGACACAGCAGGGGGAAACGCTGCTCTTTCCTGGTAGTGTTTTTTTTTAAAGAAATTATTATATTGTTTTACTTATATTTTTTTTAATCTAAAGCGTTATGGGTTATAATAGCTAAACTTTAGGTGTTCACATTTAATGAAAAAAAAAAATACAAAAATAATAAAAATAAATAAATAATAACATAAAATAAACAATAAATAAAATAAAACAAAACAATAATATATATATATATAAAATATAAAAATAAATAAAATTAAAATAAAATTAAAATAATTATTTAAAAAAATATAAAATGCTGTGTTCACATTTAATGAAAAAATAATAATAATAATAATAATAATAATAAAAAAAAAAAAAAAAAACAAAGTAAAATAAAATAAAAAAATAAAATAAAATATAAAATAAAATCTACTACCAAAACACACACATTTTAAATATTTGTGGCTGGGTTGCTAGGAAACAGACTCAACTTGAGTGTTGTGATATCTATGGCCTCCTGTGGATGGACTCCACTGCAGCTGCTCAAATAGGTTCATTAAGTTTTATAGAATCCCACTAAATGCCTAGATTAGAGCTCAGAGGTTAATACACATTCAGATAAGCCTTGCTCTTACTTCAGCAGTGCATTGACACATGTACGTTTTTGTCTTTCTTCAATTTGCAATTAATCATCTTGACGATATGCATTCATTTTCTTTTGTAATACGATTTAATGACCACAAGAGATCTGGAGATCTTTAAATATCATCCTTTTGTGCCAGTTTGGAAATATTCTATGTGAGACTGCTTTTGTTGTCTTGACAAAGCCAATCCACTGATATTGTATTTAAAGGATAATTCCGGTATTTAGCACTTTGAGTCTATTTTCTAGTGTGTTTTGGATGAACTAGAGTGGTGGACACAGAAATGTTGACGATGGGTCCTGTCTCGACTTTTTGACTCTTTTAGAATCGCCTCTGAGCGCTTCAGAGTGGCTGTCTATGGGCATGCACAAACATGTGCTTAAAACGACCCAACGTTCGTTTTCAAAACTGTGACACTCACGAGTGGTTAGTGGTGTTCGTTGATGATTCAAAACATGTAGCGTAGCGAAATACAGTTTCTGTCGTGTTTTATTTGGCATTTTGTAAAATCGCATGATTTCTGTTGGAGGACTCATTGCAATAACACGACAGAAACTGTATTTCGCTACACTACTTGTTTTGGAACATTAACGAACACCACTAACCACTCGGTGAGTTGCACAGTTTGCACAGAAAATGAACGTTAAGGGTTGTCCACCACTCTAGTTCATCCAAAACACACTAGAAAATAGACTCAAACTGCTAAATACCAAAATTATCCTTAAAGCTTATTCTGGGAACAAAATTACTTCAATTTCTCCTCCAGCTTTCAAGCTAAATTTTACAGTAATAATACTTTTTTACAATATTTGCAATGCAAAAGTAGGTCTGAGTTGAAACCTTTAGCCAGTTCAGAAGTTGTCAGAGCTCAGATGCCTTGGCTAGAGGTGTCCACATAATCTTTTGTGCAACCATTTTAGGTCACTGCCTCTGTGAGGAAGCTTCTTTTTTTTGCAGTTACACCACCCATTGACCATCAGCATTATCATCAGCTCCGGCAAGTGACTGAGCGCTCAGGCAAAGACAAGCAGCCAGAGGCGTCTGACTGGCAGATCTCCAGAGAACAGCACAGTCTTTAGGCTCTCTTTAACCTATACAGAACCTGTGAGGTTTACTTGGGACTTGGTTCCCTTGAATAACCGAGTAAAAGGAGATTGTCACTAGCTGTTTCCATCCAAAGCGGAGAGTTTAAATTATGTACAAAATTGGAATATTGCATGAAAGATTTGGGAATAAAGCACCGCTTCAATTGCATGTGCTCAAGAGAACACAATCGTCACTTCCTGAGAAATTGGCTCAAAATATCAGTAATAAAAATGGAAGATGCTGCAATCGCAGCATCCATCATAAACGAGTGTTTTTCCTTCCATCATAAACGAGATTGTCTCAGAGGGTCAGACGAAACGTAATATTAGCGTAGATGCATTCTTATGATGTAAGAGTAAGGTGTTATGGGAAGTATTCCTGTATCCGGCTGACCTAGTTTATGCAGCCCAATAATAATTTTACAATTTTAAAATGATAGAATCATCCAATCACATCCTCTGCTAAAGTAAAGTCACCTGAGCTTTTTGTTGCGCATTGAATGATTTATTTGGTAAAGGCGTTTCCGTCATAGTTAAAGGTGCTATCAGCGATTTCAGGCACAAAAATAAATGTTCACATTCATCTAATCTTTCCTAACGATCTGCTAGCTGCCCGCCCCATAAGCATGCCGTTCAAAAACCGTGTCTCTGTAGACAGCCTAGGCTCTGAAATCTCCACACAAAAACAATTGGTTTCACCAACACTCAAAACCAAAATAAACTTCTCAGGTTACTATTGTAACCATAGTTCCCTGAGAACAGGGAACGAGACGATGCGTCGAAACGCTACGGGAACGCCTTCTGCGTGATTGCGTCTGAAGCATCTATGCCAACTAGTCCAATGGAAAAAGGGAATGAGCGTCACGGGCGGGTGACGTCATGACCAGGAAAGGATAAGAGCACTTCCGCTGCTCGCCGGCATTTAGCTTCGACAGTGCCGAAGCAAGCCGATCGCAGGGACGCCAGAAGTATGGCAGGGGGACGCATCGTCTCGTTCCCTGTTCTCAGGGAACTATGGTTACAATAGTAACCTGAGACGTTCCCTTATCGAAAAGGGAACTTCGAGATGCGTCGAAACGCTACGGGAACGAGAATACCCAATGCGCCATAATTCAAGTACCTGAGTGTCAGACTGTTCAGCTAAGCACTAAGCACCTGAGAACCTGGGGCAGCATCCAGGTCCAAACTGTAAAATCTCACGAATGTGAGCGGAGAGGACCAGCCCGCCGCATCACAAACATCTTGGAGAGAAACCCCATGCAGCAAGGCTTTAGAAGCCGCCATACTCCTGGTCGAATGAGCTCGGACCACCAAAGGACAAGGCTGGCCCGAGTACTCATAAGCAAGTGAAATAGCCTCGACTATCCACTTACTGACTGTCTGTTTTGAAGCAGGAAGACCTTTTTTAGGTGATCCAAAGCAAATAAATAGTTGATCGGACTTCCTGATTGAGGATGTCCGATGTACATATGTGTCCAATGCTCGCACTGGACACAACAAGTGCAGTCTTTCCTGGTCCGCAGTTGCAAACGGAGGAGGACAGAAAGCCTGCAGCACAATAGGCCTCGGAGTCAAGGTCGGCACCTTAGGGACGTATCCCTGTTTTGGATAAAGGAACGCCTTGACCATCCCCGGTGCAAATTCAAGGCAGGTGGGGGAGACCGAAAGAGCCTGAAGGTCACCAACTCTCTTGAGGGACGAAATAGCTAGGAGAAAGATGGTCTTAAGAGTAAGGAACTTCTCTGAGACCGAATCTAAGGGCTCGAATGGAGCCCTAGACAGGCCTTCTAGAACTACAGTCAAATCCCAAGCTGGCACCTTAGTGCGAGTTGCAGGCCTCAGCCTCAAAGTGCCACGAAGGAAACGTGTAATCAGGGGGTCTCGACCCAAAGATAAACCTCCCACCATGGTATGATAAGCCGCAATGGCTGCCACGTAAACTTTTAGTGTGGAAGGACATAGACCTGACACAAAGCGCTCCTGCAGGAACTCGATTACTGTGTTGACAGAACAATTAACCGGATCCCACTGATGTCGGTGACACCATAAGGAGAAAACTCTCCATTTAAGCGCATAGAGTTTCCTCGTAGCTGGAGCTCTGGAGCTTAGGATGCTCTCAACAGCCTCAGCTGAAAGACCACTATCTACAAGTTGGGCCCCCTCAGAGGCCAAACCCAAAGATTCCATATCTCTGGCCGAGGGTGAAATATTGTGCCCCCGGCCTGAGACAGAAGGTCCCTCCTCAAAGGGATCTCCAATGGAGGCCCGTCTAACAGAAGGATCAGGTCCGCAAACCAGATCCGACTTGGCCAGCGTGGTGCTACTAGCAGTAGGCTTATCCCACACTGACGGACCCGCTCCAGAACTCCTGGGAGCAGAGCAACAGGGGGAAAGGCGTACAGACGTAGCCTCGGCCACGTCTGCACCATGGCATCCAGCCCCAGGGGGGCCGGGTGAGTAAGTGAATACCAGAGGGGACAGTGCGTCGTGTTGTGAGACGCGAACAGGTCCACCTCTGCTCTGCCATATGCCTCCCAGATTTTCTCCACCACCTCGGGGTGGAGTCTCCAATCCCCTGGCCTCAGCTCCTGCCTCGACAGGATGTCTGCTCCTATATTCTGGTCCCCAGGAATATACACTGCCCTCAGGGAGAGTACCTTCCCCAGGGACCACAGGAGGATCCGGTGCGCCAGTTTGCAAAGCGGACGCGACCTAGACCCCCCTGGCGGTTCAGATAAGAGACCACAGATGTGTTGTCTGTTCGAACGAGCACATGATGGCCTCTTAGGTCCGGAAGGAAATGTCTCAACGCATTGAAGACAGCCATCATCTCCAGGCAATTGATGTGCCACGAAAGATGATGGCTTTTCCACAGACCTTGAACCGAGCGGCCTTCCATTACCGCTCCCCAGCCGGTGAGGGAAGCATCTGTCGAGATAGTAGCTCGATGGCAAAGAGCTCCCAACACCGGGCCCTGGGTTAAGAACCAGTGTTTCCTCCATATCTCTAAGGCACGAAGGCATCGCCGCGTAACCTTGATCATACGGAAAGGGTTTCCCCTCGGGGAGAACCCTCTGGTCCTGAGCCACCACTGTAAAGGCCTCATGTACAGCAGGCCAAAAGGTATACGTTGGACGCTGCTGCCAGTAGACCCAACAGTTTCTCGAACTGTTTTACAGTGCGTGACTGACCTAGCTTTAGCTCTTTGGTGGCTGCCAGGATAACAGCTACACGAACGGGCGATAGGCTGGCCCTCATCGTCACTGAATCCCATACCACACCAAGGAAAGTGGTTCTCAATACTGGAGAAAGCACACTCTTCTTGGTATTGAGCATCAACCCCAACATCTGCATAAGAGCGAGAACGACACCTCGGTGCCGAACCGCCAACTGCTCCGATTCCGCAGAATCAGCCAGTCACCGATGTAGTTCAGAATACGTACGCCCTGAAGCCCAAGGGGGCTAGAGCTGTATCCACGCATTTCGTGAACGTGCGGGGTGATAAAGCTAGACCGAAAGGAAGAACCCGATATTGGCATTCTTTGCCCCCGAAAGAAAACCCTAGGAACTTCCTGTGCTGAGGGAGGATGGAGATATGGAAGTATGCATCCTTTAGATCTATCGTGACAAACCAGTCCTCGGATCTGATTTGGGTCACGATCTGCTTGAGGGTCAGCATCTTGAACTTGAGTTTCTGAACTGACCGATTCAACAGGCGAAGATCTAAAATGGGATGCAACCCTCCATCCTTTTTTGGAACAATGAAATAACGGCTGTAAAAACCCGACTCTCGGTCGGGTGAGTACACCTGTTCTATAGCCTCTTTGCTAACAGGGCCCTTACTTCTTGCTCCATTACCAGAGCCTGCTCGGGATGCACCACTGAGGGTAGCACCCCGCTGTAACGAGGAGGACAAGAGCCAAACTGGATTCTGTATCCTTTCTCTACAATCTGCAGGACCCAATGAGAAATATTCGGCAGAAGCTTCCACGCTGCCAGAAAATTTACTAAGGGAACCAGCCTCTCAAGGCTGGTCTCTGGTGTTACTGAGAGAGCCAAATCTGGAGCCTGAAACATACCGGCAGGAACTACCTGACCTGACTGCTCTAAAACCCCCCTCAGAGGGCGCGAAACCGATGCTGTGCCGCAGCATAGCACCAGCGACTCGCTGGAGACCACTGCGCCCTGAAGCACCAGAGGTGGCAGGGTTGGCAGGAGGGTCTCGTGAGGACCCCGAAGTGGAACGGGCACCGTATAATGAGGTGAACACCGCTCCACTCCGGTCGGGGCTGTCCTCACAGGCCTGATGCCTAAGCATCAGGACCTTTTTTTTTTTTTTTTGAACCGAAGCTTTCTTCGCCTGAAGAACGGTCCTCAGATCCGGCTTAGGCTTAGGCGACTTCGGTTGAGAGGGTTGCGTCTGTCTCCAGTATCTACATGGAGGAACACGAGACGCAGCACTCTCTTACTGTGCACATAATATGATGAACTCGACGGCTGGGGCTGCTCACGCCCAGCAGCCCCAGGGGGGCTGGACACAGCGAGGGAGAAACCTTATTATATATATTATTTTTTTTATATATATATCTTTTATCACCTAACAACGACCGCATGGAATGCGTCGCCGAAGAGACCCGAAGGCTCAAATTTCGCTATATCCAGAACCCCAGCAGATCGGCCTGATAAGCCTGGAGCATTATAATATAGATTTCTATAAACATTCTCCATCTGACCTGCTGCCGTATAAGCTTTACCCATAAAACCAAAGTAGTACTGCTTAAACCTACGCGCTGCCTCGGCAAACGCGAGATCCAGCCACAGAATCTTATTTTTGCAAAATACACTCGAAATCTAAGCGGTGCCTCGGCAAACGCGAGATCCGAGCTAGATTCTGATTACAACATTAAACCTACACGCTGCCTCGGCAAACGCGAGATTCTTTAGTATAGACTTATGAGCAAAGCAGAGACTTAAATGATGATACTGGACCAGGTGAAAAAATAGCATTTTCCTATTTTTATTTCTGTTCAGCCTGGGGCATCATATCATAACCGTAATCTTTCAACCCTCTAATCTTGAATAAACATTTAACACGAGGGCTGAAAGTAGTGATAAATACGGTTTATTCCATAATTTAAATATTCAGTGTGTAAATCAGGGAAAAAATGGAAGCCTCGTGGTGGAGATAATGTGATAGAAATAAGAAAACGCTCGTCAAGTTTCTTAGGACGAGCGTTCCTTTTTCTCAGCTGGCCATTAAATATTTAATTTACTAACAGCACGGGACAAAACCTCCACCAGTTCATCATATACTGGAAAAATAGATGGCGAATCTAATTCAACAGTGTGTGTGCTTGCTTTCACTTTCAATATTCTCAACACAAACCTCCTCGGAGGAAGAATATGACGGAAAAAGGGCTCTCTCTCCCCGAGCGGAAGAAACCGCAGAGCGTGCTTCCAACACCGGGGAGATAGAGCTGGATCTTCCGGGCAAGGAAGAAGAAAAGGCCCTCGGACCGTTCTCCCACCCCTCCAAAAGATCCTTTTGCGATCCCCAGGAATGCATTCTCCGCGCCGCCTCGGCAAACGCGGGTCCTGTATCCCGTGAGAATCGCGAGCCTGCCACTATCATACAGAGTGACAGGCGAGAGCAGAGCATGCTAATCTGGTAGTTTCACTTTCACAATGTTAGCACTCAGCATGCTCTTACTCTCAAACAAATTGACACAAAGCTGTGTGTGTCCCCACCCGTTTAAATAAACGCGGGCAGGGAGGAACACACTGTTTGTACATTTGTTTCGCCATAACGATACCAACAATATTGTAACAGACAACAATAAATAGACAGGGACAGTTTGACACAGATCGCTTGCTGAGGCACAGAAGCTAAATGCCGGCGAGCAGCGGAAGTGCTCTTATCCTTTCCTGGTCATGACGTCACCCGCCCGTGACGCTCATTCCCTTTTTCCATTGGACTAGTTGGCATAGATGCTTCAGACGCAATCACGCAGAAGGCGTTCCCGTAGCGTTTCGACGCATCTCGAAGTTCCCTTTTCGATAAGGGAACAGTGTTCAACCAATCACCGACAGGGGGTGAGTGTTGTGAGGTTTTGCGCTCGTGCGTGGCAGAAGAAGCCAGTGTCTATCATCGACCGAATGTGAACATGTCTGAGTTAATCCCCAAAAGGAGGAGGAGGATTAGGGAATACCATCGTGTTTATTCAACGACATGAATAGTGATCGGGAAGGCTTTTGAAAGGTGGAGAGAACTAAAAGAAATGAAAAATTTAAAATCGGACGCCGAGGTTGCACTGTTTCTTCTTGACAGGTGAGTAGCTGCTAATGCTGATTTTTTTGGATGTGAACTGTGTGTGAAAATATCCTTTCTAAAAAAAAATTAGTGAAGCTTGACTAAACAATGCAACGGGAGGGAGGGGCGAGCTAACTTGGTTTGTTTGGGATATTGCTTCAAAAACAAACAGAAGTGACTCCACCCACAATCGCTGATAGCACCTTCAATGTACGTCTTCTTATCAGATAAAAAAATGATCTGCCTCAATTGAACATATACGGTTTTTATGTGCATTTTGTCATCCCAAAATTCACCTTAAAATAAGTAGATGGAAACATAGCTTGTGATATGTTTTCAAATCACTAGTAAATTAAAATATTGTGTAATAAACATGGGTGCCAAAAGAAGAGGTTATAATATGTTAGGAAAATGCAGATTTGGAATAAAATGTTCATTGTAGTCTGATTGATTGATTTTGGTAATTCCACAGTTGGTTAAATTTCCATATTAAACAATAATTGCATTTAAGTTGTAAACGGTAAGGAATTCCCCAGGGTTCAGTGCTGGGACCACTTTTTATTTACAGGATATGTAGATTTTATTATATTTGAGATCTAATGTCCTAACTTTGCTCTGCATGTTCAATGTAAGTTCATCAAGCTTGTTCTGATAGCAAGAATGTAAAAAAGAGTCTTAAAAAATAGATAATAAATAAAAAGATATTTCACTGAAGACAATTTTCCATCAAACACAACACTGTATGCTTGGAGTGCAAATTGAGGCTGGTATACTGAAGAATACACACATTATTTGCAGTTATTTTAGTATATTCTTTCATATGAAATGTGCATTTGTAAGATTTAATGTATAAATGTTTCATTTTAAACAAGAACAACAACAACAACAAAAATACACTCCTAATGGACGCCTTGATTAATTGTTTGTAAGACATGCATTAAAACATCTCACTGATTCTTACAGTCATAAATTCTCACACAAAAGAGCATCCTGTGCCTTATATGTCCCTTGTGTCGTCTTGTTGAAGGGTCGTCCTCATAAAACCCTTTCCACTCCTTAATTGCCCTTTTAGAGCCTTTTTAAAGAGGACAACATGTTGCGGAAACAATACCTTTACAGCCATTTGAAAGTTATACATAAAAGAAAGCACATTTTAGCCTTCACCACATATATCATCTAGTACTGTACAGGTCCTCAACAATTATCTGCCCATTGCCAAATAATGATTGCTTCAGTTTCTATCTCTAATATTCTGTTCATGTCCATGTCATTCTCTTATGTGCAGGTGTTTGGTGTTTTCAGTTGTTTTCGCTTGGTCTGATTAATTGGCCATGTAATGACCCGACCCGACCCAGCTTCACAGATCAACGCCACCGAGAGGGATCCAAACCAACCAAAGACATGCATGAGGAGAATGTGATACAGTTCATCTTTAATACAGTTAGTTAGTGTGCTAGCATGCATAATGCATATTACAAATACGTATACTTAAATTTGCTGCATTTGACAAGTTTTTCCATGGGAATACTGTGGGTTCCAGAGGTCTGAGATATTTCATTTCATTTCATTTCATTTATGTATTCTCTTTTCATGGTACTGCAACACGAAATGCCAGAACAGCAATTTAACAAACACAACAAAAGTACATTCCATGACAAGAAGAACAGGAGTAGGATGAAGAAACAAATCTTATAAATTCCGACCCCATTCCTATAATAAAAAAAAAAAATACAAATTAGATGGCCTCACCGACATGACAAAATATAACAACAACAAAAAATAACAAAATAGCCCAGACCAGATATAATCTACTTTCAATTTTAACAATTTTCCTTTTTTTTTATTTGTTCTTATTAATTCTGCTTACACAACAACAAACAAAACAACAATGATGACAACTCTAGCAACAAAAACAACGACGAGACCATCAATTGTTGTTATAATTGTATCAATTTTCACATTTTTATATAAATGAAGTATCTCCTGTTGTACTTGTATTCAAATTGTAGAATGTTTGAACAACATTTTAGATCATTTTCTAGAAAATTCCATCTTTTCACACCAGAAACTAAAACACACATTTGTTTGAGGGTATTTCCAGCAAAAGGTTGTTTAAAATCATTATTTCTTCTGCTTGTCTGACTATTTAAAGTAAAAATGAATGTGTAGAGGTCACTAAATGAATGCAGCTAAATTGAATGACATTGATTGACGTTTTATCACAAATCATACTGTTTTGTAGAGAACCTATTGTATTTTTCAAGATTTTAAGATTAAAATTGATTAGTGTCATGTCACAAGGACATAATTAGCAGAATACAGACATATGCAGTACTGCAATTAAGCTCTTTTTTCAAGCACAGGTGTCGGCAATCTGTTCTTCACTTTCCTCCACTCATCCCCCTTTCAGCCCATTCATCGCTATGGAAACGGACGGGATGGATTGCTCGACTCAGTGATTGGTATGACGCCACAAATGACAGTGCAAGATCATGACTTGCTACATTCAGCATTTAAGGGAATAGCAAGTTAAGGAAGGGAAAGAAAAAAACATCTACAGATTGTGTTTTATTGTTCAAACCAAATCATTCGCTATCTATAATCAACAACAGAATATTAGCGCAACAAACTTTTACTTTAAACCCTTTAAACCCAAAGTTTTACATAACCCTTCAAAATTAGAGAACACTTAAAATTACAACAATTGACTGCCGTGATTTCTGCCAGGTCAATTACAGGTCTCTGTCGTTGATTGATAAGCTGTGGCAGAGGCAATTGAAGATCCCAGTGTAACAATCGAGCCTCGCAGGATCTAGAGCGACCAGCTGCACTAATTAGTATGGTTGTAGAACACAGAAAAACGCTATCATCACCATCCTTCAGCTGTCACAATGCACAGTATATTCATGTACATTTAGCTGTCACTGGTGACACTCAGCCACTATCTCAAGATCGATAGATTTTAATTGCTTTTCGCCACTTTTTCTAGTAGCCATGGGAAAGAAAGTCTCGAGTGAGTAATATAAGAGATACCCATGAAATGCAGATAAGGTCACTCTGGGTGTGAAGGATTAAAGAATATACAAATACATTAATGCAAAGACATGTGAATTAATGCATTCATGCATGAAGCTTGACAATGATTTAAAAAAAAAAAAAAGAATGTCAAACTCAAGTAAAATATAAAAACTTTAATTTGATTATTTAGAATGTAAATGCTTATCTATGTATAAACAAATAGTTTAATTTTAAATGGTTTCTGCATAATGGTTCTCAAACTGTTAACAAGTACAAAGACCATGACAGTTTTCCTAATCTGTAGGTAATGTTGAACAGTCAGCAAAAACAATGTGGAAAATGCCTCAGAGCAACAACAAAAACTACTTTTTCTCAAAGGTGATGCCAAAAGTCTGCAGATTCCACATAACAAATATTACACGCAACACTCACCTAAAGGATTATTAGGAACACCGGTTCAATTTCTCATAATGCAATTATCTAATCAACCAATCACATGGCAGTTCTTCAATGCATTTAGGAGTGTGGTCCTGGTCAAGACAATCTCCTGAACTCCAAACTGAATGTCAGAATGGGAAAGAAAGGTGATTTAAGCAATTTTGAGCGTGGCATGGTTGTTGGTGCCAGACGGGCCGGTCTGAGTATTTCACAATCTGCTCAGTTACTGGGATTTTCACGCACAACCATTTCTAGGGTTTACAAAGAATGGTGTGAAAAGGGAAAAACATCCAGTATTTGGCAGTCCTGTGGGCGAAAATGCCTTGTTGATGCTAGAGGTCAGAGGAGAATGGGCCGACTGATTCAAGCTGATAGAAGAGCAACTTTGACTGAAATAACCACTCGTTACAACCCAGGTATGCAGCAAAGCATTTGTGAAGCCACAACACGCACAACCTTGAGGCGGATGGGCTACAACAGCAGAAGACCCCACCGGGTACCACTCATCTCCACTACAAATAGGAAAAAGAGGCTACAATTTGCAAGAGCTCACCAAAATTGGACAGTTGAAGACTGGAAAAATGTTGCCTGGTCTGATGAGTCTCGATTTCTGTTGAGACATTCAGATGGTAGGGTCAGAATTTGGCGTAAACAGAATGAGAACATGGATCCATCATGCCTTGTTACCACTGTGCAGGCTGGTGGTGGTGGTGTAATGGTGTGGGGGATGTTTTCTTGGCACACTTTAGGCCCCTTAGTGCCAATTGGGCATCGTTTAAATGCCACGGCCTACCTGAGCATTGTTTCTGACCATGTCCATCCCTTTATGGCCACCATGTGCCCATCCTCTGATGGCTACTTCCAGCAGGATAATGCACCATGGCACAAAGCTCAAATCATTTCAAATTGGTTTCTTGAACATGACAATGAGTTCACTGTACTAAAATGGCCCCCACAGTCACCAGATCTCAACCCAATAGAGTATCTTTGGGATGTGGTGGAACGGGAGCTTCGTGCCCTGGATGTGCATCCCACAAATCTCCATCAACTGCAAGATGCTATCCTATCAATATGGGCCAACATTTCTAAAGAATGCTTTCAGCACCTTGTTGAATCAATGCCACGTAGAATTAAGGCAGTTCTGAAGGCAAAAGGGGGTCAAACACAGTATTAGTATGGTGTTCCTAACAATCCTTTAGGTGAGTGTATATTGTATCACCGTATAACATGTTGTATTATAGCAAACATGATATGGGTCTTTCCTGTTCTTTGGTATCTTTTAAACTTTAAACATGCTTGTATTGTCATTTAAGGATATATGTAAGCATATATGTCAGATTTTCAGAAATATGCTTTGATCAAGCTCAGAAATTTTATAATTTGATAATTTATACAATGGCGAGAGGATTATCAGGATGGAAAAAAAGAGCTAAAGGCATTGCTCAGTGAGGGACTAAGACTTCATTCTTATCTTTTTATTAAACAATTTTCTGTAATTCTAACAGACAGAATGGAATACTGTAGAAGCAGACAAAACAACTACCACAAAAAAACAAAACAAAAAACACATCCATTGCTAATACTTATAGATTATTATTATTACGTGTCCATGTGCCAGAGGAAATTTTTCCACCATTTTGAATGTTATGAAAAATCTAGGTTGTTTGTTCGATTTGCACAAATATTGACATACATCCTGTGACTACAGGTCATTCTGTTGATGCACACCAAATTGCGCTAAAATCTGCCAATAGGTGGCGCTACAACTAAATGTCATTTGATGTGTAGTTTATCTTCTTCATGGCAAGTGCTCACTGGCTGCCAGCAACCAATCAGTTTTCAGCAGCTAATAACTTGCATTGTGAATAAAATATTGTTATGAAATTCAGTAAGTATGCTACTATAAAAAGCTCATTTACATTTTTGCTAATAACCCTCGAATCCTGATGGCTAGATTTTGATCTTTCCCTCTGAATCATTCAGTACTCCCAAAGTTTTGCCTAAGTTTAATATAATTCGTTTGCAAAGAAATCTGTGATCTCCAACATGATTATTGATTATTGAATAGAATTTTTTTTATATTTTAATACAATATTTCTGTAAAGAGACATTCTGAAAACGTACATGACACTATTTCACAGCATACACTCAAACCAAAAATAGTAAAACTATTCCTTATGTTCAGATAATTGTGATATTGTGAATCTTAATATGATTTCCATCTTTTAAAATTTGGAGATATACAATATATTAAAGAGAAGCTATTATGCTTTTTTGCCGGTTCATCTTTTTTTAGTGTGTAATGTTTCTGTTTGAGCATGAAAAAGCCCCTCCAGCGGGAGATATTCTCTATATCGGTCACGGTTTCGCTGCATAGCAAGGGACGAAGATGAAGATGAAGATGAAGAGTTAACGGTATCTAAAAATATCCACAGGGTAAATCCAGAAGAAGAAGAGCAAGCAAAACACAACCATACATGAACAAGAACAGACAAAGGTGAATTGAAAGCACAGGACTTAAATACACAGACAAACAAGGTGATAATGACAAATAGACCTGAACATAATGATGAAATCGAGTCAGTGAGTTTGACGACAAACAGGCAGGTGAAATAAAGTAGAAAACAAAGTCCAAGCAGGGTGATATCGTCCTTCTGAACTCCATAAACGCCTCCATTGTATCTTGAGTTTCTTCCGGGAATGAACACGTCACAATATTCCTCATTATAATAATTAATACGCAGAATAAAGGGGCGGGGCCTGGTCGAGTTAGTTAGTTTTGTGTTAAACTGGCGGTTATGGTAAGGGGCGGGACATTTCCCAAACACACTTGAAGCGTTCGACCAATCACAACACACTGCTCCAGCTGACCAATCAGAGCACAGTGTGCTTTTCAGAAGGAGGGGCTTCATAGAGACAGGAACTAAACAAGGGTTTATTTCCAACGATGTAACTCACTGATTAACTACGCTACCATTGAACACAGCATTGTTAGAGAAACTAACGGTAGTCGGAACTGTTTCCCGAAACCGTAATAATAAGGTCGCACTACTGTCGCTTGAACCACATTAGTTCAACAATATACCGTCGGCCTACGACTGTCGTTAATGTCATCAGGTGCGGGTGGAGGAGTAATAACTTCTTCAAAATAATCTCTTCGAGATCTCTGAAATGCCTCTGTGATGAACACTTGATGATTACTTTACCCTGTCATTTAGCTATATTTGATGATTGATTCATCACAGGTTTCCTCATACGTCATACTCTGGGGTTCCCTTGTGCATTTATGCACATGTGCACTCCTCAAAAACAGCGTTGATTTAAGACACGCTAAAATATATAGACTGAAACGTATTCATATTCAAATTTAATTAGCGATCTAGAATTCACTGCAAGTTAGCTTGCATATTTTGCCCAAGAGCATGATCTATTTAAGTCCACATGTCATTGAACAATATGCTTCTAACTACAGGTCGAGAGCTGTAGTTCCAACCAAGTAAATGTCCAATGCTGTTTGCTGGAACTATGGTTGACCGAATTGTTGAACTATGTTGGCAATGACAGAACTTGTGATCATAGTTGGCTAGCGATGCTTTTGGGGACATTCATGCATGAAAACCTACTCTAGTAGAGCCTAAAAACAAAATCAAAATCAATGATATGCCCTCTAAAAAAATGACCTATTTAACAACAGAGAAATAAAACAAATTTTGATAGAAATGTGTCCACTGACATAAGCCATGTTCAATCAAACCGATGCGACTGCTAAACAGAAAGAGCATGAGTCAGATGCCCTAAAACAAGCACACATCCTCTGGTTCTGATACCCAGGGTGATGATGACAGCTCCAGTAATGAAATGACCCCCCCCCACTCCAGGCCAGTGAAAGAGGACAGCCTCGAAGGGCTTTTCAGGGGAATCAGTGAAGTCAACTCTCCATGTGACCCACAAAGAACCAGCATCATCCAGAGAACTCTAGCGTGTCCAGTACAAGACAGCACTGGGCGAGGAACACATCAAGATGCGTACATGGGTAAATTAGTGCAGTGAGCTGAACAGAGCAAGTGTGTGGGGGAGAGAGAGAGAGAGAGAGAGAGAGAGAGAGAGAGAGAGAGAGAGAGAGAGAGAGAGAGAGAGAGAGAGAGAGAGAGAGAGAGAGAGAGAGAGAGAGAGAACGTCTTCTCAATAGTGTTGCGTGTTTGTCGAGGTGGGGGGGCACTACTTGATTATTGAGACAGATTTAATTTGACGTCGCTGTCAGGTTTCTGATCTCAGTGTAATTCAGGATGTCATCTGCAGATAAATGAGAGAGCTAACTGAGATATAACAGAGGCAGAGCAGCTGCCATCCACGCCATATATCCATCCCATGATGCCCGAGGACGTCCAGCCACCGAGGGCCTAGACAATAATGTCTTTCTGAAAGGACATTTATTTTGTCTCAGTGTATGTGATTGGAGAACTCCTCCACTGACAGCAGCAAACTCAACAGAAAGTGTCCTTGATACATACATGTACTTACCATAGTAAAATTATGCATAAATACATGCAACTAACCCTCAACCAAACTCTAACCCTATAGTAAGTACATGTAGTTCATTAATATTACTCAGTACTTAAATATATAATTACACTGTAACAACGACACCTTAAAATAAAGTGTAAACAAACTTAAATATGCGTAATTAATTATAAATTCCAATGAACACTTGCACTGAGACAATAGTTCTTGTATAGGTCATTGGAACAAGTTGTGAATCATTTAAAAAAAAATTTTTTGTTTGTTTTAATTGAGTTGGTAGGATTAAGAATTGTAATTCAAATTAGAATTAAAATCAAATAAAATTCAAACAAATTCAAAGCTGAAGCCGTAATTGTTTTTATGTGGAATTTTACACAATATTATACAGTACACACAACATATTAAATACTTTCAGATGATATTAATAATAATCAGTGGGTCATGCTGGAAGAACACTTAATTTCCAGGAGTGCTCTACATTTTTTTTTTTACATACAATTTAATAAAGCAGTTGACATTTATTAAAACTGGGTAACACTTTATTTTAAGCTGACATTTTACATGTATAATTTACTGTAGTAAGTACATATAACAAGTTATTAACCCTAAAGCAAACCCTAACCTTAACGCTATAATAAGTAATGCAGTTCATTATTTTTACCCAGTACTTATTTGTGTAATTACACTGTAAGGACACCTTAAAATAAAGTGTAACCAAAATCTGTTTTGCTGTTGTGTGAATTGTTAAATGTAATTAATTGACCAAAATGTACCAAATGGCACAGCTGTTCTAGGCACAATAATTACAATAGTAATTAAATCTGAAACGGATGTATTTTTGAATAATTCTGACCCATACTCTGTATCATTCAATAGTTTTTCTGCATCATTCAAACACATTATGTCACTGAATATTAACCTGTTATACAAAATTACACTTAGTGTTTTTAAGCCAAATAAAAAAATAGAACACTCAATTGATCTGTTGCATATGTTGTCGCCTGATATCAAAATATGCCTTAAGGGATTTGATTCACTTTGGAGGCCATGTCATGATTAATTGTGTTTGGTTTACACAATTGACTGAGGTTCATACAACTTCATTTATTATGCAAAATGCAAGTTCTGTAAAAATGTTCTCTCCAAACTCCCTAAACAGAGGCATTTTTCCACTCTAGTTATCATACGGGTGATTGATGACAATAATTAATCCTTTCAGTGGAAAAGGCTCATTTGCGGCAGTGTACCGCACAACAGCATGATGCATTTACTGAGCCGACTTCATAATTCCTCCATAATTCACTCCTTCCTCTACGCTCACATCGCCATTTCTCTTTGTTAACATCTAAATATCAGGACAGTCACTTGATAAAGCTATTTAAGCAATGCCACATTGCCAAAAGAGGAAGAAGGAGGAGGCAGAGGAATGAAGAAGGGGAGGACATAGAAAGCTGGAAGTGCTGGCGGCCGCAGTCATCACATGTCTCCATCAGGGAAAGGTTAACATGATGGGTTGTGACAATCTCTCCTGGCAGGCTTGCAAATAGCTCCCTTATAACCAGGAAATTAAATAGGACAAAAAGATAGACTCAGAGTGCTGGGATTTTAACAGAGGAGTCCACCTGGGTCTTTTTTATGGTGATAAAAATGAACTTTATGTTCATATTTGGCAAATGTTTCAGTATGCTCAATACACAATAAATACTGATGTGCACAGAGTGAAGGATTGTTGTTAATGTCATTAGTGGTGCTTCCTCAGGGAAGCATCTGTTCAGATTTATATTCTATAATGTAAAGCCTCATAGCAGACATTTCTACAATGTGCATGTACACATTTGTCTAACAGCACACAAACAAACTAAATCTATAATAGAAACTAAAATAAAAACAGTAAGAATGGCAGAATGCATTATGATGCAGGTAGTAGAGTAGTGGTTAAGTGTCTGCAATGGTAATGCATTGGTTGTGGGCTGAATGCCCAGTAGATCTGACATTCTCTATCACCACTGAGACTTTGAGCAAGGCATTTAACTTGAGGTGAGGCCAAGGGACTTGTAAAGCAGGATCAGCTAGATCATTTTGCAAGTCAAATCATTTATACCCTTTGCAAAGCAATGGTTTAACAAAAACTGAAAGACTTTTTAAAGCATCATAGTCAGGATCTTAACATGAAGGCTGCTCCAAAAAGTAGGCAGCAAGATGATGACACCTTTTAACATTTCCATTTTATGCTAAATCTAGGGATGCATTGCATGTTTCCTTTGTGGATAAGGCAATCCCAGAATGCATGGCAAAGAGCACAGCAGGGGTAATACATTTTACATAAAGGATCAAATCAAGGTTTTTGTGCAAATATTGTGCACTGTGTGTTTTATGCTTAGTGTACCGCTAACATGAAAATAACCTCTAACATCGAACTCTGTTTGAATCAAATGAAAGTTTGTGCTTTTTTTGAGTCGATGTCTATTTAGAATAATCCAAATCAGTCACTTATGAAGTTTAATTCGGGTTATGATGCTCCACACATATATATATATATATATATATATATATATATATATATATATATATATATATATATATATATATATATATATATATATATATATATATATATATATATATATATATATAGTATTTCTGTCTTGTTTTCTTAAATAAAGATAGATATACTTGAGAAGCAAAATTACATGGGATATTAAGCCATTGTCCAAATGAAGTGTGTAATGTCCCAAATGCAGTTTATTGAAATATTGAACAAATACAAAGTAAACAGAATCACAAATAATGACTTGAACTTGACCTGACTGTGAATATAAAATAAACCTGGACTTGGCTTTGAACTTGCCTTGGCTTGACTATGGCCTTGCCTTGCCTTGCCTTGACAATGGTCTTGCCTTGACTTCCCTTGACTTAACTTTACTTGACAATGGCCTTGACTTGACTTCCCTTGACTTGACTATGGCCTTGCCTTGACTATGGCCTTGCCTTGACTATGGCCTTGCCTTGCTACTTGACTTGACTTGCTGACTTGACTATGGCCTTGCCTTGATTTGACTTGCCTTGACTATGGCCTTGAAACCAGAGTAAACCTCAGAACCCACAAAAATCAGCCGGACCAGACTCCATCTCTCCAGCCACCCTTAAGCACTGTGCGCACCAGCTGTCTCCTGTGTTCACCACCATTTTCAACACCTCTCTGGAGTGTGCCATGTACCAGCTTGTCTTAAGTCCTACACCATCATCCCTGTGCCCAAAAAGCCAAGGCCTATAGGACATAACGACTACAGACCCGTCGCCTTGACCTCGGTGGTAATGAAGTCGTTTGAGCGTTTGGTGCTGGCCCACCTCAAATCAATCACAGACTCTCTCCTGGATCCCCTGCAGTTTACCTACAGAGCCAACAGGTCTGTGGACGATGCAATCAACATGGCCCTACACTTCAACCTCCAGCACCTGGATTTTCCGGCAACCTATGCCAGGATCTTGTTTGTGGACTTTAGTTCCGCCTTTAATAACATCATTCCTGCCCTGCTACAGGAAAAGCTCACCAAGCTCAATATACCGGATTCTACCTGCAGGTGGATCACAGACTTTCTGTCTGTCAGGAAGCAGTGCGTTAAGCTGGGGTCACAAGTCTCTGACTCCCGGTTTATCAGCACCGGCTCCCCTCAGGGCTGCATCCTTTCTCCTCTGCTTTTCTCCCAATACACCAACAGCTGCACCTCCAGTCACCCATCCGTCAAACTCTTGAAGTTTGCGTATGACACCACCCTCATTGGGCTCATCTCTGATGGAGATGAGTCTGACTACAGGTGGGAAGTTGACAACCTGGTGTCCTGGTGTAGTCAGAACAATTTAGAGCTCAATGCTCTAAAAACAGTGGAGATGGTTGTGGACTTTAGAAGGAGCACAGCCCCACCTACCCCCATCAACCTGTGTGACTCCCAAGTAAACACTGTGGAGTCCTTCTGTTTCCTGGGCACTATCCTCTCCCAGAACCTAAAGTGGGAACTGAACATCAGCTCCCTCGCCAAGAAAGCACTACAGCGGATGTACTTCCTACGGCAGCTGAAGAAATTCAAGCTCCCGAAGACAATGATGGTGCACTTTTATACAGCCATTATAGAGTCCATTCTTACCTCCTCCATCACCACCTGGCATGCTGCAGCCACGGCCAAGGATAAGAGCAGACTGCAGCGTATCATCCGCACTGCGGAGAGGGTAATCGATTGCAGTCTGCCGTCCCTCGAGGACTTGTACAATATAAAGTATTCAATCAAAAAAACTCCTCAAGGGTGCTGAAACGAGCAAAGAGGATTGCGGCAGATCCCTCCCACCCTGGTAATTCCCTGTTTCAGCTACTCCCCTCTGGCAGAAGGCTGCAGTCCGTCAAGACCAGCACCTCACACCATAAGAACAATTTTTTCCCTTCTGCTACTGGCCTCCTTAACAAGGCCTGGAGCTCTCAGTGACACTGACCTCAAACTTGAACTCATTGCTATTTTTGCACTTTGGCATATTTGCACTATTGCTGTATTAGGTACCCCATGTGGGCACATTTTTGTGTTATTATAGCATGTACCCTATATGTTGTATGTTAAATGTATGCACCTTCCTGCCAAAGTAAATTCCTTGTCTGTACAAACATTCAGGGCGAATAAACCCCCATTCTGATTCTGATTCTGATTCTGATTCTGATTCTATGGGCTTGCCTTGACTGGCCTTGAATTGACTATGTTCTAGCCTTTACTTGCCTTGCCTTACCTTGCCTTGACTATGGTCTTGCCTTGACTTGCTTCGCCTTGCCTTGACTATGGCCTTGCCTTGACTTGACTTGAATATGGCCTTGCCTTGACTTGCCTTGAATTGAATATGGCCTTGCCTTGACTTGACTTGACTATGGCATTGCCTTGATTTGACTTGCCTTGACTATGGCCTTGCCTTGACTTGCCTTGACTATGGCCTTGCCTTGACTTGCCTTGAATTGACTATGACCTTGCCTTGACTTGACTTGACTATGGCATTGCCTTGATTTGACTTGCCTTGAATATGGCCTTGCCTTGACTTGCCTTGACTATGGCCTTGCCTTGACTTGCCTTGAATTGACTATGGCCTTGCCTTGACTTGCCTTGACTATGGCCTTGCCTTGACTTGCCTTTAATTGACTATGACCTTGCCTTGACTTGACTTGACTATGGCCTTGCCTTGCCTTGACTATGGCCTTGGCTTGCCTTGTCTTGCCTTTACTTGACTTGACTATGGTCTTGCCTTTACTTGACTTGACTTGACTTGACTATAGCCTTGATTTGACTTGGCTTGATTATGGTCTTGACTATGGCCTTGCCTTGACTTGACTTGGCTATGGACTTGACTTGACATTTATAATGAAACAACTGTTTCTCCAGTTACTTCATTTTAATGCAATACATGTTAAGAAATATGTAGGTTATTCCAAACGCGCTGTCTCTTTCTTATGGGGCAAGAGCGATGCATCATTCACAAATTAATTACTCTTTTGAGTTGATTCTGTTCAAAGACTTTGTTGCAAATATATCTAATGATATCTAAATGATAACAATACTTATTTTAAATAACTATCTATCTAAAAAATAACATACTATTGTATTGTTTAATGTTTGTCTTTTACTTGAGTACACTTTTTGGATACTCCACCCACCTCTGCCCTGTGAGTAATTAAGATGATAAACCAAATTAACTGAGAAACACCTGACAAGAACAAACCAATGGAAACATAGCACATGAAATAAAGGAACCACATGACCAGATCACATGAAGCTTACAAGAAATCACATGACACAACGACAGGGAAATGACATGCCTATGGCAAATTTCAAAGTAAAAGACATTGAAACACGAATGTGAAACCAAACCAAAAACAGAAATAAAAGTGAGTTTATGCTTAAAATAAGAACAAAATAAAATTGTATGCCCCATTGGAAAATATGGCTAATATGTGTTCGTGTTTTAAGCACTCATTTCATTCTTTATCCATTTTTCAGTAAACAAGACTTAATGTCTGAAGTAATTTTGCTTCTCCAGTCAATTTATCTTGACATAAGAATGCTTAGATATTTGTACTGGACAAGACAACAACGAGGAAGAAAAACAGTGTAGACATCAAGGCAGCTCAGTAGGTTTTGAAACGGGGCTTTACTCTATACAGTCAGTGAAACGATTTGTATTGTGAAGAGCACTGTAGAACAACATTGTAGACTTCAATTCCTTAAGGCTTAGTCTTTGAACTGTCCTGTCGAGTACACCTCACCCCACACACACACCCTGTGCTCCCAGCCACAGTCTGTCTCCTACATTATCTGCCCTCCCCCAGTCCTGTTTGTTACACAAGGCTGACCGACCAAGATGATTCATGAGAAGCAGACTTTTTCGATTAAATCATCTGCCAAGATGCATTTGAACAAAACCATTGTCTTCGCTTCAAGTGCATTCAGCTGGCCTCCTATGTTCACATTGCTTGGGTTCTATTTTTTTGAGTAGTTGCGATTTCAGATGAAGACCAGGCTCGTGTTTATGCAGAAATGGAATCTTTTTGCATTTGAAGTCTCTAGGAACAAAATATTGTCACCAGATTGAATGTATATCCAGTCCATGCCAAAGGGTGTATACACTGCTAATTTGTTTCTTGCTTAGTATTTTTGTCTTGTTTTCAGGTACAAATATCTAAACATTATTAAATCAGGAGAAGCAAAATGACATTAGACATTGTCTTGTTAACTGAAAAAAAATCATCAGAAATGAGTGAGTTTATGCTTAAAGCAAGAAAAAAAAATCTGAATTCAAAGGGAAAACAAGATAATTTTTCTGACCCCACAGGCATATATTTGTTCTGGTTTTTAGTGTAAACTCACTACATTTTAAGACATTTATCAGAAAACAAGACTTAATATTTTAAGTCATGTTGATTCTCTAGTAAATGTATCTTGATTTAAGAATGGTTAGATATTTGTACTGGAAAACGAGACAAAAATACTGAGGAAGAAAAATAAAAAAATAAAACAAACATACGCCTACACTGGCAAAGTACAATTGGTTGGGATATTACCAAAATATGTTTAATGGACTTTCTGTTAAACCATAGTCTTCAAATGTCTATGAATATGCCAGTGCACTGAACGTCAAATTGGGGTTCGTTAATACAAAAGCCAGCTCACACCTTCAAATAATCCAAAGTTAATCAAACAGCCCTCTTGCCAAACTTAATAACACGCCACAGGCTTTTCTGAGATGCTTTTAACTGCGATGGGGTTGCGTTTGTTGCATTATCCTCTTAGTCTAGTGGGATGGAATCTGCAAGAGATTAATAACATTTCACACTTGAGTAGGAGAGGGTGTCAGCTGAGGAAAGAGGCACTTGAAGATTAAAATACACACACAACATATACCATGAGGATTTGGATAAACAAATACAGGCTAGTTTAATACTAGACTTGCCTTAAGGGATGAAACGAAGGGACCAGTCAGCCATCTATGAACAAACTTTCACTTTATAACAAGCACTGCATATTAATAGTCATATTGATTTATGCTTTTTTGTCTAATGAGAGTCAGATGTCATGTTGAAGTCATTGTATCATTATATAATTTAGTAACAAACTAAGTGTCAATGTTAATGTAAAATGTATGTCTTTAAGCTCCCCTAATTTTTATACATTTTTTTTCAGAAAACAAGACTTAAAGAAGTAGTTCACTTCAGAATAAAAATTTCCTGATAATTTACTCACCCCCACGTCATCCAAGATTTTCATGTCTTTCTTTCTTCAGTGGAAAAGAAATTAAGGTTTTTGAGGAAAACTCTCCAGGATTTTCTCCATATAGTGACTTCAATGGAGTCCAATGGGTTGAAGGTCCAAATGTGAGTTTCAGTGCAGCTTCAAAGTCTCGACACGATCCCAGACGAGGAATACGAGTCTGATCTGGACCACCCATCGGCCATTTTATATATATATATAAAAAAACATTTATATACTTTTTAACCACAAATGCTCATCTTGCACCAGTACTTAAAGCACCACACATTATATAATCAGGTTGGAAAGGCCAGGCGGTAACCCGACGTAGGCGAAAAACGTAGAGAAGGGCGAAAAACGAATTTTCTTCTCCAATTCAAAATCGTACGACATCGTTGTTTTACCTTACCTTTTATTTATTTTTTTATTTTGTAAATGGTGTTTGACTTAGGGTACGTTTACACGACAATAATATGCTTAAAACTGAGACGTTTTTCCTTTGAGTTTTCCGCGTACAGACGACACCATTATCAAAACGATCCACATTCACATGGATCCGTGAAAACAACTAAAAACGCTGTATTCTGCAGCCAGGCAATTAGATGGCGATGAAACACTATAGATTGAACACGTAATACGCATGTGCATGACATCATCGTCTTCAGAGTTTTGCGTTTTTGTTGTTTACACAGAGACCATTTTCAAAAACGTGCACTTTAAAACCCGTTCCCTTTATCGAAAAAGGGAACTTCGAGATGCGTCGAACGACACGGTGGGAACGCCTCTTGCGTGATTGCGTCTGAAGCATCTATGCCAACTAGTCCAATGGAATGAGAGAATGAGCGTCACGGGCGGGTGACGTCATGAACCAGGAAAGGATAAGAGCACTTCCGCTGCTCGCCGGCATTTAGCTTCTGTTGCCTCAGCAAGCGATCTGTGTCAAACTGTCTCTGTCTATTTATTGTTGTCTGTTACAATATTGTCGGAAACGTTATGGCGAAACAAATGTACAAACAGTGTGTTCCTCCCTGCCCGCGTTTATTTAAACGGGTGGGGACACACACAGCTTTGTGGCATTTTGTTTGAGAGTAAGAGCATGCTGAGTGCTAACATTATGAAAGTGAAACTACCAGTTTAGCATGCTCTGCTCTCGCCTGTCACTCTGTATGATAGTGGCAGGCTCGCGATTCTCACGGGATGACAGGACCCGCGTTTGCCGAGGCGGCGCGGAGAATGCATTCCTGGGGATCGCAAAAGGATCTTTTGGAGGGGTGGGAGAACGGTCCGAGGGCCTTTTCTTCTTCCTTGCCCGGAAGATCCAGCTCTATCTCCCCGGTGTTGGAAGCACGCTCTGCGGTTTCTTCCGCTCGGGGAGAGAGAGCCCTTTTTTCCTTCATTTCTTCCTCCGAGGAGGTTTGTGTTGAGAATATTGAAAGTGAAAGCAAGCACACACACTGTTGAATTAGATTCGCCATCTATTTCTCCAGTATATGATGAACTGGTGGAGGTTTTGTCCCGTGCTGTTAGTAAATTAAATATTTAATGGCCAGCTGAGAAAAAGGAACGCTCGTCCTAAGAAACTTGACGAGCGTTTTCTTATTTCTATCACATTATCTCCACCACGAGGCTTCCATTTTTTCCCTGATTTACACACTGAATATTTAAATTATGGAAATAAACCGTATTTATCACCACTTTCAGCCCTCGTGTTAAATGTTTATTCAAGATTAGAGGGTTGAAAGATTACGGTTATGATATGATGCCCCAGGCTGAACAGAAATAAAAATAGGAAAATGCTATTTTTTTCACCTGGTCCAGTATCATCATTTAAGTCTCTGCTTTGCTCATAAGCCTATACTAAAGAATCTCGCGTTTGCCGAGGCAGCGTGTAGGTTTAATGTTGTAATCAGAATCTAGCTCGGATCTCGCGTTTGCCGAGGCACCGCTTAGATTTCGAGTGTATTTTGCAAAAATAAGATTCTGTGGCTGGGATCTCGCGTTTGCCGAGGCAGCGCGTAGGTTTAAGCAGAACTACTTTGGTTTTATGGGTAAAGCTTATACGGCAGCAGGTCAGCTGGAGAATGTTTATAGAAATCTATATTATAATGCTCCAGGCTTATCAGGCCGATCTGCTGGGGTTCTGGATATAGCGAAATTTGAGCCTTCGGGTCTCTTCGGCGACGCATTCCATGCGGTCGTTGTTAGGTGATAGAAGATATATATATATAAAAAAAATATATATAATAAGGTTTCTCCCTCGCTGTGTCCAGCCCCCCTGGGGCTGCTGGGCGTGAGCAGCCCCAGCCGTCGAGTTCATCATATTATGTGCACAGAAAGAGAGTGCTGCGTCTCGTGTTCCTCCATGTAGATACTGGAGACAGACGCAACCCTCTCAACCGAAGTCGCCTAAGCCGGATCTGAGGACCGTTCTTCAGGCGAAGAAAGCTTCGGTTCAAAAAAAAAAAAAAAAAAAGGTTCTGATGCTTAGGCATCAGGCCTGTGAGGACAGCCCCGACCGAAGTAGAGTGGTGTACACCTCATTTCACGGTGCCCGTTCCATTTCGGGGTCCTCACGAGACCCTCCTGCCAACCCTGCCACCTCCGGTGCTTCAGGGCGCAGTGGTCTCCAGCGAGTCGCTGATGCTATGCTGCGGTACAGCATTGGTTTCGCGCCCTCTGAGGGGGGCTTTTGAGTAGTCAGGTCAGGTAGTTCCTGCCATTATGTTTCAGGCTCCAGATTTGGCTCCCTCAGTAACACCAGAGACCAGCCTCGAGGGGCTGGTTCCCTTAGTAAATTTTCTGGCAGCGTGGATGCTTCTGCCGAATATTTCTCATTGGGTCCTGCAGTTTGTAGAGAAGGGATACAGAATCCAGTTTGGCTCTCGTCCTCCTCATTACAGCGGGTGCTGCCCACAGTGGTGCATCCCGAGCAGGCTCTGGTAATGGGACAAGAAGTAAAGGCCCTGTTAGCAAAGAAGCTATAGAACAGGTGTACTCACCCGTCAGAGAGTCGGGTTTTTACAGCCATTATTTCATTGTTCCAAAAAAGGATGGAGGGTTGCGTCCCTTTTAATTCAATTCAATTCAATTCAAGTTTATTTGTATAGCGCTTTTCACAATACACATTGTCTCAAAGCAGCTTTACAGAAAGTGCATTTCAGAAATGTACAAAGAAAAATACAGTTAGTTAATCATGTATAAATTTAGGCATAACATATCGCCGGTGTTTAGTCGTCTCTTCACAGGCGTCGAGTCGTCTCTCCACAGGCGTTTAGTCGTCTCTCCACCGGCGTTTAGTCGTCTCATCACAGGTGTTGGGGCATCTGAAGTCTTCGTGAGAGGCTGGATACAAACTGGAGCTGACGAACGCTATTTACCTCGGGACTAGCGTCCCGAGATAACAGCAGAAAGACAGATGGGAAATAATTAGCATAGCTGATGTTCATAATATTAATGCATTCGAACTGATTCAGAAGTAGTATAAAAGGTAAGCATTAAGTGAATGCTTGGTTAAAGAGATGCGTCTTCAGTCTAGTTTTAAACTGGGACAGCGAGTCTGAGTCTCGAACAATATCAGGAAGGCTATTCCAGAGTTTAGGAGATAAATGTGAGAACGCCCTCCCTCCTTTAGTAGACTTAGATATCCTAGGAACGACCAGAAGCCTCGAATTTTGTGATCTTAAAGAGCGCGATGGATTGTAGGGCGATAGAAGGTCTGTTAAATACACAGGAGCTAAACCATTTAGAGCTTTATAAGTCAATAGTAATACTTTGTAATTGATACGGAACTTAATAGGTAACCAGTGTAGAGATGATAAAATTGGTGTTATATGATCATATTTTCTTGATCTAGTAAGAACTCTAGCGGCTGCATTTTGCACTAACTGTAGCTTGTTTATTGAGGATGCAGGACAACCAGCTAATAAAGCATTACAGTAATCTAGTCTCGAGGTCATGAATGCATGAACTAACTTTTCTGCATCTGAAACAGATAGCATGTTACGTAGCTTAGCAATGTTTCTAAGGTGGAAAAAGGCTGTTCTTGTAACATATGAAATATGATTTTCGAAAGTCAAGTTGCGGTCTAGCATAACACCCAGGTCTTTTACTGTAGTGGATAAAGTAACAGGACATCCTTCTAAATTAAAGTTGTATTGTAAGGGATTTTGTGGGTAGTTTTTTGGACCAATAAGTAATACCTCCGTTTTATCTGAATTTAATAGCAGGAAATTACACGTCATCCAGCATTTTATATCTTTTAGACACTCTGTCAAGTTAGATAAGTTAGTGTTTTCATCTGGTCGTGATGAGATATATAATTGAGTGTCATCAGCATAACAGTGAAAATTAATTCCATGTTTTCTTATAATATTACCAAGTGGCAGCATATATATTGAGAATAGCAGAGGGCCTAGGACAGATCCTTGCGGCACTCCATAGTCTACTGATGTTATCTTTGATTTTTCCCCATTTAAACAGACGAAATGGTAACGGTTTGATAAGTACGATCTAAACCAGCTTAATGCCTGTCCCTGAACACCAGTGTAGTTTTGTAGTCGATCTAAGAGTATTTTATGATCTATAGTATCGAACGCAGCACTAAGATCAAGTAGAACTAGTATTGAGATACAGCCTTGGTCAGAGGCTAAGAGTAAATCATTTGTAATTTTAACTAGCGCAGTTTCTGTGCTATGATGCGGTCTGAATCCCGACTGAAATTTTTCGTAGATATCATTTTCTTGCAAGAAAGAGTATAATTGAGCGGACACAATTTTTTCTAGTATTTTAGACATAAATGGAAGATTTGAGATGGGTCTGTAATTTGCTAGGTTATTTGGATCTAATTGCGGTTTCTTAATGAGAGGTTTTATTACTGCCAGCTTGAATATTTTTGGAACGTGACCTAAAAATAAAGACGAGTTAATAATATTGAGAAGAGGCTCTTCCACTACAGGTAACACTTCTTTAAGTAGTTTAGTGGGTATTGGATCTAATAAACATGTTGTTGGTTTAGATGCAATGATTAGTTTATTTAGTTCTTCCTGTCCTATAGTTGCAAAGCGGTGTAGTTGTTCTAGAGGGGCCATAGTTGAGGCAGAGTCATAAGACACCATAGAGGATTGTACATTTACAATTGTGTTTCGGATGCTTTCTATTTTCTCATTGAAGTAATTCATAAAATCATTACTACTATATTGTAACGGAATATTTTGCTCTGGAGATGTCTGATTATTTGTTAGTCTAGCCACGGTGTTAAATAAAAACCTTGGATTATTTTGGTTATTTTCAATTAGTTTGCGGAGATGCTCAGCCCTGGCTGATTTTAGAGCCCTTTTATAACGTGACATACTGTCTTTCCACGCGATTCTGAAGACCTCTAAATTAGTTCGTTTCCATTTACGCTCTAAGTTACGAGTTTCTCTCTTGATAGCATGCGTAGCACTGTTGTACCATGGTGTTTTAGTTTTCTCTCTAACCTTTTTTAATCTAATTGGTGCAACAATATCTAGTGTACTAGAGAAAATGTTGCTCATTCTGCTAGTCATTTCCTCTAGTTCATCTGTTTGTTTGGGTTTACTGAGCAGCTGAGATAGATCAGGTAAGCTATTTGAGAATCTATCTATAGTGGTTGGAAGGATTGTTCTGCCTGGTCGATAACGTGGTGCAACATGACAAATTTCAGCAGTGCGTATTATGCAAGTTACCATGTAATGATCAGTGAGATCGTCACTTTGCGGTATAATATCTATATCGGTTGGATCGGTTCCATATGAAATAATTAAATCTAGTGTATGATTTAGACGATGAGTGGGACCACTGACGTTTTGCTTCACCCCAAAAGAGTTTAATAGATCTGTAAACGCAGCCCCTAACGCATCATTTGTATTATCTACGTGTATGTTAAAGTCGCCAATAATTATTGCTTTATCGACATTGACCAATAGGTCTGAGAGAAAGTCTGCAAAATCTTTTAGGAAATCAGCATATGGCCCTGGAGGTCTATATACGGTAGCCATGGCTAGAGATAATAAGGATTTCTTTCTTACATCTAAGAGCGTAACATTTAGCACAAGTACTTCAAACGAATTAAACCTATGACAAGTTTTCTGAGTAACATTAAGAATATCTCTATAGATTGTTGCAACACCGCCGCCACGACCGATCAGACGGGGCTCATGCTTATAACAGTATCCTGGTGGAGTAGACTCATTTAGACCGAAATAATCATTTGGTTTAAGCCAGGTTTCATCCGATATGTTCGCCATTATAACAGATGAACAGTAAATTAGTAGTAATAGTAATCAGTAAAGCAATCCGATTTTTTTTTTTTTTTTTTTTTTTTAATAAGGAATAGTATCGAGGATAAGTTCACATGATATAAAAATAGAAAGTGCCTGTTTACAATTGAGTGGTAAAGAAGAAAATCAAGGATTAATGAATCAATTCGATGGAGCTCCAAACACAAACACAGACCGCACGCGCATGTGCTTATGCCCCGTTGATGCAGGCTCTAAGCACAATCAACGTGTGTCCTTTTAGATCTTCGCCTGTTTATTCGGTCAGTTCAGAAACTAAAGTTCAAGATAGCTGACCCTCAAACAGATCGTGACCCAAATCAGTTCCGAGGACTGGTTTGTCACGATAGATCTAAAGGATGCATACTTCCATATCTCCATCCTCCCTCAGCACAGGAAGTTCCTATGGTTTTCTTTCAGGGGCAAAGAATACCAATATCGGGTTCTTCCTTTCGGCCTAGCTTTGTCACCCCGTTCGCATTCTGAATTATATCGACGACTGGCTGATTCTAGCGGAATCAGAGCAGTTGGCGGTTCGGCACCGAGGTGTCGTTCTCGCTCATATGCAGACGTTGGGGTTGAGGCTCAATACCAAGAAGAGTTGCTTTCTCCAGTATTGAGAACCACTTTCCTTGGTGTGGTACGGGATTTAGTATCCTAACAGCCACAGAAGAGCTGAGGCTAGGCCAGTCACGCACTGTAAAACAGTTCAAGAGACTGTTGGGTCTTGTTGCAGCAGCGTCCAACGGAATTCCTTTTGGCATGCTGTACATGAGACCTTTACAGCGCTGGCTCAGGACCAGAGGGTTCTCCCCGAGGGGAAACCCACTTTGCATATCAAGGTCACGCGGCGATGCTTTCGTGCCTTAGTTATATGTAGTAAACACTGGTTCTTAACCCAAAACCAGTCACGCATTGTAAACAGTTCGAGAGACTGTTGGGTCTACTGGCAGCAGTGTCCAACGGAATTCCTTTTGGCATGCTGTACATGAGACCTTTACAGTGCTGGCTCAGGACCAGAGGGTTCTCCCCGAGGGGAAACCCACTTGCATATCAAGGTCACGCGGCGATGCTTTCGTGCCTTAGTTATATGTAGTAAACACTGGTTCTTAACCCAGGGTCCGGTGTTGGGAGCTCTTTGCCATCGAGTTGTGATCTCGACAGATGCTTCCCTCACCTGCTGGGGAGCGGTAATGGAAGGCCGCTCGGTTCAGGGTCTGTGGAAAAGCCATCATCTTTCGTGGCACATAAATTGCCTGGAGATGATGGCCGTCTTCAATGCGTTGAGACATTTCCTTCCGGACCTAAGAGGCCATCATGTGCTCGTTCGAACAGACAACACATCAGTGGTCTCTTATCTGAACCGCCAGGGGGGTCTGCGCTCGCGTCCGCTTTGCAAACTGGCGCACCAGATCCTCCTGTGGTCTCTGGGGAAGGTACTCTCCCTGAGGGCAGTGTATATTCCTGGGGACCAGAATATAGGAGCAGACATCCTGTCGAGGCAGGAGCTGAGGCCAGGGGATTGGAGACTCCACCCCGAGGCGGTGGAGAAAATCTGGGAGGCATATGGTCAGGCAGAGGTGGATCTGTTCGCGTCTCAGAACACGACGCACTGTCCTCTCTGGTATTCTCTGACGCACCCAGCCCCCCTGGGGCTGGACGCCATGGTGCAGACGTGGCCGAGGCTACGTCTGTACGCCTTTCCCCCTGTTGCTCTGCTCCCAGGAGTTCTGGAGCGGGTCCGTCGGTATGGAATAAGCCTACTGCTAGTAGCACCACGCTGGCCAAGTCGGATCTGGTTTGCGGACCTGATCCTTCTGCTAGACGGGCCTCCATTGGAGATCCCTTTGAGGAGGGACCTTCTGTCTCAGGCCGGGGGCACAATATTTCACCCTCGACCAGACATGTGGAATCTTTGGGTTTGGCCTCTGAGGGGGCCCAACTTATAGATAGTGGTCTTTCAGCTGAGGCTGTTGAGACCATCCTAAGCTCCAGAGCTCCAGCTACGAGGAAACTGTATGCGCTTAAATGGAGAGTTTTCTCCTTATGGTGTCACCGACATCAGTGGGATCCGGTTAATTGTTCTGTCAACACAGTAATCGAGTTCCTGCAGGAGCGCTTTGTGTCAGGTCTATGTCCTTCCACACTAAAAGTTTACGTGGCAGCCATTGCGGCTTACCATACCATGGTGGGAGGTATATCTTTGGGTCGAGACCCCCTGATTACACGTTTCCTTCGTGGCACTTTGAGGCTGAGGCCTGCAATTCGCACTAAGGTGCCAGCTTGGGATTTGACTGTAGTTCTAGTAGGCCTGTCTAGGGCTCCATTCGAGCCCTTAGATTCGGTCTCAGAAAAGTTCCTTACTTTCAAGACTTCTTTCTGCTAGCTATTTCGTCCCTAAAGAGAGTTGGTGACCTTCAGGCTCTTTCGGTCTCCCCCACCTGCCTTGAATTTGCATCGGGGATGGTCAAGGCGTTCCTATATCCAAAACAGGGATACGTCCCTAAGGTTCCAACCTTGACTCCGAGGCCTATTGTGCTGCAGGCTTTCTGTCCTCCTTTTGCAACTGCGGACCAGGAAAGACTGCACCTCTTGTGTCCAGTGCGAGCATTGGACACGTATGTACGTCGGACATCCTCAATCAGGAAGTCCGACCAATTACTGATTTGCTTTGGATCACCTAAGAAAGGTCTTCCTGCTTCCAAACAGACAGTCAGTAAGTGGATAGTCGAGGCTATTTCACTGGCATACGAGTACTCGGGCCAGCCTTGTCCTTTGGTGGTCCGAGCTCACTCGACCAGGAGTATGGCGGCTTCTAAAGCCATATTGCAGGGGGTATCTCTTCAAGATGTTTGTGATGCGGCGGGCTGGTCCTCTCCGCTCACATTCGTGAGATTTTACAGTTTGGACCTGGATGCTGCCCCAGGTTCTCAGGTGCTGAGTGCTTAGATCAACAGACTGACACTCAGGTACTTGTAATTATGGCGGGTTGGGTATTCTCGTTCCCACCGTGTCGTTCGACGCATCTCGAAGTTCCCTTTTTCGATAAAGGGAACGTCTCAGGTTACTATTGTAACCATAGTTCCCTGAGAAACAGGGAACGAGACGATGCGTCCCCCTGCCATACTTCCTGCGTCCCTGCGATCGGCTTGCTTCGGCAACCGTCGAAGCTAAATGCCGGCGAGCAGCGGAAGTGCTCTTATCCTTTCCTGGTTCATGACGTCACCCGCCCGTGACGCTCATTCTCTCATTCCATTGGACTAGTTGGCATAGATGCTTCAGACGCAATCACGCAAGAGGCGTTCCCACCGTGTCGTTCGACGCATCGTCTCGTTCCCTGTTTCTCAGGGAACTATGGTTACAATAGTAACCTGAGACGTTTTCAAAACTTTGTTTTTTCAGGCACCCAAAATGCCGCTGTCGTGTAAATAAAAGGCCAAAACGCATACAAAAGTTTTACGCTTTTACGGTGTCGTGTAAACAGCCCCTTAGTCTTTGCCTGTGGCTTTGTAAACACTAGGTCGGTTCTTTCGATTACGTCACATGACCTTTCAACGTGATTACGTAATGTGTGTCACATCACAGCTAGTGCAAGATGAGAAAATCTCTGCTGGTTTGTCTAGATCAGACTCTTATTCCTCGGCTGGATCGTGTCGAGACTTTGAAGCTGCACTGAAACTCACATTTTGACCTTCGACCCGTTGGACTCCATTGAAGTAACTATATGGAGAAAATCCTGGAGTGTTTTCATCAAAAACCTTCATTTCTTTTCCACTGAAGAAAGAAAGACATGAATATCTTGGATGCCGTGGGGGAAAGAGTAAATTATCAGGAAATATTTATTCTGAAGTGAACTACTCCTTTAATATCATAAGTCATTTTGCTTCTACAGTAAATGTTTCTTGATTTAAGAATGTTTAGATATTTGTACTGACAAATTAGACAAAAATACTGGTGTAGAAAATTGTTTTTGTAGTGTATGATTAATAATAAAGTCAAGATGGTAATAGATACTTGTAGCATCGGAGGTTGGAACATCCTCTTATATAATTTCCCAATCCTTTTCTATTACTGTGTTAATCATGCTGTTTGTGCTATTTTCATAAATGACATGCAGAACAACCAGCACCCCACTAAAAACAATAATTCATTAAGCAGACACTTTTGCATCTTACAACTGGGGAGAACAATATAATCAATCAGACCAGCAAGAAGGCAACAGTATACAAGTGCTATAACAAGTCTCAGTTAGTCACAGTTAAAACATCACAAGTTTTTTTTTTGTTTTTTTTTTTATATACAAAAATATAGTGCTAGTATTAATTGGTCAGGTGCTGGTGAAAAAGATGTGTCTTTAGACATTTTTTAAAAAAATGGCTGCACGAATTGAGATTGGTAGGTCATTCCTCTTTGGGATGGCACCACAAGGCGTCGTTCACTTCAGAACGCAAGCTTCTGGAGGACACATACGTCTGAACTAGCAAGTTTAGCTATATTGGTGCAGACCCAGTGGTTGTCTTATATCATCAGTGTGCCTTGAATTTTATCAGAGCATATTGGCAGCCAGTGCAAACTGATGAAGAGAGGTGTGACATGGGCTTTCTTCGGCTTGTTGAAGACCACCCTCGCTGCTGCATTCTGGATCAGTTGCAAAGGCTTGATAGTACATGCCAGAAGGCCTGCTAAGAGAGCATTATAAAAGTTCAATCTGGATAGAACAAGAGCTTGAACAAGGAGTTGTGTGGCCTCCTCTGAAAGGAAGGGTCTGATATTTCTGATGTTGTATAAAGCAAATCTGTAAGGCCGGGCCGTTGTAGTAATATGGCCTGTGAAGCTTAACTGATCATCAATCACAACTCTAAGATTCCTGGCTGTCCTGGAAGGAGTTATGGATGATAAACCTATAGCTGAATGGTGAAGTTGTGCTGAAGTGTTGGGTTGGCAGAGACCACAGCATTTCTCAATTTGCAAGGTTGAGTTGAAGAAGATGGTCCTTCATTCAGCTAGAAATGTCTGTCAGGCAAACTGAGATGCGAGTATCTACCGTCAGATCATCCGGCTGGAATGAGAGGTAGAGTTCTGTGTCGTCAGCATAGCAGTGATAGGTAAAGCCATGTTTCTGAATGACAGATCCTAGTGATGGCATGTAGATGGAGAAGAGAATTGGTCCCAGCACTGAGCCCTGAGGAACCCCAATAAGCAAGTAGTTGTGACTAAGGCCCCATCCACACTACTACGTTTTAGTTTAGAAACGGAGAATTAAAATGAATACGATCTCCGTCCACACCAGCGTTTTAGCTGCGTATTAGAATTGATCTCCGTCCACATTAAAACGACTGAAAACGCGGATAACGTGACCATTCACCTACACTGGGCATGCGTGTGCCGGTGTAAACAGAAACAGATTGACTATTCCTCAGATTTGACGAAGAAAAAAGTACTGTAGCTAAGTTACCTCTGCAAAGATTAGCAATGTCGAAGACTAGAGATATCTTTTCATGGACCGACGACGAGGTGGAACTTTTACTTAAAGTTACAAGGGAATACAAAACAGCCGGCGGCAGAAAACACAGACTGGGAGTCATTGGAAACCAAATCTGGAGACATATTGGAAAGGTACCTGGAGCATTATCCATCGCCAGAGCAAGACACAACATGGGAAAGGTGTACGCCACAATAATGACGAAATCACTAGAGGTGTGTATGGTGTGACAGCCAATCAGAGCCGAGCGAGAGCCTCTGCGTCATTGTTTCTAAAGTCCTCTGTTTTGACCCGTCTTCAGTAAAACGCCCTCCGGAGATTCAAAATGCAAAACGGGGTCGGCAGTGTTTCTAAACTTCAAAGTTTTAGGTCTTCATTTTTGCCGTTTTAGTCTGGATGTGAGGTGCAAACGTAACAAAAGGTCTCCGTTTCTAAACTAAAACGTAGTAGTGTGGATGGGGTATTAGAGACCTTGACCCTCCAAGACACCCTGAAGGACCAACTGAGAGGTATGTCATGTTATTGTTAAAAAAGCAGGACGGTCACAATGCATTAAAGGTTGTGTAGGTAAGAAATTTATAAAAAAACTTTTTTCCAAATTTGTTTAAACTTTTTTATATACATCAATGCATAATTAAAATCTAAGTACTCTAAAAAAAAGAGTATAAAAATCGATTGACTCTAGACCGTTTAATCTGCATTAAACACAGCTCATTATTTCGAACCGGGACGAAACAACGGATTGGCCTAGGCGACTGTCACTCTCTCGCAACCATGGCAACCACCCCTTCACCACACAGGACCTGCCCTTTTGCGCGCACTCGTTTGGTTTGTGTAATTCAAGAGCCACGGAACCTAGGATTACCAAAACAATGGCAGAGAAAGACCAATCTAAGTCCACATTTGCAGTTCACGAAGGCAACCCAGTCAAAAAAAAGGAAGTCATTTACATTACAAGAAAAGGTAATGAACAAAAAGTTGTTGGATAAACAAAGAAATAAAACTCGGGTGAATATCGGCGTGGCTTTCCAGCGTTGGCGAGAACTGAGGGACCTCAAGGGGCTGAAAAGTGACGCGTTGATGGCTTCATTTCTGCTGGACAGGTAAATCTTTCTTTTTGTATTTAGATCATACAGATTTTTTTTGTTTATCTTTTCAAGAAGCATGCGTCATTAGCACACGTAGCTGCCTAATATAGCTAACATAGCATTACTCAGCGAGCCGTAGTAGAGACAGTAAATAATAGACTTAGCTCAAGATGATAGCTGTAGTGTTGAATTCTTGCACGACCTCCTCTGCTTCGCCCTCGACCACGGTTCTGTCCTCGAGCTGACGATGTGGTACTTGTCTCGGGAGTGTAGTCCTCATCAGAATCAACTATGCTTTCATCAAGCAAACTCTTACATGCAGAACATCATATATATGTTATAAATCTTACACGAAATTCATCTACATCACAGTGTAAATGATGGCAATGGAACAACGTGTATCACGCAACCTGTGTTTAGCTTTGCCTTATAGATAACTAGCTCGTTAGCGAATCAATAAATATATATTGTAAAGTTTACCAATATCAATATGCTAGTTTGATAGTGAGTAATAAAATACAACTTATTTGTTTAACTTCATAATGATAAAGTTAGATTTTTTTATTTACATGTGTGTCTGACATGATGTCACTACACTGTAAAAAATATTTTAGCAATTTAGTTATTTCAACTTATTTTTTTAACTAGATTGTCCAGACAACAAGAAATTTTAAGTTTTCTTGTCCTCAACTTATCGAAATAAGTTAGTTAAACTAAAAAAAACCCATGCAAAAAGATAACTCAAAATAATGAGTTAACTTTTTTTACAGTGTACATGCACTCGTTCCTCTACTCTTCGCTCGTCTCAGGTAAATAATGCGTCTTCAGCTCAGCTGTCAGAGTTGCTCGTTCATGTGTTTTGGGGGTGTGGCTTTGGAAGGAGACCAGAAGGGAGGGGGTGAAGTGAATGGAAATAATGAGCTGTCTTTAAAACAGTCGTGAGAGGTCTACAGACACTCGATTTTTATACTTTCTTTTTCAGAGTACTTAGATTTTAATTATGCATTGATATATGTAGAAAGTCTAAACAAATTTTGAATTTTTTTTTTTATAAATTTCTTACCTACACAACCTTTAAGTGGTGGATAAGATATGTAGTCTGATAAAGCTCTGTTTTGTGTTTGTTATATATATTTTCCACCTGACACCTGCTGTAGTTTCAATAAAAGCATACAGGACTACATATGTCCCTTTAGCATCTTCTGTAGAAATGTTTTCTACCCGTCTCTGAAACCAAACCTGTCACCAAAGCACTCTTCCTCTGCTCACTTGCCATTTGATTGATTTTGCAGTGAATCGAGGTGAGATAAAAGACCACAAATCCATTTCTTGAGGCAGACAGATACTGCATTTCCACAGCAAAACCAACACTGTTTCCATGACACCTTTATGGATAAGACACAAAAGGACACTTAAACATGAAGACTTTAACATGTCTCACCACAGTATTGTTTCATCATAGAAAAGGGCTTGTGCATTGGATGCACTCGGGTATGAACAGCCCTTGATGTGGAAACAGCAACACTGTCACGTGTCAAAACACAATGACGACTGTATGATGCTTTTTTGCCAATCTGCATTTGTGAATGGAATGTATGAGAGAATAAATGGTAATACACACAAAACGAGTTTCATCCCTGGAGTCGTAAGGCAGCTGGATATATATTCTCACATCATTTACAATATTAACACAACCAGAGTAACCAAACGTTTTTCATTCTACAGCTTTTAAAAATTCAGATTAGCGGTCAACAAAAATGGGCTTTCTTATCGCTATATTATTTCAACCCCATCACAGTATGTTTGGAATTAAATTTGAACAAAGAACTTTATATACACAAAGGCGGTGCATTCATATAACTAATATAGACGTGGAATCAGTCCAGCCTTCCAAATAAAAGAGCCAATCGCTAATTCATAAAGTCATTGCATCTCTGGCGGTTCTAGCATGAAAAATGTATGCTAATTTAATGCTATTTGAGCATGAGAAACAACATTTATGCAGAAGTACAAAAATAATACAACACAAAGAAACAATAAATCTAAAATACTAATCATTACAATACAACTAATTAACACAATAGAATGCTAATCATCACTTTGATCTATGTAAGCGATTTAAAAAAAGAAATGCAAACTATAAAGCATGCCTGTGATGTGCAGACGTATATGTGCTTCTGAATTCTGGATATAATGCATCAAATCATCAATCCTGGAAGTAAAAGATGCTTGAATAAGCCTTTCAGCATCAGGCAGAGTGAGGTTAGGCAATGTTTCTGAGATGATGGGATGCAGGTTTTGTGATTCTCTTAAAATGTGAGTCTAATGTCAGATGAGCGTCACAAATCACAACAAGGTTACAAGCATGAATAGATGGAAGTACAACACTATCATCCACAATCAAATTAAAATTGCTCCCTTTGTGAATAGCGACTGGAACAATTCAGTTTTAAACAATACGGTGCATCCACGTTTTTATTTCCTGCACACACTGAGAGAGGTTTGTAGAGGTGGCAGTAATATCAGATTTGTAGCTATTTGAGTATCATAGGCATACAACTGATACGCCAAGCCATATTTACACTATTATTAGCCCCAAAGAAAGCATTTACACGCTAAACAATATAGGACCCATGACAGACCCCTGAGGAACACCATGGCTGACCGGTCCAATTTCAGATTTGTTGTTTCCTAAGACGACAAACCGGGGACGATCAGTAAGGTAAGATTTAAACCATTTGACCTGTGATACCAAGCCAAATCTATTGGCTATTTAGCGCTCTCTCTCTCTCTCTCTCTCTCTCTCTCTCTCTCTCTCTCTCTCTCTCTCTCTCTCTCTCTCTCTCTCTCTCTCTCTCTCTCATATATATATATATATATATATATAATATATATATATATATATAATATATATATATAATATATATATTATATATATATATATAATATATAATGAACCCAGCCACATTCATAATTATAAAAGAGTGTGCACACATGTGTAGTTAGTCTTTTTTTCAACTGAAATGTGTCACTAGCATTTGTCTTTTTTATATTAAAGATACAAAATATCAGATATGATTTAATGTTTTAATATAACTAAAAACAGCTGTTTTATATATTTTACATATTTTATATATGCTCTTTATATAATATATTGTCATAAAAATAAAAACATTATTTCTAAAGAGGTTAATGTTACAGGATTGAGACAGATGTGAGGGACAAAGAAAAAACAAAAGACATTTTCTCACAAAAGAAAAAAATATCTAATACTTATTTATACACAGTCAGTATCCTGTTAATTACGTCAGTACAAATCATGAGGTTGTGGACATACATATCTGCAAGACAAATGACTGTGATTTGAGCACTAGAGAAGGAGGAACATGACTTCTATAGCATTCATAGAAAATCACTGTCCACATCAGAGAATGAACTTCATTTTATTAGAGATATCCAAGCTTATGCAGCAAATCCCGCTAATCATTAGTGCATAATTCCCTGTTTTGCTGAAGGCACGTGTCTGGTGCGTGTTTCTGCCCTCGGCCCTTATCTCTTATGACAGAGACACAGAGGACAGTATTATCACAGGGGTCGGCCCTGCCGTGTCTATGTGACACTGCAGACGGAGGTCCACATTCATTTTTTGGAGATTGGATGTGCAGCAGAACTCGTCATAGGTCAAGAGTAAATCAAAAAGAATTACACAGCTGCCAAAGCCCATTACTTCAGCAGAGCCGAGGTAAATATACTCCAAATCCAGCGCACAAACACACACTAAAAAGGCGATAAGGACTGACATTTATGATTTGTGTGTGTGTGTATCTGAATGTCTCTCGTTGAGGATTAAAGGTGCTGATGTCACAGTGTTTGACCTGTGTGCGCTGTGATTATTAGCATGATAAGATCCTAAAGCAGAAACGCAGAGGATTCGGGAGGAATCTACACAATAAGCCTTCATTCCCCACAGCAAAACACTCTAGATTGGATTCCTTTGTTCTTTGTTTCCAAGTATCTGTCCATCCTCAACCACTGATAAACTGTTTATTACCTCAAGGTGAATCAATCTGAACAGAAGAAAAATCAATATTCTCCCCCATACAATCTAAGAAAAATCATTTAATGGGCTTTTAATGGATCAAGACCTGAATCAATGATGTGGTGCAATATCCATATCTGCATTCAGTAATGAATATTGCCATCAGGTCAGGCATTATTTATGAGCATGAACAAAAGTGATTTTTTTTTTTTTAAATTAAGGTTAATGATGTTATAGATATATAAATCAATGGGAATTGTAGCTGAAATTATATCATTATACGAACATATCACAGGCTGTTTGTGTCTAATGCTAAACCATTGAACATCTCTGTAAACATTTCCATTCCAACATTAATAAACTAACAATGAAAAAAATACTTCTGATGAATGCCACAATCTCAGTTAATGTTCATTTTCAAATTTAGTATAACATTATTAAAATCAAAAGTTGAATCTGTCGATATTATTCAATGTTTTTTTTCTGTTAACTAATGTTTACAAAATACTGTGACAAATGTTGTTAGTTAATGCCAGTGTTGGGTAATTAGATAACTGTGCAAATGAATCTCTCTAAAAACTACCACATTACATGTTAAACGCTATTAACCTCGACCAGTTGAACAGCACTATAGACATTAAACCGCTCTTTTAATTCTTCCAAATAAATCATATAAAATTGCATAAATTCTTCTTGAATTGACATAAGTATGTGGGGAGAAGGTTACATTAAAAACAAACATTTTAACATTAACTTCGATGTTCAATCCACTATTGTTTAATCTAGAATTGTTCTATGCAGTATTTTTAATGCAATTACACCAGAAGTAACTGTAGTTAAATGGCTAAATAACCCCTTACTTTACTTCTTAAAGGGAAATGTAATTAAATTTCAGTATTTAATAACGTATTACTGCATTACACCCAACACCGGATAACACATCATCTAATGTTAACTAATAGGACCTTATCGTGAACTTTTAAGCTAAAGTTATAGATTATAAAGCACTCGTCACGGTCACAGTTTAGTTCGGGGAATATACTGTATATTCACTATTATTTATGACTTTTTTATCAATAAACTCCTTATTTACTCCTCATTAATAGTTAGTAGATGTGTAACAATATACTGTGTCACAATATATCGAAATATAAAAATGCAACAATATGTATTGTGGATAGTTCACCCAAATTAAAAATGACTGTGTAAAAACAATATTTTAATAATATTGAATATAAATGTTTATAATAATGCCGTGTGTGAATATTTGTGGTCCTGATAATGCCAGATGTCTGATGTTACCAGTAAAAGTGTCCTACATTATAATAAATATATCTAGTCAAGAAGATGAAGCATATATCATCTAAAATAATTCAGTGTTTTCAGCGTCAGAATTATGAATATTGTTATTCTGGTGTCTCTATTGTCCTGTGCTTTGGGTTTCAGCACCAAGACCAATCATATCATTTACACACACTATATAATATCAAATTTTGGATTGTTCTAGATTTGGATCAACAGTTCATATGTCTTAGAGTATCGCAATAATATCGTATCGTGAGTTCAGTATGGTGATATGTATCGAATCGTGACATGAGGGTATCGTTACACCGCTAATAAAGGCAGTTATGGTTATGGTTATGGTTAGGTATATGGTCATGCAGAATAAGGCATTAATATGCTTGAATAAACAGCCAATATAATGCAAGCTAAGCAACTTCATAGTGAGAATTGGACCCTAAACCCTAAAAGTGTTACTTTCTTTATTATACACTGAAACATCTAAATGACATTTGTGTTGATTTACACGGTTCATAAACACAAGAATGAAGAATTTAAACATTTGACCTCTTTAATATACAGTCAAACCAAAGTTTATTCAGACACCGTCAACATTTCTCACATTATCTCAGTTTATTTCGCTATAGTTTAGATAATTGTAATAAAACATGACAAGAACTTCACTGGTACAACAATATTTTACTGGTTTTGTCTGTCCTTCTGTTAGACTCTCACACATGAATTATGTTGAATATCTGTCAGCTGTTAAATTTAACTACACAATTAGATAATACCAGTTTAGCTCAACCAGTGACCCAGCAATGCTTCATGTTGTTCAGTCTGTGTGTAAAAAGAGCATTAGTTATTAAAGAAAAAACACTTCAGCAAAACATGATCAGCTCAAAGTGTCCCATCATTTTTGGTCCCACATTTTTATAAATGTTTTACTGGTAGTCACAGTATGAAGAATTGTTGAGAATGCAGTCACTATAACATGATGTTTTCCAGATCTTTCTTACTGTACTTCAGTCTGAGCGATGTCTCTCCTCTTTGTGCGACCCTTTGAAGTCGTTTGTATTAATTGGCTTAAAATAGCTCTTGAGAAAGCATGGCGGAGCTGCAGATTTGTATGAGCGAGTTATTGTCCCTGGGGCCTGTGACCCGCCACACCACACTTCTCACGGCGGCTCCGGGGCCCGGGGACCCTTCACCCCGCTCTTCACCAACACTGAACGACCTCGACGTCTCCGTCGTGACCCAGGGTTCACCTGAGCTGCTACGGGTCAGATGTGCATTGACAGTTCGCTAGTAAATCATTGCATGTGTTCTTTCTCGCTCTAGTAAAAGCATTCTTCTCCTGCCAGCCCATCTCTATGAACATGTGCCTTCAGGAGCACGTTTGAAATGACAAGCACATGCACAACGTTTCAGCATTTTTTCCATTATGTGGAAAATTGTCTTTTTCCCCTATTTCCCCCCCACACATTGTTCAGTTACTATAGAAACCCGAGCCGGTGAATTCACTGCAAACTGAGTACCAGACGACCAACCGAAAGTGCTTCAAAATGGTTATTTATGTCGACTTAATGTTGCGCATACTGCACATTTGGATTATTTTTTTTTTTTTTGACAGAAATCAACACTGATTTTTTTTTTTTTTTTTTTTAATTCTGAAATCTTTTTCCCCTCTTAACATTTACAGGACACTGCTAGGAAAGATTATAGCCTATATGGTTGGTTAAGCCCCTCTCCAAATTCAAGTTTGCGTTCCTGTTCTGCTGTTCATCAGCATTTCATTACCTGACACTCTCCAGCCCTGGAGTTACTATAGCAACACTGCAGATAGTGCTGTCCTTCACAGGCTTTCAAATCCATGAATAATTTCAGAGTTTCAGACGCGTTAAGGGAAGATTTAATGTGAAATAAAATACTTAGGATGTCACTGGAGAAAATACTATCGCGTTTATGCCTTTGATGTTTCCACTGCAGGCTTGAAGACACTGTCGCACCAAAAAAAGAGAAGCTCTTTAACAAAAACATTTCTTGTGTTTGCTGCCCTCTGCTGGCTGATGCATCTCTCTCTCTCTCTCTCTCTCTCTCTCTCTCTCCTCTCTCTCTCTCTCTCTCTCTCTCTCTCTCTCTCCTCTCTCTCTCTCTCTCTCTCCTCTCTCTCTCTCTCCCTCTCTCTCTCTCTCTCTCTCTCTCTCTCTCCTCTCTCTCTCTCATCCCTCTCTCTCTCTTCCCTCTCTCCTCTCTCTCTCTCTCTCTCTCTCTCTCTCTCTCTCTCTCTCTCTCCCTCTCTCTCTCTCTCTCTCTCTCTCCTCTCTCTCTCTCTCTCTCTCTCTCTCTCTCTCTCCTCTTCCTCCTCTCTCTCTCTCTCTCTCTCTTTCTACAATGAATCAGAATCTGCACATTTCGAACGTTGTTGACGTTGACACAACAATCATAATCGGTTTTCTTTTGTACCATCCAGTCTTGAACATTTGGATAAATCTTTAGCTTTTATTATTCATGTTCTTTTCTTTTCTTTTTTGAATCAACATGCACCAATGCTACAATTTTCTATATGTTCATATATAATAATTTGTTACCAAACAAGTATTCATTACTTCAACAAGCTCAATGAGCTCATTGTTTCTGCCTTAAATTATTACATTTTAATAATTTATTATTACATTATTACGTTATAACATTTTTAGCTAACTGTGATTTTGTACATGTACATTTCTGAAATACATAAATAAGACAGTTATACCTCTGATAACAGAACACTCTAAATCGTAATGTATAAAGCTTTGAAACTATGTGTATTGTGAAAAGCGCTAAGAAAATAAATGTGAATACAATTTTTTTTCCATGTAGCAATACATATTTAGTAAAATGACTTTTTTCAAAGGTCTTTTCTTCATTGAAATATCACGCTAATTTTGGTTCCCAAAGAGGAAAATAAAATCTGGACAATCCTGGAATGTTTATCAGTAGCCGTTCAGTCATAATCAACGTGACTGTCAGCAAATGTTACTGTAATTATCATATTTTTTGAAAGATAATAATGATATAATGATGAGTGGATGATAATCATAGGAATAATGGCAAAGTCATCGTTCTGTGAGATATTGCTAGTTAACAAAAGAGACTGAATCTTATTCTCTCAGTTTGCTGACGCAAGTCCTCCGTCTCTCTCTCTCTCTCTCTCTCTCTCTCTCTCTCTCTCTCTCTCTCTCTCTCTCTCTCTCTCTCTCTCTCTCTCTCTCTCTCTCCTCTCTCTCTCTCTCTCTCTCTCTCTCTCTCTCTCCTCTCTCTCTCTCTCTCTCTCTCTCTCTCTCTCTCTCTCTCTCTCTCTCTCTCTCTCTCTCTCCCTCTCCCTCTCTCAGAGATATTACTGTCAGACTTGCACAGTCTTTGGTTTGCCAGCACACATTAGCGTATGAATGAATCAAACGTTGTTAACTCAGGTTCCTCATGTAATTAATTCAGCTTCAGCATCCTTACAAATCATCTCGCCCTCCTGAGAATTTAGGTCAAGCTCTGGGAATCAAAATCTGTAACAGTGGACACTATTTACCCTTAATTCTTCAGAAAAGTATTCAAAATAAAATACAATAAAATATGGAATGAAAAAGCGATATAAAAAGCGAGATCAGAGCAATGCCAGAAAGAAACATTAAAAAGTAGCACTTGAAGGTTACATTTATGGTTTAATGTTGATTATACAAAAATATTTCACTGTACAGATTGACCAAACAGAATTGCAATATATTTACGGTAAAAAATAAACCTAGAAAAATACGGAAACATTTTTTTTAGGTTTTACAGACAAAAATTTACAGTATTTTTTTTTATTTCATTATCTGATATAAAGTTATTTTACCAACCTATTGAAGTAGTAATATCTGTTTTGTATTATTGTAATAGACTGATAACCACCAATCACATTGATAAGAGTCACATGATGAATCAAAGATCATCACAAGCAGATTTTTCACAAGAAATATAATAGTAATATATAGAAGCTGCACAGTGTAATTTACACAAACACTAAACGGTAACACACATGCAATTTGAAAAAATGCAATAAACATTCATTTAACAACATTAAATGTAACATAAAACCCTAATGTCCATAACTGATTAGAGAAAAACTAAGAAAAACTATAAAGAAAAAGTTATTTAAACAAAAACACATCACATGTGAAGTTGTGGGAATGTCAATTTATGGTATTTCGCTAAAATTATACAATAACTTGTTCTTTTTCACTTCCAAAAACTGTAAATGTTAACTGTAAAACTGTTAACGGTATTTTACTGTAAAATTACATTAAATGTACTGTTAGATCTAACACAGTTATTCACCGTATATAGTACAGAAACTTTCTGTTAACCAATTTAAAGTGTACCATTTTTTACAGCATGTTTTACTACTACAGCTCTGGAAATAAGAAACAAAAGCAGATTTTGTGACTGAAGTGACGACACTGACTTGACATTTGACATTTGAATTTCTTGACACACTAAACAAAGTATCTTAAAGAGACAGCTTTGGTCAAGGTCACCAATGATCTGTTAATAGCTTCAGATTCTGGTTCTCTCTCCATCCTTATCCTTCTCGATCTTAGCGCCGCTTTTGATACTGTCAATCACAACCTCTTATCAACCAAGTCTTTGTTGTTTCTGAGACTGCTTTAACCTGGTTTATATCTCATCTCTCTGATTTTAGTGGCTTCAGGTCTGAGATTGTCTCTGTCACTACTGGTGTCCCCCAGGGTTCAATATTAGGCCCCCTACTTTTTAGCATTTATATTTTCCATCTTCTATTGCTCTTAAAATCACTTGGGCTCAATTATCACTTTTATGCAGATGATACTCATATTTATATTCACTCTAAGCCTAGTCAAAACGTGGATGATGACCCAAAACTTTTTGTGTCGTAATATTGATAAGACTTCAATTGACTTTAATTGCTTATTGACTTCAAAATGAGCGGATATAAGTTTTTTGCACACATGTAAGCTAAAATGATCATCAAACATTCAACAGCATGTAAATCAAAATTGCTTAACAATACTGAATGAAATGTTGAACCCATGAAGAGGAAACGACTGTGAAACTTTAGGTGTTGATTGACCCGATCGACTGTATCTGTGTATTGATAATCGTTCTGAATTTTCATCTTTGACAAAAATAAAACTTTCTCAGCTTTTTGTTTAAAACTGTTTTTTTTTTTTTTTTTTTTATGAAACTTACCACATTCAAGTGTTAAAAAATAAAAAAATGAATGACTTATAGTCATTAGAATCTCTGTAGGATGTGCATCACAATAAAGAGTTAGCAGATATTAAGCAGACAGTCTACTAATACTCTAATGAAAGTTAGTTGACATGTAGTTGCAAAGTTACTAATAGTCAACAGAATGTTTGTCTACAGAAAGGGACAATCAAAATAAAGTGTTACCGAATAAAATGTGTAAAAGCAGATGCTATGTTATTTCTTTTGAAATATTGCATGGTCAAATATTCATACAACAAAATAATGAAATAATCTTTAATTGACTCTTCGCAGCGAGTTTGATTGACAGGCAATCTGACCAATCATAATCCGCCATCCACCAAATCCACCATTTTTGTCCAACAAAGCAGTCAGGAGTGTTTAGATTAACGTTGAAGGATTTGAACTTGAAAAACGGTGTGTACTGACATCTTTCCACGGTTAAAACAACATTCCTTCTGATGTTCATTCATGTTTATTTGATGCTATAAATGAACTAGAAGGAAGAGATGATCGGTTCAACTGAGGCTCCAGCGATCTGTCAGACACATTAAAAAGCCACAAAAGAGTATTTATTGTTTAAATTTCTTGAAAAAATGTGACTCTGGACGACAAAACCAGTCACATGGGTCCGTTTTTTTTTAAATTGAGATTTATACATCACATGAAAGCTGCATAAATAAGCTTTCCATTGATGTATGGTTTGTTATGATAGGACAATTATATTTGGCCAAGATACAACTATTTGTAAATCTGGAATCTGAAAAAAATCTAAACATTGAGAAAATCGCCTTTAAAGATGTCCAATTATGTTCGCGATTGTGCAGCATTCACTCACAAAAATAAATGTTTTATATATTTACGGTAGGAAATTTACAAAATATATTCATGGAACATAATCTTTACTTAATATCCTAATGATTTTTGCCATAAAAGGAAAATCCATAATTTTGACCCATACTGTTGGCTGTTGCCACAAATATACCCGTACTACTTGGCTTTGTGATCCAGGGTCACAAATGACCAAATTTGAAAGGTGAGGACCTTTTTGCTGCAAATATTGATATATGTGATTGGTTTGATATTCATGTTCTTTTACTAATTATCCTTAAAAAAAACTTACTCCATTACATTTTCTTTTCTGCATGTTACTGTCTATCATCTCTCTGTCCGTCTACACTATTCCTGTTCTCCGTGAACTCTTCTGAGCTGAAGGGCAGCGTGTGTGAGACGCTGGGACACACTCGTCCCGCTGACCCTCTGCCTGCTTATCATCTCTGCTGGATGTCATTTGCATTCCATTAAAGCTCACTCGTTCTCCCTTTCTTTCCCTCTTTCTGCCGCCAAAGCCTCATCACTCGCATTATGCAGCAGAATCATTTCATACGCCTCTGCATACGCCAGCCGCTCAGAGTACGCAGTGCCAAATCAAGCACATGTTTCCGGAGGAAAAAAGGGAGGAAATGCTCTGATTAGCGATTATGTATGATTAGAGCCTGGATTTTGATGCTTTTCAGTAAAATGTAGAGGGAGCGTCCTTCCTGAACATAAGTGACAGACATTTAAACAAAGAAACACATAGGCCTGCTGAATATATCAAATGCAGATGCAAATGAATTATTTGTTGAAAAATACAAACCTGGTTATAATATCAGATGTTAAAGATATATAGTTCACCCAAAAATTCTGTTTTCTTTTCTTTCTTTTAAAATAAAATAAAAGGGAATCTTTTAAGAATTGGTCGCTCTAGTCATTTTGATCTCACAGGTCACTCTTTTTCATGCAATTACAAAAAAAAAAAAGGAATCTAGAGTTTAAGCTTCAAAAGGGATGCAAAGGCACAATAGGAATTACAATTGTATTCTTTGTTTTTTGACGCCATATGATAGCATTGTGTGAGAAACAGGCTGAAATTTGATTATTTATGAGGACGCATTGCCAACAACTTTAACCAATACATTGGGAATTGAGAGTTATCAATTGGCGAAATAGTGTGATAGTGTGTAAAGATCTGTTTTAAGTCTGATGCATACTGACTCTGATGGAACAAGGGGAAAAAAATGCATATTCAAAAATGTTTACTTTTAGCATTCTCACAAAAAAGGGAGACCAGTATGCTTTATTGCAGAAAATTAGTAGCATCAACAACAGATTGTTTAAAAACAGCCGATGATCAGGCCTGACTGTATCCTGTCAATCAAAAGGGGCTGGGAAACATGTCAGACTGCAACTCACACTGTGTGTGAAGAAATAGTCTCTTGAATTTAGGACTGTCAAAGTAAATGCGACAATAATGCACTGTGTATCATGTATCATGTAATCAGTGTTTCAACCGCCGAAAGACAGTGCATTTATACCTTTAATATTTCTGTAATTTTCAAGGCTTTCAAAGACAACTCATCTGCTATTTCATTTCCCCAAAATCCCCACGTGAGCAGGAATCCACAAAAAGAAGACTTTTATTCCTAGATTTGGGAACAGGGTCTGGAGGGTCTCTATGAGAAATATTGAGTCAGATTTTCAATTTGTTAAGTTCATAAGGCTTGATAAAGAATCAGTGCAAATAACAACTTGATGCAAATGACCCTTTCACCTATTGAAAGGCCAATTGAGTTGCAATAAATGCTGAGGAATGTGTTAATATCATGTTTCTATTTTCAGGTGGTTTTTATTTTGTCCTATCCACCCGAACACAATTTGAGTGATTGGAACAGTTCTTAAAAGCTTTGCTAATTAAGAAGAGGATTAACCTGGCAACAGATAACTATTGTGTGTGTGTGCTCTGTATGATCTTCTCAACTTCTTAATCTCTGCAACCCATGACAGTTACACATTGACCATTTAATGCATTCCTAACTAATCCTGATTGATTTAATCTATTGCAGAGTAGAATTGCACCAGTGAGACAAGAAGAGAGATACATGAAGACACCAAATAAAAGAGCAAATGGAAAGAACAAACAAACAGTTATAAAAAATAAAATGAGTTGATTGAGGAAAGGAGGGTCATTGAAGAGTACAAGCAGATTGTGTAGGCAGGGACCAAGGTAAGGTTCTTGGCCGGAGACTAAGGCCCCATCCACACTACTGCATTTTAGTTTAGAAACAGAGAATTAAAACAAATACGATCTCCGTCCACACCAGTGTTTTAGCTGCGTATTAGAATTGATCTCCGTCCACATTAAAACGACTGATAATGCAGATCACGTGACCATTCAACCAACACTGGGCATGCGCGTGCCGGTGTAAACAGAAACAGATCGACTATTCCTCAGATTTGACGAATAAGAAAGTAGCTAAGTTACCTCTGTAAAGATTAGCAATGTCGAAGACTAGAGATTTCTTTTCATGGACCGACGATGAGGTGGAACTTTTACTTAAAGATACAAAGGAATACAAAACAGCCGTGGCGGCAGAAAACACAGACTGGGAGTCGTCGTAAACCAAATACGGCGACATATTGGAAAGGTACCGGGAGCATTATCCATCGCCAGAGCAAGACACAACACTGGGAAAGGTGTACCCCACAATAAAGACGAAATCACTAAAGGTGTGTATGGTGTGACAGCCAATCAGAGAGCTGAGCGTGAGCCTCTGCGTCATGGTTTCTAGTCCTCCGTTTGACCCGTCTTCACTAAAACGCCCTCCGGAGATACAAAACGCAAAACGAGGTCGGCAGCGTTTCTAAACTTCTCCGTTTTAGGTCTTCGTTTTTGCCGTTTTAGTCTGGACGGGAGGAGCAAACGTAGAAAAAGCTCTCCGTTTTTGAACTAAAACGTAGTAGTGTGGATAGGGCCTGAAACTCTGAAAATCAGCTCTGCAGGGAGTTGTAAAAAAACCAGAGACACAAGTTCTTGCAACCCAATCTGCAGAAGCCAATGGAATAAAATGCCTTGTCCCTAGAAAGGCAGTTCTCTACTGGTTTCAACACTTTCTAAGGAGAAACCCAAGCCTCAGTATGAGGAAGCTGGAGGTCCTCTCTTCTACCCCAACACTGTTTCTGTGCGAAAATAGTTTGCTTTTATTATAGCGATTATTATTACTGATCTTGGGATTCAGGACCTTCCAGGACACATCTGGAACTGGGATGAAACAGGAAAACTCTGTGTCTGCAAGAGTTGTGGCTGAAGTAGGATCAACACACTTTGAAATCACTGCAAATGGAAGAGGAGAAACAATGACACAATGCAGCAGGAGAGTACAAGCCGCTACTTGTCATATTCCAAGGCAAAAGACTTGGGGTTGAAGTTTTTTTGGGGGGAACCAATCAATACCCTAGTCAGAATACCAGACAATGGATGCCCAAGTGAACGTCTGCCAATTCCACCAACTGCGTTAAACGTAGCCTATAATTTGTATTATTTTAAATTACTTTTAGACGTTTTCAAATTCCAAAGCTTGTAGAAGGTTCCTCTTGGCGATACTGACTTAGGCTACAGCTTTCCAGTAGCCTTGAATAAATTAACTCATCTAAGAAAATGAATAATGAAACATATAAATATCAGTTGAGCGAATGTTTACTTTCTTCACTGACACAGACAAAATTTTACTCAGTTGTGGACTACCCATTTTTATGTTTGAATTTACATTGTAAAAAACAAAGTTGTGTTCCATATTGTGGTGTTCAGCAATTTTAACATAGTATCATCATCATATCAGTGTAGATGTAGATGGCCAAAATAAAACCATTAAAATATCAAGAAAATAAGTATTGTGATACTTGGTGACACTCTTGTTCCAAAAAGTATTGCTATACCAGATACTCAATATGTTGTCCCACAGTGAGTCATTCTTTCATTAAAGGGACATTGTGTAGGAGTTTCTCCCAATCTCGTGCTTTTTCAAATGCGTGTTGCATCTATGGTAGCCGTTATGTACCAAAAAGCTTTGACAGGATGTCTTGTAAAACAGGATGTCTTCGAGTTTTCTAGGTTTACAAAAAGTAAACTTTCAAACCTTGTTTTTAGCACCTTCTCTACTTAACTGGTATTCATCAAAGAGCCTGTTTAACTTTTAACTATAAATGTTCTACTGTCTCTATAATAAAATACACAACCAAGAAATGAAAATAAAAGCTTGTAATTAAGACTGTAACATTGACTTACCTGTCGAGAAGAAAGCAGGACTTCAGCGTCTCTTTGAAAATCTTTCTCCTGCATTACTCTTTCCACCTGGAAAAAGCTGTCCCGACATTAACTCTTGTTTTTTGTAATCTCCGGTCACGTTTCCTTTTACGTTCTATTTTGGACTTTTTTGGCGACGAGGATTTCTTCTCCTGTGGCTTGGCATATATTAGCCTGACTCCGCCCTCCTTCGTACTTCCGCTCACTTTTCATTTTCCTTCAGTACTGCGTCTGGGATTGTGCTGTCGACTTTGGTTTTCTCTGATCAATTTTTTACCTGGCCAATCAGCGAACAGAGGGAGTGGCTGAGAACGATGACATTGATGTCGACACGTGCGTTATTTTGAGTAGTAGTTCAAAATAAGAAAGATGCGAGCCAAGCCATTCGGTCCGTTGTGGCAACGCTGCTGAATATGCTTGCAAGTTAAAGCCGGAGCAAGAACAATCTTTGATGAACAAATGAAACAAATCTTTTTTCGAGTCATTTCGTTCGTTGAATGAATAAAATGACTCGAAAAAAGATTTGTTCATTTTAATGAACGAGTTCAAACAGGAGAATCACAAACGTACATCTCAGGACAGAACAAGGCGAGCATTTGTGCTAATAATACTTTAACTGTTTTATTTATTTTCGAAATGGCGCATCGTTTCGCTAGATAAGACCCTTATTCATCGTCTGGTATCGTCATTTGTCATTTGAAGTCATTTGAAGCTGCACTGAAAACTCATTTGGACCTTGAACCGTTTTGGCCACTATTGAAGTCCATTATATGGAGAAAAATCCTGGAATGTTTTCATCGAAATCATTAATTTCTTTTCGACTGAAGAAAGAAAGACATGGACATCTTGGATAACATGGGGGTGAGTAAATTATCAGCAAAAGTTTTTTAAAAAGTGAACTAATCCTTTCAATTGAGTTCCCGCCTACAAGGAAGTTAACACTTGTCAATAGAGAGGTGCCAGACTCTATGTACAAATGAAATGTACGAGAGTCTGGTGGGACCAGGCTAGGCATATTTGGTTCGCCATTAAAAATAACAGTGCAATACAGCCTTTTAAAGTTGCCGGGACAGTGACAAGCGCCTCTCACTGCTCTCCTCTGTTTCTGCTGCTTTCAGTTTCGTGACGCTGGCTCTGAGTCTGAACGAAAACGCTTGTTGAAATGCGTTGGCCTAGTACTTTTTGTCCCTCTCTGCTATTATAGTTTTTCACGATGGCGGAACTACATGGAAGCCTCCGTGGACCTACCCGTTCCATAAAGATAATAAATTCTTCATTTACGAGGATAAGTCTGATAATTGGCAGAGTTATTTGTACACCATTGAGGACATATTTATGAATAAAATATTGATTTTAGATAATAAATTACCTAAAAAAGTACACATTGTCCCTTTAAAATTTTAGGGTTCCCCAACCTACCAAATCCCACTTTAACCACTGATTATCAGCAAACGTTATTATGTCCCTTCAGTTAGACTGAACAAATAAATGTCACATTAGACAAGGAAGTTGTAAGTTGTGTTTGATTAATTGGGTATATAATTAGCTAAATTAAATGCAATTCTCTCGTATGGTCAATGAAGAATGAGACGACACAATGAGCCGGCAGTGACGAGTGCATGACGTCCAGTGGTTGTCCAGACACAGCCTTCAGCAACGGCCCTGAACGGTGGTTCAATGTCAACATTGTGACAACGGTGTAACAACATTCACAACAAAGCGTAGTTATAGTAACCTTTTGGCCATGTTGTTAGGAGGTTGGGTACGTTGTGGTTTGCTGGGTTGGGCATTCTCTTGCGGTGCATTTTTGATTTATCTAAAATCTACTTCATGTACCTGGAATGGTTTCTTTGTTTTGTATTATTGCACACAGATCTTCTTGGTGAACTTTTTTGAATGCCTTTTGGATTGGCATTGTGAACTTTTGAGATCTGCCTCCTGGATCTATTCCTCTTCAATTTTTTGTATTGACTACTGAGAATTTTTTTGTGTGTACCTTCTGGATTTACTTTGTGGACTTTTGGGATTTACTGTTGTCAAACTCTTTTGGAAGTTTTTGGAGTTGACTTTTTGGATTTATTAAAGATCTGAAAACATTTCCCCAGAACTGTACTGGTTTATCTGCATTGGGTTCAGCTTTTTGACTGTTCACTGTTTCACACCAGTCCTATCCCTGTGTTTCTGACACTTATGAGAGACAACACAAGCCACAGAATGCACAAACAGGCTTTAGGGGGAATTGATCTACCCACTAGATCCCATCCGCACAGACCAAGCTATTTTTTCTCCTATTTTGACATCAGAACATCCCCTCATCATCCTCACCCAAGCATTCTTCAAGTCATAGCCTAAGTCCTCCTCCAAGCCTTCATCCAGGTAATAACAAAATCCCTTTAAAACAAGTCATTTCACTCGGCGGCCATCTTAGAAACGCGTCTCGGGCATGCAAGTGCAGCTCCTATCTTTTTGAATGGGTAAACATCAAGTTCTTCAAAACTGTTCACCAAGCTTACAAGTAAATTATATATTTGAAATCACCAATGAAATTTAACAACAACTGTCTCGGAAATTTAGTTTCTAAGCGCTCGAATCTGGATAAAGCTAATGCTCATGCTCAGTGGAAGCACGTGTTTGACTGACTCCTGCTTCTAATGGCAGCGATGACTATACCAATCTGTGATCGGCTCTTATTTAGAAGGCGGGACTTAATCCGCAATTGTGAGCATTGCAATATTCCCCATTCAAAACAATATGAGTAACGCGTCTTGTGTAATTCTATAGTCTTTGGTAATACTTCGTCAAGCCCTCTTCCAAACCCTTGTCAAAGATCTGGGCAGAGCAACACACACTTTGTTGCCTTGGTTGACCAACTTGTTTTAAAATAATTTTTGACCTGAATATTTGTTTTAGCTTCACTGATACATTTTCAATACTTTTGGACTTCAAGTCTTCTTTTTCCTCAATTATATTTTTTCAATAAAATTTGGGGGAAGATAATTAAATGTGTTCAATGCAATTTGTGGGAAGAAAATTAAACAAGCTTAATGAAATTTGGGGGAAGATAATTAAACATGCTCAATGAAATTTGGAGTAAGATAATTCACTGGAATGTATGTATTGTGGACAGATTTATAAACACTGAGTAATAAAGTTGAACTGAAATGAACATCATGCTGAACAGAAAACAAAATCTTTCATATGAAATTATATCATCCTCCATGTTGTCATTGTCATGTGACCAACACAGTCATTGGTATCACTTCACTGCCATTCTCAACTCTCTGATAGTAAAGTATCAATCCAATGCACACTTTGAATCTCGCAGGAAATAGTCATACTGATACTTTTCACCTATTGCTTTTCGAATACAATGTAATCTTTTGTTTCAGATTATATAATAGGGAAATATTTAACATCATACACAGTGATTGTGTGTTCTATATTATGACGTCTTCTAAATTACATCAAAACATAATTTAGCAGCTTTTAGCAACTGATTGACCCTCTTCTATCAACTTCTCATGAACATTGGTTGGCAACTGTGGATACGATTTTCAGTGAATACAATCTTAAATTCTGCTCTGTACCTACAAAACGTCTCGGTTACGGATGTAACCCTCGTTCCCTGAGTAGGGAACGGAGACGTTACGTCGGATGACGACGAATGGGGTTTCGCTTAGAACACCTATCGACTTAAAGTATCCAAAACAAGCCAATGGCAAAGAAATGCCATGGGTCTGCAGAATTTGCATGACGTAACTCCGCCTTACCTCGTGGTGTAAAAGGAGGATGCCGGCAACATGCAGATATGTTTCTTCGCTGAGGAGCCGAGACTGAACTCAGGCGATCCCCGCGGTAGAGCGGAAGTGGCAGGCAGATGTAATGTCTCCGTTCCCTACTCAGGGAACGAGGGTTACATCCATAACCGAGACGTTCCCTTTTGTTGCGAGTTACGTCGGATGACGACGAATGGGGTTACCAGTCCAATCACGTCACCTTCACAGCTGTCTTCCAGTTCCCTGCATAAATCAGATCCCTGTCGTGAGACTAGCACGGACGAAGGACTCCTATTTAACACAGGAATACCAAGGTACACTGGGAAGCATATCACATATAGTTTAGAGGAAATATGCAATTATTGCCAACCCAGAAGGGTGGGGGGGGGGGGGGGGGGGGGGGTCATACACATATGACCCGAAGGAAGCATATGGGGAACACTGGGGTGTCCAGCCACAGGTGGAATATTTCAACCCCAGGGGTGGCAAGGTGGCTTGCCAAGGGAAAGACATGCTCAGAGAGGCTTACAGTGGGAATAAACATGTGGGGGTAGTTCCGGAGAGGGACCATGCACACGGAAGGCACCTAGCCGACGCACAGTCCGTGGAGTGGAATGGTGAGCAAGCGAAGACAGCTGAGCTGAGGTCCAATACTAGCTGGTTGAAGCGAGTACATGAGAGGACACTGGCTCCACTCGGAGATTGTAGAATCTAGCGAATGTGTTAGGTGTCAACAGCCTGCAGCTCTGCAGATGTCTGTTAGCGTGGCGCCATGCGCTAGAGCCCAAGAGGATGCCACTCTCCGGGTGGAGTGGGCAGTCACACCAAGGGGGCACGGTAGACCTTGCTGCTGGTATGTCAAAGCAATGGTGTCCACTATCCAGTGAGACAGCCTTTGCTTGGAGAGAGCCTTTCCCTTCAGCTTCCCACCATAACAGACAAAGAGCTGGTCTGAGGTCCTGAAACACTGTGTTCTGTCTACATAGGCGCGGAGAGCAGAGCAGTGCCAAGGCTGGGTTCCTCAGAGGAATTGGCCAAGGAGGTGCTGTCGTGAGGAGAACAAGTTCGGAAAACCAGGTCCGGGTGGGCCAGTACAGCGCAACCAGAAGAACCTGCTCCTCATCCTCCTTAACCTTGCGCAAGGCTCACTGGGGGAAACGCATACTTGCGGCCATGCAGCCAGCTGTGCGCCAGTGCATGAGGTAGGGGCTGTAAACCCGGACCTCATTTCGGCTGGAGGGACAGTCTCAATCGTACCCTTCACCAGTAGGGTAGCAACCTCCGCTCTCATGATAGGGGCATAGCCACCGACCATAGTGGAGCGGACTCCCCTGAAGCGGGGAGGAGACCGTGCAAACTGCATCGCATAGCCAAGCCGATGGTTCGCGCGACCCAGCGGAACAGATAGGGAAGCTCTAGGCAGGCTCCCAAGAACTGTGCCAGCGGAGTCAACGAACCACAGACGTCCCCTCGGTGGTGCAGTGAAGCGGAATGACCGGCCCAGACGTGGACGGCATAGCGGCCTGGTGTGGGGGCACGGTCATAACCGCACCCTGACAGAGGAGGCCAGGGAAGGACCAGCGTTCCGCGGGGGCCTGCTCTGCCAGGGGTCTGGCGACAGAGGGGATGAGAGGGGTATGGTCCGAGGACGGCACACACTGTCATCCGGCTCTGAGACAGAGGGGACGAGGGGTGCATGGCTCGGAGGCGGCGCACCGTGTCGTCAGTGAACTCTGTATGCTCAGAGACGAGAGAGTCAGTTCTTTCTGAATAAGGATTCTTCCCCAGCCCTCCACCGGGGAAAGGAGTGGCCCTGCTACCAACTCCTGGAAAGAACTGAGTCTCATCTCTGAGCAGCCCATCTCAAAAGTGCCGCTTAACCCGGCGTTTAGCGGGGGACGGGGCTGGAGAGGGCTGTTGCATCCCCCCTACGGTCTTCCAGAGCCAGCCCGAATGAACGGGCGGGGTTGGAACTGTGGGAGGGCACCTTCGGCGGTGGGCAGACTGAGGGATCTGAGCGGACGGCGGGGCCGTCGGGCAGAAAAACCTCAATCTGCTCATGGGCGGTTGAGAACTGTTGGGCGAAAGCACTCAACCGCACCGCCGAAGAGGCCGACCTGGGATATGGGGTGTCGAGCAGACGGGTCCGCCCGACATCCTGCACATCAGACCAGTCAGCCCCAAAACGGTGAACATACGGCCACTTTCGTCGCTCGGAGAGCAAGTTCAGTGGCGGCGCGGAGCTCATTGAAGAGCCTCAGGCCAGTCCCGCCCTCGTGCATGTCCGTGAGCATCTGGGTCAGGTAGACCAGCAGAACGGTCATGGGATGCAGTGAGGCGGCTGCCTGTCCTGTGGCACTATAGCATTTCGCCACAGATTAGTGTAGACGAAAGAACTACAGGCTTTGGACGGGTGCTTAGGATTGCGCCGGGAAGCACTCTGAGGACACAGTAGCATCGCAACAGAGCGTTCAACCGGGGGGACCCCAGTGTACCCATAGGCAGCGGCCCCATTAAGGGGAGGAAAGGCGGATGAGACCAACGAGCGGTCCCGAGAAGACAAGGTGGTCTTCCAGGACTTTGAGATCTCATCATGCACGTCCGGGAAGAAAGATATTGGGGTTTGCCATGGACGCGGGTCGGCGGCCTTACCCAAAAACCAATCGTCCCGGGAAAGCATGGCCGTCATCTCCAGATCAGACTCAGGCACAGCCGTATGCACACCGAAGGGTGGGAGCTGTGACGAGTCATCACTTCCAGAAGAATCAAGCCCATCTAGTGATGCTGCTACAGACATAGCATCATCCTCTGTAGCTTTAAATGAAAACACACCCGAGGGTAGACTCGTGGAATCACCTGTTCGCTAGTGGGCACCGTCATTGAAAAGGGGGGCTGGGGTCGCGGACACAGAGTCGGCACCTTGTTCCAGACCATCACCCTCAGGTCACCCTGGCCACCAGCCGAAGATCGGGGGGTGGATGAGGGGACTCTCACTCTTGCAAGTTCACAGAGTCTCGATGATGCGATGATCATGTTCACACAGAGAGAACATGAGTCATCCACGAGCGCTGTTCAAGCATGATCAATGCCCAAACACACTAGACAGCGCTCGTGCCCATCAGAGTCCGATACTAGTCCGCTGCAACCAGAAATGCACGGGCGAGCCGTCTTTAAAAAGACGTGCGGCGTGCAAGCTCTTTTATGAGAGGAGAAAAAACTCTGCGATGTTGAAGCGAGCAGGGAGAGACACAAACACACTGGCAGATCACTGCACAAATTCCGCAGACCCGTGGCATTTCTTTGCCATTGGCTCGTTTTGTATACTCGAAGTCGATAGGTGTTCTAAGCGAAACCCCATTCGTCGTCATCCGACGTAACTCGGAGTGATAACGAAAGGGAGCTATTATATAGCACCAGAGAGGACTGCGGATTAGGAATGGGATTAGCAGATCAAAATATATATTTTTAATGTTATTAAAACAGTAATTTTCCTACTCATTTCTGTCCATTATGTTTTATATATTCTTGATAGATTCTCATCCAATGACTTAGATGATACAGACTGGTGTGTGGTTTAAATCTTCATGTTTTTAAAGGCACTTGTGGGTGAAAATAAGGTCATGTGACAATTTCTATTTTCTAGTGTTTTATGGGCTCACTGTAGTAAGCATGTTGAGAGAGCAAATTAAGAACACTTTCCTAGTGACACATAGTTTACTACAGAAATGATGTGTTGACTTTAACAGCAGCGAAAGTGAATGAGACACTCAAACAGATCTGCCCGTTTTTAACTTTTATTTTTAAAAATGAGTAAGCACACAATTCATATGTTCTGTGAATACCAAAATCTGTGTAAACCATACATATAACAATTCCATCATATACCTAGAACTTGATTGTTGAATGACATATCAAAAGTCCTCAGAGAATTTTTTGTTTTTTTTCATTAAGAAATAGTACACAAAAAACTAAAGAAGTGTAAAAATATACATTTATCTGAAAAGTTAACCGGATATTAAAACACACACAAGTTTACTTTCACAAACTGATGATGTCACGATGGAGCAGACCAGACCAAAGATTGCATGCATGCGCACAGGCTCACCGTGAGTGAACTACACACAGAACGTGCTCACCGTGAGTGAATACACACAGAACGTGCTCACCGTGAGTGAACTACACACAGAACAAGCTCTTCACTGTAATAGTGCATTACAGATCCAGTGCAGATTGAGTAAAGGACTCATGGCTGTTGAATTGCATGGGTTATTCGAACACATTTCCGCTGCACACATTTTGTCTTTCTTTCTTCAGTCGAAAAGAAATGAAGGTTTTTGATGAAAACATTCCAGGATTTTTCTCCATATAATGGACTTCAATGGGACCCAAACGGTTCAAGGTCCAAATGACAGTTTCAGTGCAGCTTCAAAGGGCTTTAAACGACTCCAGACGATGAATAAGGGTCTTATCTAGCCAAACCATCGCTCATTTAAAAAATAAATAAAAAAGTTTAAGTTTTATAAGCACAAATGCTCGCCTTGCTCTGTTCTGTGATGCATGTTCGTGACCTTTTCAATGTAATTGTGTATTACGTGACGTCACGAACGCGATCGCGATGACCAATGGTTTGGCTAGATAAGACCCTTATTCATCATCTGGTGTCGTTTAAAGCCCTTTGAAGCTGCACTGAAACTGTCATTTGGACCTTGAAGCGTTTGGGTCCCATTGAAGTCCATTATATGAAGAAAAATCCTGGAATGTTTTCATCAAAAACATTAATTTCTTTTCGAATGAAGAAAGAAAGACATGGACATCTTGGATGACATGGGGGGTGAGTAAATTATCAGCAAAAGTTTTATTAAAAGCCAACTAATCCTTTAATGGATGTCAATAACCGGGCTGCAATCCCTCAAATAGACATGAAAGAACTACACTGCAAAACATTGATTTCTACTGATAAATGTATCAAAATGATTGTGTGCTTAAAACAAGAACAAATATGCCAATGGGATCAACCAAATATTCTTGTTTTCCTTTTGGATTAAGTTGATTTTATGACCCCACAGGCAGATATTTGTTCTTGTTTTAAGCATTAACACTTCATTTTTGCCAAATTTGTCAGTAAACAATACTTCATATTTTATGTCTTCTTGATTTAAGAATGTAGATATTTGTAAAGAGGCAGAACATATACTTTGGATGGAATCAATCTTTCCATAGCAAATCTATTCATTACTACACTGCAAAAAATGCTTTTCTTACTTGGTATTTTTGTCTTGTTTCCAGTCCAAATATCAAAAAATTCTTAAATCAAGAAGCATTTACTAGATGAGTAAAATGACATAACCTGTTTTCCAGGGGAATTAATCAAAATTAAGTGAGTTGGTGCTTAAAAAAAGCAAAATTATCTGCCAATGGGGTAAGAAAGATAATCTTGTTTTTGTTTGAATCAAGAAAATCTTTCTTACCCCATTGGCAGATCATTTTGCTTTTTTTAAGCACCAACTCACTTAATTTTGATTAATTCCCCTGGAAAACAGGTTATGTCATTTTACTCATCTAGTAAATGCTTCTTGGTTTAAGATTTTTTTGATATTTGGACTGGAAACAAGACAAAATACTAAGTAAGAAAAGCATTTTTTGCAGTGTACATTTACAATAACATTTGACTCGAATATTCTCTACATTGTCATCATGTACGTCTAGCCCACATGTGTGTATGTTAAATAACCTGAACGTGAACGATTAGATTAGATTATCAGTGAATATAGTGAGTTTTTACTTTAATGGCACCTGAAAAGAACGGTATGAACTGTTTAATATGTGCACTTTTGCGTTCCACGGCAAGCAGTACGACCCCTTTCATGTTGTCCTCACATGCAAACCATCAGACAAAAACACATCCCACTATTAAGACTAAATGTTCATGAACTTTAATGAGGGGTTTATGATGAGATGACTCTCTGGATCACCAGACTGAAGAAGAAAAAAGCATAGTGATAAACTGTTTGGTCTGTCACCTTCAATCAAACTCAGTTTAATTGGTGTGAAATGGGCAAGAATTCGAGTCGCGTAAGACAGCGTGGAGAATGTGCTCGCTACGTCACGCTCGCCCCGCGAGTCAATGCTAGCTGAAGGACAGCGTATCTGACAACACTGAGCCTCATCTACAAACATACAGCCAACGTTTGGAGTGGTCATCAATACATCTCCTATCCATTAGAACTACAGTAATCTGCACTGAGCCGACAGGCAATGTGTAAAAACATTTCACAGCACATTATACCTCGGCTTCATTCTACGCGTACATAAAAGACTAAAGTGACAAAGAGTTACGCAACACGACAGTTTCATCTACATTTAGATACACTCTTGATATCTCATGACACTCATGATGTTAAATTGTGATGTGTTACCTGTTTGTGCAAAAAAAGCAACACTACAACTGTGATAATAGTTTTCTCTCTTTAAAAATAAAGGCAAAGATATTTGTTTCTTCACATTTCTGTTTGTTGTGCCGGTGATGTGCGTGTCTTGGGTTTAGAAATGCGTCTCCTTCTCTGTGATGGTGGAAATCTTGCCATCGGCCCTCATTTTGGCATCAGCATCATTGACGGCGCAAGGACCCCTGGAGGCGACGCGTCCCCTCATCTTCAGATCAGCGCTGGGGGTCGTCAGCTTCTTGATCCTCTGCAAAATTACACCCGCATTATAATAAGCAGTGCATTTGTGGGACATTTACTCACAGTTGGGTTATTGTCCTGTACTTACAGTATATTTGAAAAAGGTTCATTATTGGCATCAGTAGTTCTGTCATAAAAACTCTCTGAGTGTTTGACATGGTAATGGATATGACAATATTGATATGTTTGGTCTTGAGGGAATAGATCTGCTATTCTGTTGCAGAGCAAGAACGAGACTTGAAAACCTTCAACTTTTACAACTACAAAACAAAAACATATACTATTTCAAATTGAAAACCTTCAACCTTCAAACCTTTAAAACTACTAAACTTAAACTAATTAAAACTGAAAACCTTCAAACTTTTAAACTACTAAACTTAAACTTAAACTAATTAAAACTGAAAACCTTCACACTTCACGCTTTTAAAACTACTTTAAGTTGGCTTGAAAAAACTTAGCCAGAAAGTTTGAAGTTTGTCTACAAACTTTTTTTTTTATCTAGATGAAACATTACATCGAGACAAATTTTAATGCCTGCTTCAGATTACACGATTGTTTTGTCTGTTACGATAGTCACTCACTGTTTCAGATTACAAGATTTTGACTCCTAAAATCTTGTCGTGTTGTGGACAAGAAACAAAACACACACACACACACACACACACACACACACACACACACACATTAAGTGTACTGTGCGTTGGCATTTTTCAGACCTGGGACAGTCTTGCACACTAATGCATGCTCGAGTGGCCAAGACTGCAGGTGTGGGTATTGGGACAGACGAAGAGTAACAAGTGACTTTGATCAGGGTTTGATGGCCGGATATGAGAAACCCTCCTGGTGATGCTCTGATTCATTTCTTGAAAAAAAAAAAGCATTTTGCATTGACGTCACAGTTTAGAATATTCAGGGTTTGAAAAATCATGTGTCCTGCCTTCAGTTTTGTCATATAATTTTCCTGCTACTCCAGAATAATTCAATCATTTAAAATGTATGGGTCAGGAAATTGCCCCAAAACATTTTGTGGTCGTCTAAGCAAAGATGCCAGATTTACGCCGGATTCAAGCACCAGCTGAGCGACTGCCATTGAAATGAACTGCAATTCTTCTCCAGGTATTATAGACCTACTTAATTATTATTGTTTCTTTTTTTTTTCTTCTTGTTTTAAGAAGAAAATTGGTGAAGGACATCAAGCCGGCCGTACCTACACTTATGCTGGCAAATGCTTGTTCCCTGACAACAAGTTGTATTACTGGAGAGAGAGTGAGGGACTGGGTTGTCTGCGTTTTTACTGAGACGAGGTTAAATCAAAACATTACAGACGCCACAATACAGCTGGAGCTTCATCAACACTGTGAAGGCCCCATGGACACCTCAACACACTCATCTCCACACCGTCGTGATGACTCCGACCTTAACCAGATGAACTGGATAAATACTGAGAAAGATCTGATCATCTGACTTCTGACCTATTATGCTGCCTAAATCATAATCATACACTGTTCGTTTGTTGGCCAAAGGAGGACTGAGACTGAGCCTGGGTTCTCCCAAGGTTTTTTTCTCCATTCTGTCAGTAGCTGCGTTTACATGGACCCTTATAATGGGATTGACGGCTCAATCGGACTAAAAAACCTTCATGTAAACAACTTACAGTTTTTTACAGTCGCTAGGACCCATTTTTCAATACTTAAGTCACTTTTTCAAAACTCTTCACACAGTTCTCCTAACCAACTTTCAGCTCGGCACAGCAGTTCATTTCACATTCAAAATGCACTAAAACTACCAAATCACTTCATACATCTCTCAAATCAACACATTCTTCCAGAACACTAGCACAGGTTGACAGCTAACAAACACACTTTGTCACCCACAAAACAATAACATAAAAAACACTAACAACAGGTAACTTTATACAATGTTTTCCTATGTAAATGCTTTCTTTCTTCTACCTCTCTACTGTTTAGAATTCACTGCAATATATGTTACTAGAATGAATCAGACATCATGCAGTTATTATATTTTATGTTTTTGGAGTAATTCCAAAGTACAAAAAATTGTATACACACCATCCACCGATACAGATACAATAGGAATCAGCTGTGGTTGGTCCAATTGTTTTTATACCATTTAATTTTTAGATTCTAAATATATTTCATTACAATATTACTGTAGAAATGTGGCAAAATGCTGTCTTATTCAGTTTTGTATTATGTTATTGTTTTGAAGATAAGTTTAACAGTTTTGAAAACAGTGTGTAAGCATGTGCAAATTGGCCTGTAGGTACACAGAGTTTTGGCGGTTGTTGTGTCGAAGTGAGAAAAGAATTAATGTAATTTGAAAGATGTAGTCATTGAATGCATTTTGTGCCAAAGCAATGATAAATGATCCACAGTTTAGCCCACATATACTTCTGTTGTGCTCACTGTGTGAAGAGTTTTGAAAAAGTGACCTAAGTATTGAGAAATGTGTCCTAGCGACAGTAAAAAACTGTAATCGATCCGATTGAGCTCGATCCGACTGGAATTTCGATCGGATTGAAAGGGGTGGTTTACTCCTTTTGTAATCCGATCGAGAGAACATATAACACTTGATCGGATTGAAAACCGAAACTGCGCATGTGCAATGACGTTGAAATAGCGTAATGACGTATGACGCACGGGACGAGCTGTTCTTCCTGTTGAATAAAGTGTCTTATGAATGAGTGTCCGTTATTAAAAAATTCTCATTTCACTCAGCGTCTGTGAGGTGGAGCAGGACAACGGCCCACCAGTGCTGGTTTCAGACTCTCATCCACACACGACTGGGTTTGGGCGCGGGGTTTTACTGCGTGATCAATATAAGCAGCGGCAAAGCGGTTCATGCTCATCGTCTCCAAATCATGACCAGAGATGGGTAAATATTAAGTCTGTTGTTTAAAACAAATAAAGAACCAATAGAGGAGAATAGTTATGCGCATGTCAAAAAATCAATTCCGACTTGAATCTTGTGACATATAAACGCGCACATCAACCCGATTACTTTATTTATCGTTCATGTAAACACCGTGTTTGGATTCATCAATCGGATTGATTTCATTCAGATTGAACCATGTAAATGCAGCTATTGATGGAGTTTTGGTTCCTTGCCACTGTCGTCTTTTTTGCCTTTCTTCGCCTTTGTCACCATTGGCTTTTGGCTTGCTTAGTTGGGGAGATTTAATTTTACATTTAACAATACTATTACAACATTATTTTCCTGTTATCTCTGTAAAACAGCTTTGAAACAATCTGTATTGTAAAAAGCGCTGTATAAATAAAGGTGACTTGACTTGACTATCGATATATAGTCATGATGACTATGGGCATGCACAAACATGTGCTTAAAACAACCCTCAACGTTTGTTTTCAAAACTGTGACACTCACCGAGTGGTTAGTGGTGTTCGTTGATGATTAAAAACAAGTAGCGTAGCGAAATACAGTTTCTGTCGTGTTTTATTTGGCATTTTGTAAAATCGCATGATTTCTGTTGGAGGACTCATTGCTCGTTGATGCGCTACCGGATACGGAAAAGGGTCTGTTTACATTTGGTTGTAGTCTTTTCTCTCGGTTCTCCGTCTCTCAGAAGGCTAGCGTGAGCAGAGCAAAGTGGTGTCGCCATCTAGTGGTCGGGAGTGTGCTAACGCTTCAGACTCAAATATCCAGCGGAAGTTTATACGCGGTTGTGAGGTATCTGAAAAAATAGTTCCAACATAGCAAACAACTGCATTGAAATCATACATTGCGCCGATATATTTGTTTTTAATCATCAACAAACACCACTAACCACTCGGTGAGTGTCACAGTTTTGAAAACGAACGTTGGGTTGTTTTAAGCACATGTTTGTGCATGCCCATAGACAGCCACTCTGAAGCGCTCAGAGGCGATTCTAAAAGAGGCAAAAAGTCGAGACAGGACCCATCGTCAACATTTCTGTGTCCACCGCTCTAGTTCATCCAAAACACACTAGAAAATAGACTCAAAGTGCTGAATACCAGAATTATCCTTTAAGGGGAGGCAGTCTGTCTGTGTACGACAACAAATCGTGGTGTCGAGATGCCGTAGTGGTTTCTACTTTTTGCTCTCTGAAAGTAGAGCTAATGACTGTAAAATGCAGACGCTTCTGCATGATAACAGCGGTCATCATAACGGCTCCCAGATGTCGGCCCATGTCTGGGCTGTTTATGACCCACGAGCGCTAACGTGAAGGAGGCAATGTCAGAGCTCTACTAGAACATCAGTGAGCAGAAGATGAACCATCCTGACACTTTCTTCATTGCAGCTGGAGATTTCAACCAGGCAAGTCTATTCTACCCAAATTCTATCAGCACGTAAACAGGAACACACTAGATATAGTGTATACAAACATTAAGGACTTATATAAAGCCCATAAAGCTCATAAATAAAGAGAAATTAGGAGGTGACCTCAGAAAGACACTTCAGCAATACAAGACTGTTTTGAAACCACACAGTGGGACATTATTAGAGAGGCAGCAACACATGATGGCATTACTGACCTACGGGAATATACAGAATCCATCATTGGTTAGGTCAATAAATGCATAGATGATTTGACAGGGGTCAAGCCCATCAGAAACCATGGCTAACTGGAGAAGTCTGTTCACTTTTGAGGGCATTTAAATCTGGGGATACTGCAGCATACAGACTGGCAAGCAATAATCTGTCCCGGGGATCAGGAAGGCTCAGAGTTAACTATATAGCCAGTTTATGAATGACAGAGACTTACGGAGGTTGTGGCAGGGTTTTCAAAACATCACTGACTACAGGTATGTCATGTGACTCCTCTTTTCCAGATGAACTAAATGTAACTTGAGCGCCGTGTTTTCCGAATGCCGTGTCATGTGAGAGACGCTGCAGGACATGAGCAATGTTTAAAGATGTCTGTCTAATGCATGGTTACAGTATAGACTGTAAAAAAAAATATGGTTGTAGTGACCGTGACGTCACTCGTTGTGTTTCTGAAGGGCCTTTTTAAAGTCCAAAGTGGGCGGAGCCAGCCGTCGCTTGTAAGCGCATCACTCCAAGATAAACAAAAATGTGCAGCGAGGCGGATTAGCTGAGGTGACGTGGCGCTAACGCTAGACAGACAAACCACTAGTAGTGACATCAGCTCAATCCACCTGTCACTCAAGTGGCCACGCAGTTAATTATGCACAACTTTAAGGCTTAATATAATTTAAATGGATGAGTTTTATAAAATAATTGTCGTCATGAAGAGCAACATTAGCTTTCTAGACCAAAACCACTTTTTGCACCAGACTGTAAACATGTTTTTTTTCTGCTGCAAATTTTGGTAGTTTAACATGCGGGTCTATGGGATTGAGTCTCTTCTGCAGCCTCTAGTGGCCAGTGGAGGAACTGCAGTTTATGTCACTTCAGTGTTGATTCAAGAGAAGAGACCATAAGGTTGCCGCTTGATTTACATAGAAAAACAATGGAAAGGTAGTGCAGTGGAATGGAAAAACGCATTCTGTGTGACCGGCCCCTTGCTTGTTTCTTGTTTTAAGATTTCTCCAGTGTTGTACACTAACCTCATCACACAGCTCTGTGTGTTTTTTTGAAGCAGACACAATCAATACGACATGGCACAATGAGGTCACGTCAGGGCATTGCCGCGTCACGCCAACACTGCGCTTCGCTCACTATATCTCTACAGCGCAGTGCCAGAACAACTTTCATCGTCGGCATGTCACACACCTCAAGAGATGTGATGTTTGTTTCTCAAGTACAGGCTGAAAAATACCTTCTACCTCCTATCTAGAATCATTGGCAGACATATGAGAGGTTGTTTATCAGCAATGTTGAATATATGCTAAATAAACAGATTGAAGAAACCATACTCATAACTGACAGTATAGCTTGACTTGAACATACTAATAAATAAAGAAAAACAAATTTAATTTAGACCTGGAAATAAACAGATTGCATTTTTAAAAACTGAAAACAAAGAAACGTTACAAAGTGTGTATTTACACCAAGTGCTAATAGGCCGCATTGTTGGCAGAGGCTCTTTATACTACTGTAACTCCGCCCACTTTTGTCTGATTTAACCAGATAAAATGACTAAAGAAACCTGTCTGATAACAGAGAGTAACGGGTGATGTTAGCTTTAAATTCACCATTTACTTAACTCATTCTTCTCCCTTTTCTCATTGCACATTACCCAGGAGTAGCATTTCATTTTTTTTTTTTTTTCGAAAAGGGGTAATAAAATGCCTGACGGGTGTTTAATAGTGGAAATAAAGTGTTTATCGGATGGGTCTGGGGTCGGTGTAGGGCTTTAGGGACAGAGACAAGTAATGTCCCAATAAAATAGCATCCATTTATGATTTTAATAAATATAATCATATACACTGAATATGTTGTTATTACTGCGTACTGTTTTATAATATACTAGAATACACTGAGGTGCAACTAGTTTGCATAAACATTGTATAAATAGCATCTACATAGCATCTAAAAATAACTATTTACACCGAGTACAAACAGCATCTTTATTAGTTAAAAAAAAAAAACTTTTTGTTGCACTTAGTGTAAATTGCATCTATCGCTATTAGGACTTTACACTTTGTAATGATTTTTATACTGTATATTCTATCCCCTTACACTAAACCTACCCATCACACACAACTTTCTGCATTTTTACTTTTTCAAAAAACATCACTTAGTGTGATTTATACGCTTTTTTCCTCATGGGGACCAAAAATTGCTATCTTTGTGGGGACATTTTGTCCCCATAATGTAGGGTTTGCCACACACACACACACACACACACACAACACACACACACACACACACACACACACACACACACACACACACACACACACACACACACACACACACACACACACACACACACACACACACACACACACACACACACAACACACAAACACAAACAAACAATGACCAGGTTCACAAAAAAGCTATACTAAAAAAAAAAAAGGCTTTTACCTCACGGAAAGTTCCTTTCGTTTTCCAGATCTGGACTACGATTCCCACAGGAATGCAAACCATCGAGGACATGGCCATCATCCAGCCGATCCCATAACCCCAGTCTGGATACGTGTACACATTATTATACATCAGCGGTTTGTACTTGATCAAGAAGAACAGAAAGATGCCCTAAAAAAGAAAAATCATATGACCAAGAACTCAGCATGTATCCCTCACAGACTGTAAATATCTCGACTCTTGGTACATCAAACTCAACTCACAGCACAGATGCCGGGTGTGAAATACTTCCAGCACCATTTGATGAAGAAGATGGGCTTATATCCAATCATGTCCTCGATGTTCGAATAAAACCTGTCGGCACCTGAGGATAAACATCAGTGATTCGGTTATTCACTTTAAATGTCTCTCAGCAAAAATACACTGTATGTATTTATATACTACACATATAAAACTTTTATTTAAAGGATGTTTCTCTCTGCTTGAAAACATATTTCAATGATTCATTGCATACATTGTCTGTCTGTTGCCAGCAGGTGGCGTTACAGTTACAGAAATCTGATAATACTGTAAACATTGACATTAATAATTCAGACAGAAAAGCGTCTGCTGGCACATCATGCATGTCTAATAATGACAGATTCTGATGGATTACAGCGGCTCTTGCTACATCGTGTGACAAAATGTGACATTGTTCCGATAGAAATGTAATGGATTTATTATCTCTATAGACCTTGTTTCTATGGGAGGTTATTCATAAAGATATGCTACACATCACTGCAAAAAAACATTATATTCCTCAGTATTTTTGTCTTGTTTACTGAAGAATTGATCAAAATTAAGTAATTGCTAATGGCCAATTATGCCAGTTGGGTCAGAATTTATTTTTATTTTAAAAGATAATTTTTCTGATCCCACTGACAGATATTTTTCTCACTTCATTTTGATGATTTTCTTCTTGATCTCCTTTTCAAGTAAATGTTTCTTGATTCAAGAATGTTTAGATATTTGTACTGGAAAACAAGACAAAAATATTGAGGAAGAACATTGTTTTTGCAGTTAACATTTCCCAGGAAATTAAGGAAAGTTAAGGAGTAAAAACTGCATTAGAGAGATATTACTCGTCAGTGGATGGTGACTATAGATGCTTAGTACAGAAGATGTGAATATTAAATGATGAATGTTGTTATAGCCAGAAATGAAGCAAGGTTTTACCATAGATCCAGCCAATGCAGATGGACTCGAAGATGGCCACGAACAGCAGACACATGCCACTGGCTGCGTACGCGTCGAAGAGCTGGAACACGTACATGCCACCCTAACACAGCAAATACAGCACACACATGAGACACAACAGACCAGCGGGTGTAGCATATGTTTAGCACACAACCAAATTATGTGATGTTACAACAAAAACGCTGGACGGTAATGCCAAGATGTGCATAAATTGTACAAATGTGGATAAAAAACCTATGGCTCAATTGAGGCGGATAAACATTGATGCACTTAGACTACGATGGAAACACATTTACCGAATAAATCCCTTGATGCCTCAGCAGAGGCTGTGATTGGATAACTGGACTAACCAGTGGACCAATGACATCGCAGCATCTCAAATGTTGAGTCAAACCCTTCATCCCAAAGTCCATACTATCCATCCTAAATAGTAGCTATGTGAGATTTGAGTAAGTGTGTCCCAAAGCATAGTATGTTGAATAAAGTATGCCAGAAGTTACCGGATCGTCTACTACACTACTATTGCCATTAACTTCAATTATATTAGAGCAGTGGCATCACATCACAAACCAAAAAAAACTTTAACAACAACAAAATACAATCATATACCACATACACATCTACATATTAAAACATTCCAATGCACCAAGCTTTATAGCAAAATTCACACAAGGAAAAAAAACAACAACTCAAGAATCCTTAAAAAAAAATCCATTACAAACGAGGAACTGCAAACACAAGTAAAAAGTGTAACAAAACTACAAAACATGGCGGATTTGAGTGGGCTGTGACTAATCAAAGTTTAACCTGATAAAAAAAAATGTTTATTTAATGTTATTTTTGTTATATTTAATCTGCATTAACAATGTGGAATTTTATAAAGATCCGTTTGGCCATTAACTTTTAAATGCATGAGAGATGCATGTGAGAGCCATTAACATGAGAGTCTCCGCATGAAAGACCCGCGACTGCAGATCATCGAGCTTCTACATCTCTCTCCGATAGTAGAACATTAAATGTGGAGGATTTTAACTGTGACAAGATGATTGACAGGTCATTTTACTTGATAGTATGTCCCAAAGCTTGTCTACTCTTTTGCTACACACTCAAAAGTATCTACTTTTTCTTCAGAAAAAGAGTACATACTTCTAGGGCGTAGTATAAGTAGGCGAATTGAGACGCAGCAAAATTGTGTGATCAGAAAGTTTAATTCCTCCAGAAGCGTCTCACACACACATGAGTGTGTTCCCGAACACCAGCATCCGAACGATGACAGCGTTTATTGTGTTTCGTCTGGCGGTCGAGACACTCGTTTATGATGGAGGGAAAAAGAGTTTGATTGCACCAAATTCTTAATTTGTTCTCTTGAACACATGGGATGGGAACGCTGCTTTATTCACAAATGTTTTATGCGATATTCCAATTCTGCCTATATTCGCAACTTTGGATGGAAACCATGGTAATACGCTCACATGCTCACTGTATTTTACAGAGCATTGAGAGCACTACTGACATATAGAAAATGGCTTTTAAAGCATCTTCATCTCCCTCTCATCCTGGTAACAGAGACTGTCACACCGGAGAGGCTTCGTTTCACAGTCGGATGGCTTTATTCATGAAACACCGAGTGAAAGCGTTCACCTGACTGCACATTACTGGTGGAGAGTGTCTCTTGTCTATTTTTACACTCACTCCAGCCATAAACGCAAGCAGAAACATGCCAGGTGCCCAACAGAAATATGCAAGGACTCAAATCCACTACAGATCTCGCTTTTTTACATATTAAAAATGGTTAACCAGCATCAGGGGGTATAGGTTAACAATTAACTAAATGAACCAGGGCATGTCAAACCAACATGATCATGTACACAGCAAATCTGCTTGTCCTTGACGAACAAGACACCTGGTTTTGTCATTATCATGTATTATGCTTATTTTACAAGATGAAGTATTGTGTCGAAGAGTGCTTACAACAAATCTATGTTCATCCATCTGTGATGAAAGATTCCCAGCAAGCAATTTTGCGTTTAAAAGACGTCTAATAGCTGTCCAAACACAGCCCAGACGTCTGGCTAAAATAAGGAAAAATTTGGGCTGTCAGTGAAAATGTAAAGATATCTAAACCATTGGCTGAGAATAGACTAGTCATCAATTAGTTAAAGAAATGAAATGAGTGAAGAAATTAAAACAAACAGCTTGTAATCAGTTGACTTTGCTTACTGAGGAAATCATACATCATCTCGCGAGTTATTTTGACAAAAACGACATGTAACCAAATTCTAGGTTATTTTGGCTAGAAGTGTGTTACTCATTGCTGAACTATATACGGTGAAATGACGGCTATTGCTTGTTGGGTTGTGTCTTAATAAATATCAGCACAAATCAAAGGAAATACTGATACCACTGGAAAGAAACTTATGACTTTACCTCTGTCAACATTATTAGACCCAGGAAGAAGGAGACCACAGACATTCCCAGGATGAGAAGCTCTCTCCGATATCCCACGCGGAAGGTTTTGGGATACATGTCGATGATGGCGGTCACAAGACTCTCCACACACACAAACTAGACAGAGAGGAATTATGATCATTAACTAAAACTAGAACAGTTCTCCTCACTACCGTCACTTTTTGAAAAATGTTTCTGTTATCTTTTTTTACAGTAATTGATACTTGTTTCTGCCTTAAATTATTACATTATTTAAATTAGTAAATGTTAGCTAACTGTGATTTGTATACATTTCTGAAATACATAACTAAGACATTCTCCTCTGATATCAGATCACTCTAAACTGTAATGTGGCATTTTCTGTAAAGCTGCTTTGAAATGATGTGTATTATGAAAAGTGCTATACAAATAAATGTAAATTGAATTGAAATTTTTTATTGTTTGGATATTTTGTATAGGCCTATAATACAGTGATTCATTAAGTGGGCCAACAAAGTCCAAAAATTTGGGTCTCTGTAAACAACAACCACAGCAGTTCCCTTTCGAGGGAACTCGAACCTCGTCGATTACGACACTTTGGGGAACACCCTTAGCGTTACGCATCTGAAGTATGAATGAAACTATTCCAATCCTGATTGGTGCTGCATCATGACGTAACATGTGACAGCATACACGGAAGCTACATAGGGACGCCGGCACACAACATTAGCTTTTTGCTCTTTTCAGCAAGTGCTTTGTGTCAACTGTCTGTCCTATTTGGTTTGTTTGTCCTATAAGAATTGTCCCAAATAAAGATCTGCATTGCAATGTAGAATCTAGTGGCTCAGATCTTGCGTTTGCCGAGGCAGTGCGTAGATTACGGGTACGATTCTGTGTGGGTGTGAGGCATGCACAGTCAGCTCCTGAGGGTGCTGGCAGCTGTTCATTGAGAAATATATCGACGAGCTGTTTTTTTGCTCGAATCTCGTGTTTGCCAAGGCAGCGGGTAGATTATGAAAACGTATAAATAAATATTAAAATAGTGCTGCATTTAAAGGAGGCCATAGAGTGTGTTCCTCTGCCGGACAGGGAGTCCAGGATCTACAGCCGCTACTTCATATAGTTCCCAAGATAAATGGAGGGTTGCACGAATTTTAGATCTAAGGCATTTGAATTGGTCTCTGAGGAGATTCAGGTTCAATATGCTCACTATTCATATCATCGTAAGTCAGATCAAATCTGAGAATTGGTTTGTCACGATAGATCTAAGGGACGCATACTTCCACATATCTATCCTTCCATCTCACAGAAAGTTCCTGAGGTTCATTCCAATATTGGTTCTTCCGTTCGGCCTATCTCTCCTCCCTTGGACATTTACCAAATGCATGGATGCAGCTCTAGCTCCGCTGAGGCTTCAGGGTATCAAGGTGCTAAATTATATATACGACTGGCTTATTATGGCCCAGTCACAAGAGCTGGCGGTTCGGCATCGAGATGTCGTCCTTGCCCACATCTAGAGCCTGGGGTGGAGGACTCAACACGAAAAAAAGGGTGTTGCCAGAGAACCATGTTCCTGGGAGTGGTGTGGGACTCGGTCACGATGTGGGCACAATTCTCTCCTGCACGGTCTTTCCTGGCCATGGTGACCAGTATAAAGCTAGGCCAAGCCATCACTGTGAAACATTTTCAGAGAGTGTTAGGGCTCATGGCAGCAGCGTCCAACGTTATTCCATTCGGCCTGCTGCAAATTAGGGCCCTGCAGTGGTGGTCAAAAACCAGAGGGAAAACCCGTTCCACATGATCAGGGTTACGCGCAGATGCCTTCGTTCCCTTCTATGTGGAAAAAAGCTTGGTTTCTGTCCCATGGCCTCGTGCTGGGAGCGTCATGTCGCCGGAAATACACTTCGACAGACACCTCCCTCACGGGCTGGGGCGCGGTCATGGATGGCATTCCTCCCATACCTGAGGGGTCACCACATAGAAAATGTGTCGGTGGTCTCCTACTTGATTCATTAGGGGGTTCTGAGATCGCGCCCTCTATCCAGATTAGTGCATCAGATCCTCCTGTGGTCCCAGGGGAAACTTTTATCTCTCAGATCAATGCACATCCCAGGGGACCAGAATCAGAGAGCAAACATCCTGTCGAGGCAGGGGCTGAGGTCCGGGGAATGGAGACTTCGCACCGAGGTGGTGAAGTCAATATGCGAGAGGTTCGGCCCAGTGGAAGAGGATTTGTTCGCTCCCTTCGGGACATCCAACTGTCCACTGTGGTTTTCTCTCACCCATCCAGCCACATTGGGGTTGGATGCCATTGTACAGACGTGGCCGAGGCTACGCCTGTATGCTTTTCCCCCGATAGCTCCCGGGAGTTCTGGAGAGGGTCCATCGAGATGGGATCAGCCTACTTCTAGTTGACCCCATACTGGCCGGCCTGGGTATGGTTTTCAGACACCATAGCACTCCAGGCAGCCTTGGCAGATCCCTCTGAGGAGAAACCTGCTTCCACAGGCCGGGGGCTCAATACTCACCCTCGACCAGACCTGTGGAAACTTCGGGCCAGCTCCTGAGAAGGTTGAGTACCTAGAGGCTGGCCTGTCAGCTGGAGTGGTTTAGACCAGAGCTCCAGAGCTCCTTCCACAAGGAGATTGTACGGCCTAAAGTGGAATGTGTTTCCACTTGGTGTAGAGAGCGTGAGGTGGACCCAGTCAACTGCCCGGTTGGCTTTCAGTGCTAGAGCTCCTCCAAGATCACTTCTTGGCTGGTCTTAGCCCTTCCACACTCAAGGTATACGTGCCTGCCATTGCGGCTTTCCACGGTCCTCTGGGTGATGGGCCTCTAGGGAGACATCAGCTGGTCTTATGTTTCCTCTGTGGGGCTTGGAGAATGGGACTTGCAGCTCGTACCAGGGTTCCCACATGGGACCAGGCAGTGGTTCTTGAAGGGCTGGTCAAGGCCCCCTTCGAATCTCTGGAGTCGGCTGAAGCCAAGAACCTTTCCCAAAAACTTTTTTACTAGCCATTACTTCTCTGAGGAGAGTAGGAGATCTTCAGGCGTTCTCGATATCTCATGGTATCTCCAGGGAACATTAAGGCTATCTTGCATCCCAGGCCTGGCTATGTGCCTAAAGTGCCATCTAATGTTGCACGACCTACAGTTCTGCAGGATTTTCATCAAGACTTAATTTGCTCAGCCCTGTCAGAGCTCTCAAGATTTTTGTCCAGAGGTCTTTTTCATGGCGGAAGTCCAACCAGTTGCTGGTGTGCTTCGGGTCGCCCAAGAAGGGGCTTCCTGCATCCATACAGACCATCAGTAACTGGGTCGTTCAGCTATCTCTATGGCCTATCAGGTGCGCAGCTTGCCTTCACCTTTGGCCGTGAGGGCTCATTCAACCAGAGGAATGGTGTCCTCTAGAGCCCTCCTTTCAGGGGCCCCGATCCGAGAAGTGTGCGATGCAGCAGAATGGCCACCCCTCATACTTTTATCAGATTCTATAGCCTGGACATTCCTTCTATGCCAGGCACTCTAGTGCTCTCGTCCTAGGTGTGCCTGTGCGCAGCTTCACACTGGGACAGGCAGGGCTTGTTGTGGCATACTGGGTACTTGTTCCCAAAAGTGTTGTATTGATGCAGAGCGAGTTCCCTCGAAAGGGAACATCTCGGGTTATGACTGTAACCCTTGTTCCCTGAGAAGGGAACGAGACACTGCGTCCCTCCACCACACCTTCCCCTGCCTGGGAGCGACTTGCTTAAACACAGAAGCTAACTCTGTTGTGTGCCGGCGTCCCTTTGTAGCTTCCGAGTGTAGCTACCGTTACATGTTACGTCATGACGCAATACTAATCAGAATTGGATTAGTTCCATTCATACTTCAAATGCATTACTCTAAGGGCGTTCCCCAAAGTGTCGTAGTCAACGCAGTGTTCTCAGGGAACAAGGGTTACAGTCGTAACCAGAGACGTTTTACTGCAAAAATTAGAAAGGAAAAAACACTAACAAAATTAAATATGAAATGTTGTAAATATTATTACCTTGTTTTCGAACAACAAGCTGATAGTGTCAGTAATTTTATTCTCGAGTTAATTATTAAAGGTTACAAATGTGTGCATTTGTGACCTGACTGTCGAGTCCGAGGAAGATGAGCATCATGAAGAAGAGGCAGGCCCACAGTGGAGACCAGGGCATCATGGTCACAGCCTTAGGGTACGCTATAAACGCCAGACCAGGACCTGGAATACACGTCACCATACAATTACTATTTCTGATTTTAATTAAGCTGGAAAGATGGAAAGTTAGTACAAAGTTGGACATATTGAGGGTAAAAACACTGATCTTAATCTTCACGTTCGAGTATTATTTACAGAGGTCCTATCATGCTTTGTCTTCAGTGTGTAATGTTGCTGTTTGAGCATTAAAAAGCTCCAGTTATTCTCTATATCAGTGTCAGTGTTTCTAAATTCCCTGAAACGCCTCCATTGTAGTCTTGAGTTTCTTCCAGGAACGAACACGTCACAATATTCCTCATTATAATAATTATACGCAGAATAAAGGGCGGGCCTGGTTGAGTTAGTTAGTAGTGTGTTAAACTGGCGGTTATGGTAAGGGATGGGACATTTCCCAATCACACTCGAAGCGCTCGACCAATCACAACACACTGCTCCAGCCGACCAATCAGAGCACAGTGTGATTTTCAGAAGGAGGGTATTCATAGAGACAGGAACTAAACAGGGGTGAGTTTCTCAAAAGCTTTGTTAACCAACTATGGCAGCGAGTTCTGTCGTTATCATCATAGTTCCAGAGTCTGAGTTTCCCGAAACCATCGTTCTCGACCTGTGGTAAGAAGCAGAGTTTCTTGTTTGCATGACATGTGGACTCAATAAACCCTGATCTTGAGCCAAATAAGCTAGTTAACATTCAGTACAATCTGTACCTTTAATTTAGAATACATAGAAATGTCATTTACGTCTTTTAGTTTGTCAAGAGATTTAAAGCGTAGGTTTTGAAACCCTAACCCTAATTTGTAAAAGGGCATAATAGCTCCTCTTTAATTATCTCAATGACGGTCCTGGTGAAATAATGATGCCATGTGGCTTGGCTCTGGTTTTACAGTACAGAAACAGTGTCCAAAACGCAGCAAGCCAAGAGCAGAGATGACTGTGCCATAACACTAGAGTAAAATGCTATAATATGAACTCAGAGCTACTGTTCATTATAATAATGCCATACGTGGAGCTCTAGTAAAAGCTCATTAAACAAGGTTTATAGATTATTTTTTGAAATGATAGCGGCTGAACACTTGTTTTTCTATATTGTACAGGATCCCGTTTGAGAACCAATGCTCTAATGTTGTGGCTCAACAGCTGAATATATGTTTTTAAATACATAGCAAATAACATTTTTTCTTAATAATAATGTCAGATGATTTCTAACCCCCTTCAAAGTGTGTTTCAAGCCACTTCCATAGTCAGTCTATCTCTATTGTAGTAAATAAGTAATGCTGAATTGTTGAATAAGTCATACAATAAAAAGCTTTCTGAGAAGTGCTTTAAATTGCATGAGTCTGAACACACAAGCCTTAAGACATCCAACTGTAGGTTACTGTATATCAAACATAAACTCAAACTAACTCATACACATATTCATTTTCTATATAAATGAGATAAGGCTAATTAAAATAAAGTCCAAAAGAGAGTTTTTGCTCACCTGACTCTGCCACTGCCTCTATTGGCACATTCTGTTCATATGCCATGAAGCCCAAGACGGAGAAGATGGCAAATCCTGCCACAAAACTCGTGCCACTGTTCAGACAGCACAGCATGAGGCAATCCCTGCAAATACACACAGCAAACGACTCTCTTTAGACTCTCAGCATTGAACCACAGTGGACTGACCCACAGACAAAAGACTCTTTCATGTAAAAGTGATCTAAAATATGAACAAATAATTTATTTTTTTGATTCATAAGCATTCAGCCCCATTAATATGACACATATCTGGTGCAGCTATTTCGTTTTTGGAAGTCACACAAATATTGAAATGGAGTTTATGTGTTTCAATTAATTGTAGCATAAATACACCTCAGGAATATGGAACTCTGTTATTTCTCAGTATTTTGGTCTTTTTTTCCAACACAAATTTCTAAACATTCTTAAATAGATGCATTTACAGAAGAAGAAAAAATAGATAAAATACTGCGGGAGAACATCGTTTCATTGCAATGGATGTCAGTTTTTTTCAGAACACAAAAAGACAAGGCAAGGGATGGATGGATGGTGATGGATGGATGTAAGACAATTTCCAAATCTGAATGACTGAAGAAAGTGAGGGAAGCAGCCAGAAAAACTATGAAGGAGAGATAGTCACAGGATTATGGTAAAGTTTATGAGAAGGGCTGTACACAATCCCAGCAGAGGAATAAGAGTCTTATCTAGACAAACCATCGGCCATTTTCTTAAAAAAAAGAAACATTTCTATACTTTTTAACCACAAATGCTCGTCTTGCGTTGCATGGTTGAAAGGTCACGTGTAACGTCAACGCCATTTACAAAAAAAAGAAAATAAAAGTAAAACAATGATGACGGACGATTTTGAAGTTGGCGGAGAGAAAATGAGATGTTTTTCTCATTTCGCCTACTCTACATTTCTGAACCGGAAACACGCCTGACCTTTCCAACGTGATTACATAATGCGTGAAGTCGTGGACATGCAAGATGAGCATTTGTGGTTAAGTACATGAATGTTTATTTTTTTTAGAAAATGGCCGATGGTTTTGCTATAAGATTGTAGAGCCTTTGAAGCTGCAGTGAAATGGACAGTTGGAGTTGAAAAAATCCTGGAATGTTTTCCTCAAAAACTCAATTTCTTTTCGACTGAAGAAAGAAAGACATGAACATCTTGGGTGACGTGGGGTTCAGTAAATTATCATGAAATGTTTGTGTCATATCTCAGTGTGGGATGAAGGTTTCTGTGGTCTGATGAGAGCCAAGTTGATCAAGTCCATATCTCAGTGCAATTATGAGAGGACAAGTAAAAGATCTCCATATCACCCGAGTGAACTTGAGCAGTTTTGCAGAGAGAATGTAGGATGATAGTAACCAGAGCCAGGCTGATCGATACACGATTGACAACAGATGATACACACTAAACAGAGAGTATGTTTAGATAAAACACACTAACGTGACGGACTCTCACCTGTAGCAGTTGTTGTTGTAGCTGTTGTAGCTGCCGAGAGCCGTTAAACAACCCAGGCATATAGCGTACGAGAAGAAGATCTGAGTGCCTGCATCCACCCACACCTGTGTAAATTACAGATTAATTACACGACCATAACTGCTCTTATTCATCATTATACTGGCACTGAGACAAGATCCTAAGGCCGTGTGTAAATGCCTAGCTGTGGCGCTTGAGAGCGTTTTGGCAGCGCAGCGTTTTTTCAGTTGAGACATATCGTTGCTATGATACAGAAATCCGCAGCACAGTTTACTTGTAACTGATTTCGCAGATAATTTGTTTCATACGAAAACATTTTTTTTTCATCCATTTTGTTCGGTTAGCGTTAGCTCTGCTGGTTGACGTGTTGTACAGAAAGAATGCTGTTGTGACATATTGGTCGGTGAGGTGTTAGCCCCGCCCCTTTTACACTGTGATTGGAACGGTTGGGTAAAAAGTGACACTGATGAGCGCTGCGTTTTACCCAAAGTTGAACATTTTTCAACTCTCGGCGACCAGTAAAAACGCCGGACGCTCAGCGCTTCAGCGGGAAAAAAAACCCTCAGCGCCTTGTTACGCTCATGCCGTTTAAAAAACACGGCGCTCCCATTGAAAACAATTGGAAAAATACACCAGCTGCGTGAAAAAAACGCTTTGGTGGACACACGGCCTGAGACACATGCTCTAGTGTCATGTGTTCTGAATGAGAAGATGTGTTCAGTTATTGACTTTGAGTTCATTAAGTAAGAGATAATGTACATTCAGCCGATGACAGGATGATGCTTCAGCCTGAAGGGGTTTATTCTGAGATAACAACCGGCTGGATGTACATTATCCTGCTTATTACACGGATACTTGCACATAAGAAAATAATTAGACACAAAATATTGATTTGAGATGAAATATTTGATTAACACGATTCTCTCCTGCAACGGCTAAAATTATCTCGTAGTGCTCTGAGTAGAGTTATTCTGCCCCATAGAGGGAGGAAGTGTAAAAATGTGGCCATAGGAGATCCATGTGAGTCAATGGAAAATGAGCCAGCGCCTCTTTAAAACGCTCTCACATAACCATTGAGCCACTAATCTCCTTTACTGGGAAAACAATTGACAACTGGCAGTATTTGCTTCCTCCAGCGAGTAACCGGGGAAACCCTTCTGACCTCACCAACACAGAGCAACTTCCCTCCAAGAACATCCCGTCATTACGTTTCTTCTGTTTAACACTGGGCCGGTGCGAATGCTCTGGGTTGGCATTACTCGGACACGCCGCTACATTCTCTAAAAGCTGCTCATTGAAGTTGTGGCTAATTTGGAGGTTTGTTTTGTCTTGTTTTAGCCAGGAAGTGCATCCTAAAGAAACATTTTGATTGTAACCTCATCTCTAGTCATTTTTTTTCCAAATCTTCCCACACAAAAAAAGTTTAATTTTTCTTAACCCAACCGTTGGGTTACACACATTGGGTCATTATGTTGGGTCATTTTTTAAAATCATCGGGTAATTTCTAGTAATAACCCGGCTGTTGGGTTAAATACATATGTTGTATGTACACTTGTGTATTTTGAATTTATGCACACAATTAGTGAATTTACATTAAATTCTAGATATCCCCAATATTTGTATTTAAATATTTGTTGAAACATAGTTATTGTTTTATACAAATAAACAATCTGTATTTGAAAACATCGTGTATTTTATTTATTAAAAAATGTCATAAATAAAAATAAATAGTTAACTGCTGGGTTACTTTTAACTCAATTGGCTTGCATTGGGTTAAAATAACCCACAGTTGGGGTAGGTGCACAGGAAGGTGCTATACCACCCCATAGTTGGGTTATTTTTAACCCAACATTATTAAGTACAATTCTAATACTGGACAGTCATCAATGAGGGGGAAAAATGCTAAATGCATTTAATAAAATGCAACTAGTTAGGACAGTAAAAAAATACGTATTAACTATAAAAAAGAATGATAAAAATATCTCCCTTCTTTGTCAAAGGCTTTGCGTCCAACTCTATGGTACTTTGGCGCAAATTCATCTCTCACTTAGAATCAAGCCAAATCACACCGATGCCAACACGGACAGGTTATTTGTTTTTTTTTGCATACAGTTGAGTCAATGCAATTATGCCAATATTAGTCAATTTCAATGATGATATTTGTCAACCACAGTACCATAGAAATCACAAAACACCAAAAAGATGATTTTGTCCAAATCAGGCACAGATTTCTGTTCTCTACACATGCAGTTTCAAACAGAAATGTAAATTCTCTGGCAGGGAAAACTGAATTGCGGGGTGATATTGTGAAGGAAGATGGAGAATAAAACAAGGAAGCACAGAGAATGTGAACAGACCTGTTATTGTGTGGCATGAAAGCTAATTAAACACTGGTGTCGAAGGTGCCCCATCGCCAAACAGCAGCTCTTTATCACCCTCTCTCTTTCACTGCGGCGCTTATGTCTCTCGCTCTCAGGCTAGCCGAGCTCCTTCACACACATTCCTGCAGTCCTGCTCTCTGTTCACCGGGATGATGGAGCATGACACATGTCTGATGTTCAGCCATCCTGTAATCCCACCAAATGACCCAAGAGATCCCTGCTTCCGGAAACACTAGCCGCGGATTCCTTCATCTTCATCAATTCAGTTAGATTTGGAAAACAAAGTCTCTGTCATTCTAAATCTCTGTTAGACTAGGGAAAATATTTGCAGTATTTTTCTTTGCACAGTGTAAATAATTGATAGACGCTATTTAAGAACTTTAGCCAGGGATTCAATTAAATTTGGATTCTGGAAAAGGCCCAAAATCTGGTGGTGATTTTTTTTAAAACTGTACTTTAACCTGAAGAGAATATCCTGAGCCATGGCTTAAGCTATAACCATCAACTAGGTCAAAAACACCTCAGTTCACCTTCAGCAAAAACACAAGGCAGATTTTTTCACTCAATTGGCTTTTAACCCAATGCATTGGGTTAAAATAATCCACAGTTGTGGTAGGTGCACAGGAAGGTGCTATACCACCCCATAGTTGAGTTATTTTTAACCCAACATTGTTAAGTACAATTCTAATACTAGACAGTCATGAGGGGGAAAAACAATGCTAATATTTAATAAAAAGAGCAGTATTTTTTCTTTGCACAGTGTAAATAATTGTTAGACGCTAATTAAGAACTTTAAGACAGGGATTCAATTAAATTTGGATTCTGGAAAGCGCCCAAAATCTGGTGGTGATTTTTTAAAACTGTACTTTAACCTAAAGAGAATATCCTGACCCATGGCTTAAGCTAACCATCAACTGGGTCAAAAACACCTCAGTTCACCTTCAGCAAAAACACAAGGCAGATTTTACACTCATTTAGAAGGATCAGCAAATACAGTCACAATTGAGACAACAGTCTGAAGAAAGCAAACTGAAAGGATTTACAGGAGATCATCTTTGTGAGATCGTTGGTCAAATCTGGATCTCGAAAAGCAGCTTTTTCAGTCTCAGATCTGCTCAGGAGATCAAATATATATGTATTACTATTATTATTATTTTTAATTAATACATTTGGAAGGATAAATCTTGTTTTAGGTAAACTATTCATTAGTGCATCTCATAATATATACAAAATATGGGTCAAATATGGACAAACCCAACCATTGGGTTAAGCTTTTTATTTAAATTTGTAACCCAATGGTGTAACCCAATGGCTTCAGACAAGCGCCCCCACCCCCACACAAAGAAAACACTTTTCAATTATGCCATTCCAGACTCTGTCTACGAAGCAAAGCGAAGTAGCAGAGTTTGGTATTACCAGGCTACAAAAATGCTGGAAATGATCTGATAGTGAAAATAAAAGTGTAACTGGCGCATGTTGCGTTCCCAAATGCATGCACATACAAAGATGGAGTTTGCGGCAGAAACTATGAACCGAGCCGCTTCTGAAACACCGTCAGATCATGATCTATAAGAGTGTAAGACACTGTGTCACTGTTTCACTGCTTCGCTATGAAACACCCAGCGCAACACACTACACTTATACTATTAAATCGCAGCATTTTCCGATTTTACAAGAGTGCACTACTGCATATCGTGATTTCAAGTTTAGTTCGATTGTCAGATGCTTTGCCAAAGCAATGGTAGAAGGATAATGAACAATGAGAAGTATAGAGAATAAAGATTTCAAGGATTTGATTTGGAAACTGGTGAAATTTCCATTCACTATTCTCGTACAGGGGTGTGTTTCCCGTACAACGACGTAACTCACTGATTAACAACCGTAATACGATGCATCGTTGAAGAAATCAAATAGCTAGTTACGACTGTTTCCCAAACCTTAGTGTCGCAAATTAGTCGTTCAATCACGTTGGTTTATGACATCTCCAGGTGGTGGAGTAATAATACTTTTAATGAATCGGTTTGAGATCGAATTAATGCGAGATGTTTCACTATAAATTATGGACATGGCATTTGAGGAATATTTCAAATTTTTCTCAGTTATTTTGCTTTATTTCTTGATTCAATCATAGTCTCGTTCTAGAGCTCGTTCACACATGCACACTCTTCAAAAACTACACTTTAAATCTCTTGACAAACTAAATGACATGTCTATGTATTCTAAATAAAATAGATTGCACTGAATGTCAGCTTGCTGATTTGGCTCAAGATCAGGATTTATTGAGTCACATGTCATGCAAACATGAAACTCTTCTAATCACAGGTTGAGATCTGTCGCTCAAACACACAACGATGCTTTCGGGAAACACGACTCGTTGAAGTGCTGATAACGGCAGAACTTGCAACCATAGTTAGCTAACAATGCTTTTGTGAAACACACTCCTGGTTGATTGTTGTTGTTGTTAAAGAAGGTGCCTGAAAATTTGTATTTAACTATAAAGAATATTTAACTATAAAGAAAGACAGCTGGGTGTTAAATCCATTTAAAATGCAGGTACACGGAATACAATTGAATAAAATATTCCTACCTGAGGATCTGACAGACGAGACATATCAGGGTACAGGTAGAATTTAATTCCATTCGCAGCTCCTGGCAGTGTGATTCCTCGAATAAGAAGGATCAACAGCATGAAATAAGGGAAGGTTGCAGTGACGTACACCACCTGTAGAGGGAGAACATCAATAAAGCTCATCAAGCTGCACCAACCACACGTTCACATCTTTAAAGACGCTGAATGAATCTATTCTAAATCTATTCTAGCCATCATTTATTCTTTCATGTTCCAAATCTGTATTACATAGTTTTTTACATAAAACAAACAAACAAACAAAATAATACATTTTGAAGAATCATCATGCAGCTCTTTCCATGCGACAACAGTTTATAGTGACCACATGTGACACGTTCCAAAATGATTCAATTTAGATATTAGGTTCATTAGATATTAGATTAGATATTAATCAAATATTAAGATAAAGATTAAATCATAGTACATTAAAGTACTTTAAATCATTATCACTCAATCAAGTGAAAACAACAGATGCTGCTTCTATTTCATTAAACCTTTATTTACACTTGAACACACACATATCTGCTACACTAAAAAAACACAATATAGCTAGATCTGGAGGCTCATTTATAAGGATGTGAGCAAGGCTGAATACTATGTTCGGAAAGGAAATGATGATATCTACAGAGCCCCTAAAGGAAATAGTGTGAGAAAATGGGAGGAAAAAATATGTCAATGCTTTTACGTTCTCTCGCAATTATATAGTTGGGTAATTATTGTATATCATTTACGGGCATCAAGGAGCCTCAATTAATATGTGGGGTATTGAAATCACTTTTCAAAGCATGCTTGCTTTTTACTTTCGCTTTCCAATTAACGATTATGCATGCTATGTTAAAGGTACAATATGTAGGATTTTTCACCACCAGGGGTCGCTAACCTCTTACAATAACAAAGTCGTATATTTATGATGCATATTCCACATTAAGCGTAATTATGGATCTTGTCGTCAAGCTGATGGATCTTTTATGGATGAGTGAATACATTGATGTTTTTAACATGACTGTGGTGTGAAGCAGGAGCGATTGCTAATGAGAGACATAACGTTATACCAGGAGCCACAAGCGAGTCCCGTGGATATAAAGGAATAAGGACATTTAATTTTTGTCTCAAAGTCTGCTTGCCATGGTCCATAATGTTTGAACAAATAACAACAGCGTGAGCGTCCTGCTAGGCATAACGGGCAAAACCCAGATGTCAACTTCTGTCGCCATGGTTACTATTGCAGTACGAGGGATCTCGCTCCTCAGTGTTGTGGGGAAAGCCTTTGCACGTGTCATCCTTCACCGCCTACAACTGCTCGCCGATCGTGTGTACCCGGAGTCGCAATGCGGGTTCTGAGCAAAACGGTCAACAATTGACATGATGTTCACCCTTAGGCAACTACAGGAGAAGTGCCGTGAGCAGAGACGTCCTCTGTTCCTTGCCTTTATAGACCTGACCAAGGCGTTCGACATGGTCAGTCAGACTGGCCTCTCCACTCTCTTACATAGGATTGGATGCCCCCCCAAGCTCTTGAAGTTGATTATATCATTTCATGAGAATACGATGGGCACAGTCCAGTATGGCGAGTCATCCTCAGACCCTTTTCCAATCAAGTGTGGTGTGAACCAGGGGTGTGTTCTTCTCCCTGCTCTTGCGTTATGCCTTCTGCAACTCTGAAGACAGGATCTTCCTCCATACTAGGAGTGACGAGAACCTTTTCAACCTTGCCCGCCTCAGAGCAAAGACTAAGGTCCGCAGGGTACTCATACGGGAGATGCTGTTTGCAGATGATGCTGCTTTGCGCACCATGAGGGTGCTAGCGACTTCACCTTTTGCAGGCATGCACAGAGTTTGGCCTTGTCATCAGTATCAAGAAAACCAAAATAATGGTGCAAGATGTCAACACCACTCCTGAAATCACTATCAGCGACCACACCCTGGAGGTACTGGAGAATTTCACATACCTTGGCTCCACCATCTGCAGTAACCTATCCCTGGATACTGAGCTCAATATAAGGATAGGCAAAGCAGCCACCGCCATGGCTCGACTAGCAAAGAGGGCTTGGGATAACACTCTATTGACACTCAAAACAAAACTGAAGTTGTACCAAGCATGTGTCTTGTGCACCCTACTCTATGGCAGTGAAGCTTGGACTCTATATTCTCGCCAAGAGCAAAGACTGAATGCCTTCCATATGTGCTGTCTCAGACGACTCCTGAGCATCACCTGGCAGGATCGTATCACAAACATAGCCATCCTGGCCCAGGCAGGTATGCCAAGTATGTTCACCATCCTTATACAGAGGCGACTGCGCTGGCTTGGTCACCTGTGCAGGATGGATGATGGTCGTATCGTATCTTGAAAACGTGCAGCATCTGTCCGGCTGATCTGGAAGCAGTGACATCGGACCGCGAAAATTGGCGATCCACCGTTAAGACTGGTGTCCTTTTAGCCGAAGAAAAAAGAGCAATGCAGTGGGAGGAGAAGAGGACTCGCCGGCAGCAAAGCGTTCAGCCTGTTCCCATTGACATCACCACTGCTTACACCTGTAGCAAGTGCCAGCGGTGCTGTCGCTCCCGTATCGGCTCTACAGCCATAGTAGAGTCTGCAACCAAACCACAGACTGACCTGGGTGCAGATTCTTAACCATTGTCTCTCGAAGACAGAAGGATGCCAACACGAGCGGAAACCGAGGCTAACGCAGATATGACATCATTGACTGGCGACTCCTCACCGCTGCTCACACGGCCCGTTTCCTTGGTTAAAATCGCAATTTTCTCCCGATTAACAAATAGTTGGAAACATTTGGGATATTGTAAGTAGTCAACTAAACAAAATATATAACATTGACCTAGTATATTTTACTGCATATTGTACCTTTAAGTCAAGATACATTTATTTTTCATAGTGCTTTATACAATACAAATGGTTTCAAAGCAGCTTTAGAGTGATCATCTGGAAAATAATGATGCAAACATAGTTCAATTTTAGCTCTGTAAAGCAGCTCTAAAAAAAAAAGTGTAATTGTTCAGCTAAAGTCAAGTACACGCAAAGATCCAACCATATACATAAATACATTTTTTAAAAACACAAAGAATAAAAAATAAAAAAATCACTGAGACCCGCTCAGTAAACACCAACACCACCTTTCATTTAAGAATTTTACTGCCTGTGGATTTTTTTTCTTTCTATTTTTAAAATCGCTGGCATCCTAAGGGCCCTATTTTAACGATCTGAAACGCAAGTGTCAAAGTGCAAAGCGCAAGTAACTGTGTGGGCGGATCCCGGCGCTGTTGCTATTTTCCCGGCGGGATAAATGCCTCTTGCACCCGGCGCAAATCTAAAAGGGGTTGGTCTGAAGTAGCTTCATTATTCATAGGTGTGGTTTGGGCGTAACGTGAAATAAACCAATCAGAGCGTCATCCAACATACCCTTTAAGAGCAGGTGCGCATGTTGCATGGCGGATTGTTATTTTTATGGCGCATTTACCAGGCGCGCTTCAGAATCGGTTCACAGCCGAGGAGATCGATGTTCACGTCAGGGCCGTAAAAGAAAGAGAATTGACATTGGGGATGGGACAAACCCACCCAAATCAATAGAAAAAAATATGAGAAAGCTCAACTTAACTGGTAAGTTAAGAGTAAGGTTTTTAATGTACTTACATTATGGTAAAGGTGATTTCGCAGTGTTCAGATTTTTTTTTCCTGGTTCAAGACGGACAAACTAATTTGTCAGATGTCCTTATATACACATGTGTCTTGACGTGTGTCCACTATTGGGCAAACAGCTCTGATCCGTCATTACTACAATTTGCCTGAAAAAATGTGGTTAAATGTGTAAGCTAGATTTATGCCTATTTTTTCACATCTTCATGGACACCACAATGATTTCCCTCGTGTGGTAATATATTTCCTTGTTATAATGTATGATTTGCAAAAATAAAAACTGCTGCATCTGTGTTGATGAGAGAATCAAAATGTATGCGCGTTGTGCACCCGCTACATTGTGGCCAAGCACGCGCGCTTAAAATAGCATTATGAACAACGCGCAACGCGCCACTGACTTCAGACCGGGTTTTTTTCTGGTCAGTGGCGGAATTGTTTTCTGGTAGTGCAAAATAGCGCTAGGGAATGTTTGCACCAAAACACGCCTCCTTTTTGCGCCGAACCGCCCAGAGAGCGCAAGTTCATTCCCTAGTTTACCGACGTGCGTCTGTGAGGGAAAAGCCCGCTTTGCGCGGGTGCAAAATAGGAATGATACATGCGTCGGTGTACAAAGTCAATTGCGCCGGGTGCAAGATAGGGCCCTTTATCTCCGACCTGATGGCAATCTCTCAAATTTATTAAACAGAGAATGCCTATTGTCTGATATGATTTTTGTAGCTTTACTAAGGCATCTGGTTTGATAAATTTGTTCAAGACCTCTTAGAGGGATCCCAAGTAGTTTACTACCAATACTCAAAACTTTCCTAAGCAAACTCTTTAGTTCCACTGTGACATTTCCAAACCAACAGGTGATACAAAATGTAAACACACTTTCAATAAAAGATTCAATAAAATAATCATAAAACACTTTTAGGATTGAGACACTACATTAAATGTCAACATCTTCCTAAGTAAACTCTTCGCTGTCCTTTTTTGTTCACAGTTTCAGTCCATTTATCCCACCTCAGTTTGTGATCAAAGACAACCCCAAGGTATTTATACTCATTAACACACTGAACTGGCTACCCTTTAATAGTCGGCACACTCACTGAAGACTCCTTCCTAAAATCAATACACAAGAAATATTTAACTTAAGGCCCAGAGGTCGTCTGACTGGCATGTAAAGCATCCAATCACAATTTGTTTTGTTCATGGTCATAATTAGGGGCGTGAAAATGTAAAGTTGATGTCGCTACAATAACAGACCGATGTGTAAAACTTTCAAACGTATTTTAAAGAGTCTATGCTGTGAATTTCACATTCTTCACATTCTTTTGAAAATTCAGCGTTTAGTTGATCCTGATAAGCACTAATTGTAATTGCACAGTAGTAAACACCACAGCTTTCTTCTTCCATAAAGCGCTTAGACATCATGGCAGCTTTGTTTCAAGGTTGTGTCTATGTGCAGGTCCACATCTGATCTAGATATGGTCCAGATCCGGCTGACTATGGTAAGCTCGGGACTAAGGAGTAGCATGTACAGGGTGAAAAGCAACGGTCCTAGTACTGAGCCTTGTGGTACTCCATACTGAACTTGTGATCGATATGACACCTCTTATTTTACTGCTACAAATTGATAACAGTCAGATAAGTATGATTTGAACCATGCCAATGATAAGATATTTGTCAATGACGCTCAGGTGCGCACCATAATCGGAATGTGAATAGATTCTCTGTAAAAGTTACATTTTGGAAAATGGCTTAAATTGCTTCAGAAAAAAATGGTGCATAGTGTTCTTGTCCTTTTTTGGTCATTGAAAGGCATTGTATGGAAAATAGATGTATGAAGATTCTTTAAAATATCTCCTTTTGAGTTCCACAGAAAAAGTGGAATCATACACCAACAAAATATTCATTTTTGAACTATTACTTTAAACTTTAAAATTAAGTTAATGTGTAAAATTGTCTGTGATCGGAAGACCAAACTCATTTTTTATCCTATTTTGTGATGGGCTATCATGTGCAAATCAGATGTCTTACTAGTATACCTTTCAAAGAAAGGGATTCGAGGGAATGAATGATTGAGTGAATGAAGCAGAGCACTTAGCGTGAAGGGGTTACAGAATGCTCTGAGGGTCTGCCAGAGGGGGCAGGTACTCTCCCAAAGCCTTAATTGAGCGCTGATTGAAAGAGTTTCTCTAAGGGGGAGGAAGAGATGCAGATCTGAGCCAGAGGTTTTGATGGAGAAAACACTCTACAGTGCAACACAGCACATAAAAAAGACAAAAATAGAATAGCCAGGCCAACATCATGTTGTGACTTGTCAACATGATGTTCAGAGTCTTGAATTATTACCAAGTCTCAACCAATCAGTGTAAGAGATTTGTCTCCAAAGACACACAGAGGCTGGAATCCTCAGCACAATCAGATCGACAGTGTTATAAGATCACGGCGTGATTCTTCTCTACTATACTTTCAAGTTCGAAAACCAAAAATGCTTTTGCAAAATGGCATTCACAACCCACAGAAATGAGTTCAACATTTTGAAGCTCTTTCAATCCCGTGAACAAAACCACCCTTGGGGCGGCACTAGGTTCTTGTTCCTCTGGCACCCGGTCAAGACCATACGAGGACAAGACAGGGTTTGGACACAAAAGCTTCAACCCTGTTTCCCTCCAGAAGGAGCCCAACTGGGTTGTGTTGGCAGTGTGGGAAAATGTGTGGCACAGAAACTTACAATTGCCGATGACTTCAATCTGACCTGGGTAATTTACTGTACCAAATGACAACAAACGCATCTTCACATTAATGAACAAATGCGTTGCCCTTTGTGACAAGAAGTTTTAGTCTTTTAAAATGCTTCCTTAACAAACAAACTCTTTCTCGTTTGCGCCTAAATGTACTGAACTGCAATATGATAATCGCTGTACATTTCTTAACCAAGTAATCCAATGGAATATACAAACCAACTGTGTTAAGCAGAGATCTGTAAGAGTATTACAAAGGAGATCCTTTAATCCCAATGCACCTCACAGTATGAGCGAGGCAAAGCTCGTCCAGCTCACTAATTCACACCCTTTTCAATTAGTCTTGTAAAATGATTACAATATTCACATCCAAAAACCAAACCATGGCCACTGCAATGAGCGAATCCCCCACTAGGCTTTCAGATGCATGCGTGTGGTTTTACTCAATGAATGGACCAATGTTTAAACTCGGCATGAAACTTTGACGCACGCTGACTTTCTCCCAACTCTCCCTGGTCAAACATTTAAGCCCCACATTCACAGGTCAGCCCCATGACATAAATCTACCGCTGGCTTATGGGAGAAGCGCAAACAGGCACAAAAGACCTGCGATGAACAGCTTAGCAAATGTCCTGAATGCTGCAATCTGTATAGCGCTCAAAGGAAAGGAAGAAAGCAGTTTGCTATCCGCCAGACATAATTCCTCACAGAAGAGAAGAGGCGAGTGGAGGAACTCTGCATGCTCCTCATGAACGCTCCACTTTCCCCCTGTGAATACAGAAATCAATCTTGGACAGGCTGCTAAAGCCTCGCCATGAAGGAGCATTCTTTCCCCTTGCTTCAAGGCCAAACAAAAGCCACTTCAGGAGATATAGGCCTTGCTGCCGAGCTTTTCTCCTGGACCTGTACAATGTGAACCCATTTATTTTTCCCCACACATCCCTCTTCCTTTCTTTCCACTTTCTTTCTGGCTCATTGAGTCCGTTAGACTTTCTTAAAGGCTGCTGGAAGAATAGAATCCAGAGGAAGGCTAGTGACTGAGTTGCAGAGATTGGCAGAGGGACACAGGCCCTCATAATGCAATGGATTGTGGGTACAAGGCGAAGGTAGAGGAAGGCCAGAGCTGCATTTTGTGGTCCAGACACAGGAATAATGCAAACTGTTTGTTTTCCAAAGGCACTTTTTCACAGTAGTTTGGTTTGAGTTTACCAATAAACCATTTGGTTATTGTGAGGATGAACCTTTGTGCATCTACATTTCCGTTCGGCTTCTGGAAGGTTGCCGGTTTCTGTTCAATGTCCTTATTGATGCCTGCCAGTCTGATATGCGAGTCTGTAGTTTTGACAGCTGACATTCTCTCAATATAGGTCTAAAGTCTTAACGTGTCATTGTCCCCTCAAAGATTTACCACTTTATGTGCAGATAACGTTTGCATTTGAGCCTTTTCAAATCACTAGATCCACATTGTTGCTGGACATACTGTATTCACACCGTTCCACATGTCAGAGTTACTCTGATGACATCTCATGCTGCATGTCTCACTCGCCCAATTGATTCTGTGCTGAATTGACTGCATAACATTAGGGTGCTATTCATTCAAGTCTCTCATTGAGACATCTCCAACTCAGCCTCTCACTCTTTGGTTAACATCTACACACATTCAACACCCTTTCTGGACCTTTTGTTTTTACCTTTCCAGTTGACTTTGGACCTTTCCAAATGCAGAAATAGCATATGATCCAAGCTAGAAGTAGACAGAAAGCGAGCTCCCAGCGAAGGCTGCCAACTTCTTCAATTCCAGAGGATATCTTGAGAACACGGCGTCTAGAAGGGAAAACATCCTGAATTAATTACTTTTCAAGCAGGCATGTACAATTACGTACTGCAAGGTTAATTTGAGCAGGTTTCTAAGGTTGCTCTAGGGCTTGACATTAACTTTATTGCTCACAAGCCACTGTGGCTAGTGGTTTTCCAAAGTTACTAGCCACTCAGCATTTTCACTGGCCACAATTGTGACATCGATACCATGGGTACCATGGGATACCTGCTATCACTTTAAGACCTGATTCATGGATCCATTATACTGTTACATATGCATTTTCTTTCTCATCTGTTTACGTTCACTTGACTGTGTTTATGTCAATACTCGCCATGCATTTTGACATCATTGTGTGTATTTGACTGTTTACGTGCTATAAGCAGCAAAAAAAGAACTCAATTTAGTACTTAGAGTCAACTTTATGAAATGAATAAATGAGGGGAGGTGGGTTTGTGTGTCAACTCGCTGTCGCTGTAAAAGATTACTACTAAAAAATGAATATATAAAATCCAACATCTTTAACACCCGCATTGGACTAAATTGGACACTTTCTGATGCGCACAATGTGCAATGACCCCAAAGCATTGGTACAGGTACAATGATGAATTCCAACAGCCTCCGACTTCCAGGAGAGCCAACTTTGCATTCCCAACTATTTGTCCAAACTTTAAGGTGGTCTGAAGTTTTGTTAAACACTGACTGGTTGTGACGCAATGAATTGCAGGTTTGCGAGGAAAAGCCACAATTCTTTCTTGCACTGCTATTTATCATCTTTGACATGTTCTTGGGTGACATCCACTGCCTAGGCCATGCCCCCTTTGAACAAACTTTCACCATTCACCCTCAGTACTGACAGCTTCTGTGCCTCTCAGTACTAGAGTCCTGCATGCTCAATGTGTGAGGCTGAGGCCAGCAACATGCTAGAACTGTCTGACTGCTTCCTCTGTGTTTGGCCTTGAATATGAAAATGTGTTGAAAAAAACAAGCCAACTATGACAAAATTCGTGTCCATACCATTCCTAGCTGTGCAAGTGCCCTTTTGATGCTTGTTGACAACAGCAATGCAAAAAGAATGACAAATTATCAGTGAAAAGGGTTATGGATTTCCATGGCAGTAATCGACTGCTCTGGTGATAAACTGTGCCAAAAGTTGCCTGGAAAGCCAGCGTGTCACTGTGCATATGAATTTTTTTTGTGAATTGCTGGTGATCCCAGAGATCCCCCTGATCTTTATAAGAATTTGCTCCAAACAGCCGCTGATGTTTCTGGGAATATGTACAGTATTATGTATGTAACGCTGCTAAACAGTCAGAATCATACTCACTCCCAAAACTCAATGACTGGTGATGTGGAATATGGGTTGGTGAAGTTGGCAATGCTTTCATTGTTAAAATCCACACAGTTTTCTAGAAGGCAATTGTTAAAACAATTTTGTCAGTTTTTCATTCATGCATTACAATGTTTTACTTCATTCTTATAAATGCTTGCTTGTATCCTCAAATATACCAACCCGTGTTCCAGTAGTGACCACACGACGCCCAGGGCAGCTCTGATGTAAAGCAGTTGAACAGGTAAAAATGGCCCAAGACAATATAACCACATAATAAACATTCAGGTGGGCTTCGATGACTTGGGTCGCATAACCAATGCCTATGAGAGGACATGTAACCATTGCTTAATGACAGGAAAACATGCAGTTTTACATCCTCTTTTTTATAATCCACTGTTGATGTATGTTCAACCTAATGAGTAGGAATGTAATAATGAGACACACGTGAACTAGGCCTTACCTTCAAAGAGTGGGCAGACTTTTCGCCAACATGTGATGCCTCCTTCACTTGTGAACTGACCTAGCGCTGTTTCCAGGAAGAAGACTGGGATCCCACAGCAGACGAAGAAGATGACATAAGGCACAAAGAAAGCACCTAAAAAATGGACACATACAGTTACCTCTCATCCCATGGACATAAACATAAGCCATCACATTTATTTAATAAATGCATGCAAAGTTAGCCTATAGAAGCAGTTGAAAAAACTCGGAGAATAACAAATCAAGGACAGGACAGGTGTCATGTTCACTGAAGGAATATTTGAGAGGTTCTGGATGTTTCACAGGCTGTGTGGTTTTAATGGTGCATTGTGTGCTAATATCTCTCTATACATTATGTTTTTGCACTGTTGGCTCAGCTATATCAGCTGTATGCCTATTCTGACTTTAGTAGTAAATCACATGGCCACAATAGCTGTCTTATAGCTGCCCTTTTAAAACACATCGCAACTAAATCCAAAAAGTACCGTGGCATTACCATATAGCTTATATCATTTTCATGTTTACTTACACCAAATAAGTTAAACCAATGTGCTATCTAGCAAAACTTTAAAAGCAAGGGTGGAAATAAAGATTAAATAGTTGTGGTTGGACTTTAAAAAGACCTTAGAGTTGTAAGGTTTACAAAAGGGAAAGAGAAAATATCTGTTGCATAAAGAAGCATGTTCATATCTGCCATGAAGGGCAACGAAGAAGAAAAACTCCATCAGCCTTTGACAGGAGTTGGTGAAGTGTGTCATTGAATGAGAATGAATGAATAATCTCTTACCTCCGCCGTTCTTGTAACACAGATATGGGAACCTCCAAACGTTGCCAAGGCCGATAATCTCTCCAGCCACTGACAGCACAAACTCAATCTTATTATTCCACTGTCCTCTCTCATTCACCACCTTCTTATCATTGCTGCGCACTGCGCTCGGGCTCGGCGCTTCGGGGTCCATCGTTTCATCTGCTTTTCCATTTATTATGGGGATCGTCTTTTCGGCTGGCATGACGTTCTCCAGCCTGAAACATATGGATTACACCTTTAGCTGAATTACGTGTCAGCACTGGAAGCGGAACCATTTAAAACAAGTTGTCGACCATTGACGCGTTAGAGCCCGTTCTTGCGTTCATATGGAACGGAAAACAAGGAACGCGTTTTTAGATCAGCGATGATTTATCAGGAAAAAGCCAGCGTTGTAATCTCGTGTCATCGCTAATGGTAGTGTTCTATTTTGTCAAGTTTAAGAAGTTTAAACGCGCGTCTGGACTCATATTCTTATGCACTGCATCTCGTTGTTTATGAGTGCAACTTCGCGTTCAGCGTGAACAGCTCCTAAACCGATTCTAATTAGCTCGTTATAAATGTCACTGAAATGTGATTGTAGAGCGTTCCGGGTTGTCGCGTCGCGTCTTGATTATAATGCAAGCGTTCTAGTTTGACGCGTCGCGTGAGTGTAACGGGTGCGTTATGATATGTGTTTTGGCTGTTGCACACGGCGCGTTAATGGTTTGAATAGCAGGAAATGTATACAGCACAGTCACCGAAAGTGATTTAGCGAATTTATGTAAACAACATGTAGTTTAGCAAAGCAAACACTCACTCCCATCACAGTGAACGAGCTAAAGCTCACTTACCGGGTTAGGTGGGACAGTGAACCTCCTCAGATCACCCAAAAGCCACCCGCTTTGAGGGATGCTTCAGTCTGAACCCGTTTGATGGAAAACAAAAAAAAGACAAAAAAGAATAAAAGTGAAATCCCTGATGGATGTCACAGTGTTGTGACTGTGGCAGTGAGCTGTTGAACACTGCTGTGATCCGAGCTCAGATGATCTGATCTCCACCGCCTCTCACTGGAAAAGAGCCATGAGTCTACAGTACAGATCACACCTCCTCAAAACACTCAGCCAAACTCATTACAGTCGACCCAACTATTATATTTCAGTGCTTTGTGTTTTTATAGTGTTGTTTGTTGTATTGTCTATGTGAGAAACAGCCTCAACTTGTTCAATTAAATCTAATTGGGTATAAAGGAACCTGAACATGAACTAGGCCTATATTGTTCATCAGTTGGTTGTAATATGAATATTTGTAATATTATATTCTGTCAATGTTCTATGAAATTCCATGTTTGAACTCAAGATAAAATTATTTATTGGTTGCGTATGAATTATTATTAATATTTTATTATCTTTATTTTTGTCTCAGAATAGAAATGAGAAGGATTTTGACTCATTGTTCTCATTCTAACCCGCTTTTTAACATGACATCTAAATTAGGTTTAGTAGATTAACAGTTGCGTACAATGGCGCACCGGGGTAAAAGGCACATATGACTTTATTCTCTTTTAAACCACTAGATGGCACAAACATTCTCTTAAAGTCCCCTGTAGTCAATCATTGTATCCCTTAAAACTCATCTTTGATCACATATTTTAAAATTACATATTTAAATGTTTTTTTCTTGAAAAAAATGCTTCATGCCTTAAAATATCTTGAATGTAACTCGACACCATTGCCTCAGTTCTATGAAAATGCAAATGAGCCCCGCCTCCACTTACTCACTCACTCACTCACTCAGAGATCCACTGGTTGACGATCACACGTTGATCTGATTGGTCAAGGTAGTTTGTGACGTCAGAAACACCAGCGATTTCAAAGCGTGTTTTTGAGACTGTTTTTGGTTCACTGCAGTTTTAAACAGAAAATACTCAGCAATGCTGTCGACTTATGAATTTACACATGCTTTGTCTTAAAGCATATTAAAAACACCATATAGACATATAAACAACATTAAAAGCTTGATTTTTACCACAAGGAACTTTAATAACTGCTTTTCAAGATGCACATGAACATTTGTCTGATCCTTGACACGATCATTACAGCAACGCAAAGTTGATCCTGTGCTAATTTATTGATATTCAAGGTAGTTAACGTTTTTCAATATCGGAAGAATATGTAAATGTATGGTATATTTGGGGTAAAATGCGCCCTGCTGTTCGAGTGAAAGACTAAATATATTATTTATATTTTGATAAATATATTATTGATAAATAATTAACATGATAATAAACAGCTGGCTGACTTTTCCATTTGTTGACATGACATCAGATTCTGACGGTGAATATCAATGATCAAATTGGGTCTCCACCTTACAGATAATCACCATATTTTTAAAGAAACCATCACATTTAAAAATATAATATTAATCATATCATATAATAAAATATATTTATTTGTCACTACTGTAAAACTTTATAAAATACATTATGGGAGTAGTGAAAAGCATGTTCTTTTTGTTTTGTGCTTTCATTTTCATATATTATCCTACAAATATTGTGGCACTGGTGAATTCAGAATGGCATTGAAACATTGAAGTTAAATTGCTACATTGGTGTATTCTGTGACAAGGCCTCTGTGTTTCTCATAGTCTGGTAATTCTGAGGAGAACTGCTCGCCTCGAGCTGCGAAGGCTTTCTCCGTGCATTAATGAGTCTCGGATATCTCGCTCTCTCTACAGGAAGAACGGCTTGTATGGCGGGAGCTCTTAGTTCCTCCAGTGTTCTGATCAGCATGGAAAAGACTGACCCAGTCACTAAACACCCTCAATTAAGGGTCAGTTGTCATTTTATCTTGAATGAAGCAGGACTCTGCATAGAGAGAGACCACCAAAGACGCTGGCAACTGCTCTCTTCAGGCGCTTTAGCTGATATTTGCATTTTTGTCTCTTAATTTTGTCTCTTAATGGATTGATATTGTAGTTGTTATTATTAAATAACCATTACTGACATAATCATCAGCTTTCCAAAAATCCATGTCTAAATGTGGCCACTTGATTTTTCAAATCATATGTGCTCCTATATCCACGAACCAAGGCCAAAACTTAAAGGATTACTTCACCTCAAAATGAAAATTTCCTATTAATTTACTTACACCAATGCCATCCAAGATACCCATGTCTTTCTTTCCTCAGTGGAAGAGAAAATAAGTTCCCTTTATCGAAAAAGGGAACTCGCGATGCGTCGATGACGCCATGGGAACGCCTCCAGCGTGACTGCGTCTAAAGCATCTATGCCAACTAGTCCAATGGAAAGCAAGAAAGAGCGTCACGGGCGGGTGACTTCATGACCAGGAAATGATAAAAGCACTTCCGCTGCGAAACACCAGTTAGCTTCTGTTGCCTCAGCAAGCGATCTGTGTCAAACTGTCTCTGTCTATTTATTGTTGTCTGTTGCAATATTGTTGGAAACGTTATGGCGAAACAAATCTACAAACAGTGTATTCTTCCCTGCCCGCGTTATTTAACGGGTGGGGACACACACGAGCTTTGTGTGATTTGTTTGGGATCTGAGCATGCGGTCTCAGCCTTCGAGGGGGCTGAGTGCCAACACTGTGAGAAGCTACCGCTTCGCATGCTCCGATCCCGCCTGTCACTCTTCGACAAACAGAGTGGACAGGCTCGCGACCCTCAGGGATCAGGACCCGCGTCTGCCGAGGCAATGCGGAGAATGCATTCCTGGGGATCGCAATTGGATCTTTCGGAGGGGTTGGAGACAGGTCCGAGGGCCTTTTCTCCTTCCTTACCCGGGAGATCCAGCTCTCCTCCCCCGGTGTCGGAAGCACGCTCTTGCGGTTTCTTCCGCCCGGGGAGAGAGCCCTCCAATGCTCTTCTTCCGAGGAAGTTGATGTTATGAGTTTGGAGAGTGAAAATGCACACATGGGGGAAAGGGATTCACAATTTATTTACCCGGCATATGATGAGCTGGTGGATGTCATGTCACAAGCTGTAGAGAAATGAAATATTGAATGGCCATCTGAAATTCAGGGCGCTCGCCCCAAAAGCAAACTAGATGAGCGCTTTCTCTCTTCAGTCACATTGTCTCCACCACGAGGGCTTCCTTTTTTTCCTGATTTACATAACGAGTTGTCTAAATCGTGGAATAAACCGTTTTCATCTCGTGTCTTTAACCCTCAGACTAATATATATTCAAAAATTAGAGGGTTAAGAGAGTACGGTTATGGTTCGATGCCCCAGGCTGAACAAAATTTAGCCAGCTATCTGGCGCCTGGTCCTGCATCTGCCATGAAAGCCCCAGTTTTGCCCACTAGACCGCTAAAAACCACATCTAATTTAGTGGGCAAAGCTTATTCGGCAGCAGGTCAAGCCGGAGCGTGTTTGCAAAACTATGGCACTGCTCCAGGCTTATCAAGCTGATCTGCTGGGGGATTTGGATAATAGCGAGGGAATTAGTCAGGACGATGTTCGAGAACTTCGTCGGGCTACTGATCTTGCTCTCAGGGCTACTAAGGAGACCGCCAGAGCAGTTGGGCGGTCTATGGCAGCCTTGGTAGCCACTGAGAGGCACCTTTGGTTGAATCTTTCTGAGATTAAAGAAAAAGATCTAACTTTTTTATTAGACGCTCCACTTGAACCCTCTGGTCTCTTCGGGGACGCAGTTCACGCGGCCGTGGAAAGGTTCCAGGAGTCTAAAAAACAGTCTGATGTTTTTAAAAAGTTAATCCCTCGCCGTGTCCAGCCCCCTGGGGCTGCTGGGCGTGAGCAGCCCCAGCCGTCTAGCTCATCATATCGTGTGCAGCAAAAAGAGAGTGTTGCGTCTCGTGCTCCTCCACGTAGATACTGGAGACAGACGCAACCCTCTCAACCGAAGTCGTCTAAGCCTAAGCCGGATCTGAGGACCGTTCTTCAGGCAAAGAAGGCTTCGGCTCAAAAAAAAAGGTCCTGATGTTTAGGCGTCAGGCCTGTGAGGACAGCCCGACCGAAGTGGAGCGGTGTACACCTCATTACACGTGCCTGTTCCATTTCGGGGTCCTCACGAGACCCTCCTGCCAACCCTGCCACCTCTGGTGCTTCAGGGCGCAGCGGTCTCCAGCGAGTCGCTGATGCTATGCTGCGGCACAGCATCGGTTTCGCGCCCTCTGAGGGGGGCTTTAGAGCAGTCAGGTCAGGTAGTTCCTGCCATTATGTTTCAGGCTCCAGATTTGGCTCTCTCAGTAACACCAGAGACCAGCCTCGAGAGGCTGGTTCCCTTAGTAAATTTTCTGGCAGCGTGGAAGCTTCTGCCGAATATTTCTCAGTGGGTCCTGCAGATTGTAGAGAAAGGATACAGAATCCAATTTGGTTCTCGTCCTCCTCGTTACAGCGGGGTGCTGCCCACAGTGGCGCATCCCGAGCAGGCTCTGGTAATGGAGCAAGAAGTAAAGGCCCTGTTAGCAAAAGAAGCTATAGAACAGGTGTACTCACCAGACAGAGAGTCGGGTATTTACAGCCGTTATTTCATTGTTCCAAAAAAGGATGGAGGGTTGCGTCCCATTTTAGATCTTCGCCTGTTAAATCGGTCAGTTCAGAAACTAAAGTTCAAGATGCTGACCCTCAAACAGATCGTGACCCAAATCAGGTCCGAGGACTGGTTTGTCACGATAGATCTAAAGGATGCATACTTCCATATCTCCATCCTCCCTCAGCACAGGAAGTTCCTAAGGTTTTCATTCAGGGGCAAAGAATACCAATATTGGGTTCTTCCACCCCGCACGTTCACGAAATGCATGGATGCAGCTTTAGCCCCTCTCAGGCTTCAGGGCATACGCATTCTGAATTATATCGACGACTGGCTGATTCTAGCGGAATCAGAGCAGTTGGCGGTTCAGCACCGAGGTGCGTTCTCGCTCATATGCAGATGTTGGGGTTGAGGCTCAATACCAAGAAAAGTGTACTTTCTCCAGTACAGAGGACCACTTTCCTTGGTGTGGTATGGGATTCAGTGACGATGAGGGCCAACCTATCGCCCATTCGTGTAGCTGCTATCCTGGTAGCCATCAAAGAGCTAAAGCTAGGTCAGTCACGCACTGTAAAACAGTTCGAGAAACTGTTGGGTCTACTGGCAGCAGCGTCCAACGTGATACCTTTTGGCCTGTTGTACATGAGGCCTTTACAGTGGTGGCTCAGGACCAGAGGGTTCTCCCCGAGGGGAAACCCACTCCGTATGATCAAGGTCACGCGGCGATGCCTTCGGGCCTTAGAGATATGGAGGAAGCACTGGTTTTTAACCCAGGGTCCGGTGTTGGGAGCTCTTTGCCATCGAGCTACTATCTCGACAGATGCTTCCCTCACCGGCTGGGGAGCGGTAATGGAAGGCCGCTCGGTTCAGGGTCTGTGGAAAAGCCATCATCTTTCGTGGCACATAAATTGCCTGGAGATGATGGCCGTCTTCAATGCGTTGAGACATTTCCTTCTGGACCTAAGAGGCCATCATGTGCTCGTTCGAACAGACAACACATCAGTGGTCTCTTATCTGAACCGTCAGGGGGGTCTGCGGTCGCGTCCGCTTTGCAAATTGGCGCACCAGATCCTCCTGTGGTCTCTGGGGAAGGTACTCTCCCTGAGGGCAGTGTATATTCCTGGGGACCAGAATATAGGAGCAGACATCCTGTTGAGGCAGGAGCTGAGGCCAGGGGACTGGAGACTCCATCCCGAGGCGGTGGAGAAAATCTGGGAGGCATATGGGCCAGCAGAAGTGGATCTGTTTGCGTCTCAGAACACGACGCACTGTCCTCTCTGGTATTCCCTTACGCACCCAGCCCCTCTGGGGCTGGATGCTATGGTGCAGACGTGGCCGAGGCTACGTCTGTACGCCTTTCCCCCTGTTGCTCTGCTCCCAGGAGTTCTGGAGCGGGTCCGTCGGTTTGGAATAAGCCTACTGCTAGTAGCACCACGCTGGCCAAGTCGGATCTGGTTTTCGGACCTGTTCCATCTTCTAGACGGGCCTCCTCTGGAGATCCCGATCAGGAGAGACCTTCTGTCTCAGGCCGGGGGCACAATATTTCACCCTCGTCCAGAGATTTGGAATCTGTGGGTTTGGCCTCTGAGGGGGCCCAACTCATAGAGAGTGGTCTTTCAGCCGAGGCTGCTGAGACCATCCTAAGCTCCAGAGCTCCAGCTACTAGGAAACTATATGCGCTTAAATGGAGAGTTTTCTCCTTATGGTGTCACCGACATCATTGGGATCCAGTTAACTGTTCTGTGAACACAGTACTCGAGTTCCTGCAGGAGCGCTTTGTGTCAGGTCTATGCCCTTCCACGCTAAAAGTCTACGTGGCAGCCATTGCGGCTTACCACACCCTGGTGGGGGGTACATCTTTGGGTCGAGACCCCCTGATTACACGTTTCCTTCGTGGCACTTTGAGGCTAAGGCCTGCAACTCGCACTAGGGTGCCAGCTTGGGATTTGACTATAGTTCTAGAAGGCCTGTCTAGGGCCCCATTCGAGCCCTTAGATTCGGTCTCAGATAAGTTTCTTACTCTTAAGACTATCTTTCTGCTACCTATTTCGTCCCTCAAGAGATTTGGTGACTTTCAGGCCCTTTCGGTCTCCCCCACTTACCTTGAGTTTGCACCGGGGATGGTCAAGGCGTTCCTATATCCAAAACAGGGATACGTCCCTAAGGTGCCGACCTTGACTCCGAGGCCTATTGTGCTGCAGGCTTTCTGTCCTCCTCCTTTTACAACTGCGGACCAGGAAAGACTGCACCTCTTGTGTCCAGTGCGAGCATTGGACACTTATGTACGTCGGACATCCTCAATCAGGAAGTCCGACCAATTACTGATTTGCTTTGGATCACCTAAGACAGGTCTTCCTGCCTCCAAACAGACAGTCAGTAAGTGGATAGTCGAGGCTATTTCACTTGCTTACGAGTACTCGGGCCAGCCTTGTCCTTTGGTGGTCCGAGCTAACTCGACCAGGAGTATGGCGGCTTCTAAAGCCTTACTGTATGGAGTTTCTCTCCAAGATGTTTGTGATGCGGCGGGCTGGTCCTCTCCGCTCACATTCGTGAAGTTTTACAGTTTGGACCTGGATGCTGCCCCAGGTTCTCAGGTGCTTAGTGCTTAGTACAACAGACTGACACTCAGGTACTTAGAATTATGGCGCTTTGGGTATTCTCGTTCCCATGGCGTCATCGACGCATCGCGAGTTCCCTTTTTCGATAAAGGGAACGTCTCAGGTTACTATTGTAACCATAGTTCCCTGAGAAACAGGGAACGAGACGATGCGTCCCTCTGCCATACTTCCTGCATCCCTACGATCGGCTTGCTTCGGCAAATTTCGAAGCTAACTGGCGTTTCGCAGCGGAAGTGCCTTTAACATTTCCTGGTCATGACGTCACCCGCCCGTGACGCTCATTTTCGCTTTCCATTGGACTAGTTGGCATAGATGCTTTAGACGCAGTCACGCTGGAGGCGTTCCCATGGCGTCATCGACGCATCGTCTCGTTCCCTGTTTCTCAGGGAACTATGGTTACAATAGTAACCTGAGACATTTTTTGAGGAAAACATTTCTTGTTTTTTCTTCGAAAAATGACCTTTCAGTGTGATTATCTAGTTCTCGGCGCATTGCAGATCAGCTCAATCCGAACAATTGTAGTTAAAAAGTAAAAAATGAGCTAAGGTTTGTTGGTTGCCATTCAAGTCCATTATTCAAAGAAAAATCCAGAAATGTTTTCCTCAAAACACATAATTTCTCTTCCACTGAGGAAAGAAAGACATGGATATCTTGGATGGCATTTGGGTGAGTAAACTATTAGGAAATTTTCATTTTGAGGTGAACTAATCCTTTAACATTTACATTACATTTACATTTAGTCATTTAGCAGACGCTTTTATCCAAAGCGACTTACAACTGAGGACAAAACCAAGCGAGTCATCGTGAAAAGGCAAAAACAACGCAAGAAGTGCTCAAAGTACAAAGTTCACACATAGCTCGGAGTAGTATAAGCCAAGCAAGGGAGGATTTAAGGGAAGGGGAAGGTTTTTTTTTTTTATTTTTTATTATATTTTTTTTATGTTAAGTGCTCCCTGAATAGATGAGTTTTCAGTTGTCTTTTGAATGCTGTCAGGGATTCTGCATTCCGAATGAGGCTGGGCAGATCATTCCACCAGCATGGAACTGTGAATGAGAAAGTTCTGGAGAGTGATTTTGTGGCTCGCTGTGATGGTACCACGAGCCGCCGCTCATTGACCGATCGTAGGCTTCTGGTAGGGATGTAGACTTGTAATAGCGAGTGAAAGTAGGAGGGAGCTGAACCTGTGGTCAATCTGTAAGCAAGCGTCAACACCTTGAACTTAATGCGAGCAGCGAGTGGTAGCCAGTGCAGAGAGATGAACAGAGGAGTGACGTGGGCCCTTTTGGGCTCGTTGAAGACAAGACGAGCTGCAGCATTCTGGATCATTTGTAGAGGTTTAGTTGCACATGATGGAAGTCCAGCAATAAGAGCATTGCAGTAATCAAGCCTAGAAATGACCAGGGCCTGGACAAGAAGTTGTGTTGCATGCTCAGTTAGAAAAGGCCTGATTTTCCTGATGTTGTGCATAGCAAACCTGCATGATCGAGCTGTCTTTGTAATGTGGTCGGTGAAGGTCAGCTGATCATCAAAGATTACTCCAAGATTTCTGACTGACCTTGATGGGGTGATTGAGGAGGAGTCTAGCTGGATAGTGAAGTCGTGTTGTAGAGACGGATTGGCAGGGAGGACGAGAAGCTCAGTCTTTGCCAGGTTGAGCTGCAGGTGATGTTCCTTCATCCATGCCGAGATGTCCGCCAGACAGCTTGAGATCCGTGCCGTTACTGTGGGATCATCTGGTTGAAATGAGAGGTAGAGCTGGGTGTCATCAGCATAGCAATGGTAAGAGAAACCATGTGCCTGTATGATGGGTCCCAATGATGTGGTGTAGATAGAGAAGAGGAGCGGTCCAAGAACTGAACCCTGAGGAACCCCTGTGGTCAGTTGATGTGCTTTGGATACCTCGCCTCTCCATGTGACCCTGAAGGACCTACCTGTGAGATAGGACTCAAACCAGTGGAGGGCAGTTCCAGTGATGCCCAGTGATGAGAGGGCGGACAAGAGGATTTGATGATTCACAGTGTCGAAGGCAGCAGACAGGTCCAGGAGAATGAGAACTGATGATTTGGAGGCAGCTTTAAGTATATGCATCTTACTCAGACCAGTTCACAAATGCATAGGCTATGTAACTTATATCACGATTCGTTTATTGATTTATGTTCTTGTATCGTATGCTGTAAGCACAGGACATAACATAATAGTGTAATATTCTGTCCAGTGGGTGAATGCAATCATTATGAATGCTTCAAATGTAAAAAGGTCATGAAATATCCGGCAGTGTGACAAAAAAAGCAATCATTAATCTAGAATTTCTGACATTTGTTCATAGTTGTCAAACACACATTTTTATGAGCTCATAGTAAATGAGAGTCTTCATGGAAAAATTGAACTTCTATTTCAGTGAACTGTAAAAAAGAAAAAAGAGGCTCAAATGTGATTTAAATGGTGTCTAACTAAAAGTGACCAATGGTGGCATCTCAAATATTGTCACGATTTGTTCTTGTTTTGGTTTGTTCATGTCATGTTCCATGTCTGTCATGTGATTCCCTGTTTGTCATGTGATCCTGCCATGTCTTGTCATTGGTTAATCGTCTGTTTGTTGTTCACAGGTGTCCCTTGTCTTGTCATTGGTCTGTGTATTTAATGCTGCGTTCCAGGCAGGTTTTTGAGCATGTAAATCACGACTTCAAACCACGACTCACGACTTTGTAGCTTTCCAGGCCAGTCACGACAAACTACCTGAGCGCAATATACATACTTATTGTTTCAGACACATAACATTGTAATACATAATCGTGTGTGTATTATTATCATTATTATTATATTATTATTAATTTGACTGCAACGTTATATTGTCCTAAAGTGTATTCTCACCGTACCGCCTGCAGTAACACTGCATCCGTAGGTGATGCCATGGTTGTTTTGTATGGTTTCGTTGGCTATGGGACGTCAGAACTCGTAACTGGGAGTACATCGATCTAGTACGAGTTCACGTGTGGGAAGTCACGGGTTTGACTGCCGTTCCAGTGCACTTTCACGGGTATAAGGTTGGAAAAACACGGGTTACAGGTTGCCTGAGCGCGGCATTATCCCTCATGTTTGCCATGTGTTTTTGTCAAGTTTTGTTACTTGTTTTTGTTTTGAGCTCCATGTTATGTTTGATTTTTTAATTGAAATAAACTGAACTTGGGTTCTTCTCTACAACTTGCCTCCAGTAGATACGTTACAAATATACACATTAACAGCATCTAGATTAAAATAATAATAATGTTTTTTGTTACACCCAAGTGTAAACTGTAACGTCAGATAGTAATGCATTACTAACAACTATCTAACAACTGGAAAAGACTTTATATATAAACTATAATGCTTAATTTGTTTGCCTTCACTGTTTTAAAAAACTGCTGAATTGAATAGATCATATTGAGTTAAATACTTGATAATTTAATTACATGATTGAAATGAACAGTTTATGTAGTAAAATGTGTGGTTTGTATTTCTACAGCAGAACCCCATTCATCCACATACACAGTAACAGATTAATGTGAAATCTATTATTTAGTTAGCTCATATATTATATGTATTTTTTCATCCCTGTAACATTATCATATTTTGTTCCTTCCCTTGAAATGCTAAATGAGGCTCTTATGGAAGTAAAGTCATTGTTACTGTAACATGTTCCTGTAAAGCTGCTCTGAAACAGTCTAATGTAAGACTGAATAACATCGACTTGATTTTTTGTCTTATGTACAATAATGAATGTGTGTGGTGCAGTTATAATTCACAGATAAACATTTGAAAAATGGATTTAGATGGAGCAGTTAATAATGCATGATCAGAATCAGAGGATAGTTGTTCTCTGATCCTGGATAAAGCGTCACATCTCTTTCTCCTCCAGGCGGTGCTGTGCACATGTAGTGTCCACGACCCGATCAAGAACACGTCTCCACAGGGCCATTACCCTCTGATACAAGAGAGATGAAAAAAAAACACTTATTGAGATATTCAGTTTGAAACTGAAGGGAATGACTTTTAGCCGTATTGCTGTGGTTTTGGATAATTTAGTCCTTTGGAAAATGACAATTCAATTTTTCCAATCTTTATAGTCCACATCGCCTTTATGATTCGGTTCACATGTTTGTTTTGCACCGGGGGATAATCTGCGGAATGAGTTTCATGGAGCTGTGAGCTGGCATTAGCTGAAAGCAAAGTCAAGTTAACCAACATAAGTAATAAATAGTACATATTTATGAGGTAGTGGATGTGTAGAACTCGGTGAATGACAATCAGTTGTGTGTAAATCCACAGAGCTTGATCATCTGGACACACAGCGTATCATTCAATACCTTCAAAATCTTCTTTACACACAACGACTATAATCAAGAGTTAATTTTGGTACTATAAAGCAGAATCCCAGATCACATACATTTCCGGACCTCATCTGGGCCAGCTGTGGCACATACTGTATGGCTCAGTTCTGGCATATGGACCAGATATAGCCCAAATGACATTTGCCGCTGCAGAACTGAGCCATAGTGCCATAGTTGGCCCAGATAAGGCCCGGAAATGTATGGGATTCTGCTTTATAGTACACTCAGACAGCGACATAGTGTTGGCCCAGATCCGGCCCACATCTGGGGCCTCATTTATAAACGTTGCGTGCGCACAAAAGAAGGCGTACGCCGCTCTCTACGCAATAATTGGTATTTATAAAAAGCAAACTTGACGGGAAAATGCGCGGTCCTTCACGCACGCTCTGACCCAGGCGTACGCACAAAAACGGCTGAAATGAGAAATGGCGACACCGTCGGCAGATGGAAGAAACACGTGAAAGTGTGAGAGAGTGTAGACCGTTATGTTAAAGAACGTCTCAGGTTACTATTGTAACCATAGTTCCCTGAGAAACAGGGAACGAGACGATGCGTCAGCTGACACGGTGGGAACGCCCCTTGCGTGATTGCGTCTGAAGCATCTATGCCAACTAGTCCAATGGAAATGAGAGAATGAGCGTCACGGGGCGGTGACGTCATGAACCAGGAAAGGATAAGAGCACTTCCGCTGCGCGCCGGCATTTAGCTTCGACAGTTGCCGAAGCAAGCCGATAGCAGGGACGCAGGAAGTATGGCAGGGGGACGCATCGTCTCATTCCCTGTTTCTCAGGGAACTATGGTTACAATAGTAACCTGAGACGTTCCCTTTATCGAAAAAGGGAACTTCGAGATGCGTCAGCTGACACGGTGGGAACGAGAATACCCAAAGCGCCATAATTACAAGTACATGAGTGTCAGTCTGTTGATCTAAGCACTCAGCACCTGAGAACCTGGTTAGCATCCAGGTCCAAACTGTAAAATCTCACGAATGTGAGCGGAGAGGACCAGCCCGCCGCATCACAAACATCTTGAAGAGATACCCCCTGCAATAAGGCTTTAGAAGCCGCCATACTCCTGGTCGAGTGAGCTCGGACCACCAAAGGACAAGGCTGGCCCGAGTACTCGTATGCCAGTGAAATAGCCTCGACTATCCACTTACTGACTGTCTGTTTTGAAGCAGGAAGACCTTTCTTAGGTGATCCAAAGTAAATCAAAAATATGTCGGACTTCCTCGTTGAGGATGTCCGAACACATAAGTGTCCAGTGGTACACTGGGCGCAAGAGGTCAGCTCTTTCCTGGTCCGAAAATAGGGAGAGGACAGAAACCTGCAGCACAATAAGCCTCGGAATAATGGTAGGCAATTTTATGCCTTGGCCATCCCCGGTGCACTCAGGCAGTTGGGGACCGAAAGGGCCTGAAGGTCTGACTATATAGGGACGAATAGTTAGCAGAAATAGTCTTAAAAGAAAGGATTTCTCAGAGACCAAATCTAAGGGCTCAAAGAGAGCCCCAGATAGGCCTAAACTATGTAAGGTCCCAAGCCGGAACTCTAGTGCCAGTTGCAGGCCTCAGCCTCAAGGTGCCACGAAGGAAACGAGTGATCAGGGGGTCTCGACCCAAAACGTCCCATCCACCAGGGCGTGGCCTTAAGTGTGGAAGGAATAGACCTGACACAAAGCGTTCTTGCAGAAACTCAAGTACTGTGTTTACTGAACAGTTAACCGATTCCACTAACGCTGAAGTAGTTTCCTCGTAGCTGGAGCTCTGGAGCTAGAACGGTCTCAACAACCTCAGTTGAGAGACCACTCTAAATGAGTTGGGCCCCCTCAGAGGCCAACCCGCATATCTCCTGATCGGGATCTCCAACGGAGGACCGTCTAGAAGATGGATCAGGTCCGAAAACCAGATCCGACTTGGCCAGCGTGGTGCTACTAGCAGTAGGCTTATTCCATACCGACGGACTCGCTCCAGAACTCCTAGGAGCAGAGCAACAGGGGGAAAGGCGTACAGACGTAGCCTCGGCCACGTCTGCACCATAGTAACCAGCCCCAGGGGGCTGGGTGAGAAGATGAAACCCAAAAAGGACAGTGCGTCGTATTCTGAGACGCAAACAGATCCACTTCTGCTGGGCCATAAGCCTCCCAGATTTTCTCCACCGCCTCGGGGTGGAGTGTCTAGTCCCCTGGCCTCAGCTCCTGCCTCGACAGGATGTCTGCTCCTATATTCTGGTCTCCAGGAATATACACTGCCCTCAGAGAGAGTACCTTCCCCAGAGACCACAGGAGGATCTGGTGCCACAGACCCCCCTGACGGTTCAGATAAGAGACCACTGATGTGTTGTCTGTTCGAACGAGCACATGATGGCCTCTTAGGTCCGGAAGGAAATGTCTCAACGCATTGAAGACGGCCATCATCTCCAGGCAATTTATGTGCCACGAAAGATGATGGCTTTTCCACAGACCCTGAACCGAGCGGCCATCCATTACCGCTCCCCAGCCAGTGAGGGAAGCATCTGTCGAGATCACAACTCGATGGCAAAGAGCTCCCAACACCGGACCCTGGGTTAAGAACCAGTGTTTACTACATATAACTAAGGCACGAAAGCATCGCCGCGTGACCTTGATATGCAAGTGGGTTTCCCCTCGGGGAGAACCCTCTGGTCCTGAGCCAGCACTGTAAAGGTCTCATGTACAGCATGCCAAAAGGAATTCCGTTGGACGCTGCTGCCAGTAGACCCAACAGTCTCTCGAACTGTTTTACAATGCGTGACTGGTTTTGGGTTAAGAACCAGTGTTTACTACATATAACTAAGGCACGAAAGCATCGCCACGTGACCTTGATATGCAAAGTGGGTTTCCCCTCGGGGAGAACCCTCTGGTCCTGAGCCAGCACTGTAAAGGTCTCATGTACAGCATGCCAAAAGGAATTCCCTTGGACGCTGCTGCAACAAGACCCAACAGTCTCTTGAACTGTTTTACAGTGCGTGACTGGCCTAGCCTCAGCTCTTCTGTGGCTGTTAGGATACTAAATCCCGTACCACACCAAGGAAAGTGGTTCTCAATACTGGAGAAAGCACACTCTTCTTGGTATTGAGCCTCAACCCCAACATCTGCATATGAGCGAGAACGACACCTCGGTCCCGAACCGCCAACTGCTCTGATTCCGCTAGAATCAGCCAGTCATCGATATAATTCAGAATGCGAACGGGGTGACAAAGCTAGGCCGAAAGGAAGAACCCGATATTGGTATTCTTTGCCCCTGAAAGAAAACCATAGGAACTTCCTGTGCTGAGGGAGGATGGAGATATGGAAGTATGCATCCTTTAGATCTATCGTGACAAACCAGTCCTCGGATCTGATTTGGGTCACGATCTGTTTGAGGGTCAGCTATCTTGAACTTTAGTTTCTGAACTGACCGAATTAACAGGCGAAGATCTAAAAAGGGACGCAACCCTCCATCCTTTTTTGGAACAATAAAATAATGGCTGTAAAAACCCGACTCTCTGACGGGTGAGTACACCTGTTCTATAGCTTCTTTTGCTAACAGGGCCTTTACTTCTTGTTCCATTACCAGAGCCTGCTCGGGATGCATCACTGTGGGCAGCACCCCGCTGTAAAGAGCCAAACTGGAGCCAAACTGGATTCTGTATCCTCTCTCTACAATCTGCAGGACCCAATAAGAAATATTCGGCAGAAGCTTCCACGCTGCCAGAAAATTTACTAAGGGAACCAGCCTCTCGAGGCTAGTCTCTGGTGTTACTGAGAGAGCCAAATCTGGATCCTGAAACATAATGGCAGGAACTACCTGACCTGACTGCTCTAAAGCCCCCCTCAGAGGGCGTGAAACCAATGCTGTGCCGCAGCATAGCATCAGCGACTCGCTGGAGACCGCTGCGCCCTGAAGCACCAGAGGTGGCAGGGTTGGCAGGAGGGTCTCGTGAGGACCCCGAAATGGAACGGGCACCGTGTAATGAGGTGTACACCACTCAACTTCGGTCGGGGCTGTCCTCACAGGTCTGACGCCTAAACATCAAGACGCTTTTTTTTTTTGAACCGAAGTTTTCTTCGCCTGAAGAAACGGTCCTCAGATCCGGCTTAGGCTTAGATGACTTCGGTTGAGAGTGTTGCGTCTGTCTCCAGTATCTACGTGGAGGAACACGAGACGCAGCACTCTCTTTCTGTGCACATAATATGATGAACTAGACGGCTGGGGCTGCTCACGCCCAGCAGCCCCAGGGGGGCTGGACACAGCGAGGGAGAAACCTTATTATATATATAATTTTATATATAAAACTTGTATCACCTAACAACGACCGCATGGAATGCATCGCCGAAGAGACCCGAAGGCTCAAATTTCGCTATATCCAGAACCCCAGCATATCGGCCTGATTAAGCCTGGAGCATTATACTATAGTTTTCTATAAACATTCTCCAGCATGACCTGCTGCCGTATAAGCTTTACCCATAAAACCAAAGTAGTTTTGCTTAAACCTACGCGCTGCCTCGGCAAACGCGAGATCCCAGCCACAGAATCTTATTTTGCAAAGTACACTCGAAATCTAAGCGGTGCCTCGGCAAACGCGAGATCCGAGATTCTGATTACAACATTGAACCTACGCGCTGCCTCGGCAAACGCGAGATTTTATTAGTATTAGGCTTATTGAGCAAAGCAGAGGCTTTAAATGACGATGCTGGACCAGGTGAAAAAATAGCATTTTTCTATTTTTTATTTCTGTTCAGCCTGGGGCATCATATCATAACCGTAATCTTTCAACCCTCTAACCTTGAATAAATATTTAACACGAGGGCTGAAAGTATTAATAAATACGGTTTATTCCACAATTTAAATACTCAGTGTGTAAATCAGGGAAAAAAGGGGAGCCTCGTGGTGGAGATAATGTGATAGATATAAGAAAATGCTCGTCAAGTTAAGACGAGCGTCCCTCTTTCTCAGCTGGCAATTAAATATTTAATTTACTAACAGCACGGGACAAAACCTCCACCAGTTCATCATATACTGGAAAAATAGATGGCGAATCTAATTCAACAGTGTGTGTGCTTGCTTTCACTTTCAATATTCTCAAACACAAACCTCCTCGGAGGAAGAATATGAAGGAATAAAGGGGCTCTCTCTCCCCGAGCGGAAGAAACCGCAGAGCGTGCTTCCAACACCGGGGAGATAGAGCTGGATCTTCCGGGTAAGGAAGGAAAAAAGGCCAACGGACCCGTTTCAAACCCCTCCAAAAGATCCTTCTGCGATCCCCAGGAATGCATTCTCCGCGCTGCCTCGGCAAACGCGGGTCCTGAGAATCGTGAGCCTGTCACTATCATACAGAGTGACAGGCGAGAGCAGAGCATGCTATTTCCAGAGTTGGAACTCAGCCCCCACCTTTTTTTCTTTCAAGGGCTGAGAAACATGCTCTACTGACTCCAACAAATGAAACAAAACTCGTGTGTGTCCCCACCCGTTTAAATAAACGCGGGCAGGGAGGAACACACTGTTTGTACATTTGTTTCGCCATAACGTTTCCATACAATATTGCAACAGACAACAATAAATAGACAGAGACAGTTTTTGACACAGATCGCTTGCTGAGGCAACAGAAGCTAAATGCCGGCGAGCAGCGGAAGTGCTCTTATCCTTTCCTGGTTCATGACGTCACCCGCCCGTGACGCTCATTCTCTCATTTCCATTGGACTAGTTGGCATAGATGCTTCAGACGCAATCACGCAAGGGGCGTTCCCACCGTGTCAGCTGACGCATCTCGAAGTTCCCTTTTTCGATAAAGGGAAATGGCAATACTGCCTCTCATAAATAAAATGAAGACTTCACAAAGCAAGTATTGGCCTACAATTAACAGCCTACTACAGAACACCCGTTTGATCGATCTGCAGAGTAAAACAAACAAAATCAAACGAAGATTACAGAAATGCAAATTAACACATATTTGCAAAAAGAAAAGTGAAATATGTTCTGCAATAATATTGACATGTTATGCAATTCATCCTCATAACACATCTGTAGCTTGTCAGATGCAATCAAATGGATGGAAATAAAATGCCATTAGGCCTATGCCATCACAATAATGGAGCGCTAGACGCTTTTTTGCATCGACTTTGATGTCCGACCATTTCTGTTTTATTTCGGCCACGGTCCGAGGTTGTGAGGCTGCAGCATTAACGGCGTCTGCAACCTTTTGCCACTCAAGTGCCTTTTTGGCATTAGTAAAGCCCACACTGTGCCCTCCAAACAACATTTTACTCCTCTTTCCCACCTCGCCAACGATAATTTCTACTTGACATTGAGTGAAGTTAAGTTTCTTGGTTTTTCCTCTCTGTATTTGCCATGATTTCGCAATCGATGCATATTAAATTGTGGGCATTTCACGGACTATTTATGGGCAACTATGGGCGTTTCACGGACTATTTATGGGCAACACTGGGCGTGACATGAAGCCGCAAAAGCTGCGCTACATTTAGAATTGATTGTGATTTATTAAGGGAAATCTGCGTAGATGTGCGTGCGCACGGTTTTATAAATCCGAATATTTTTGTACGTACGCACGTCCTATGTTTCATCCGTACGCCACTTCTGACGCAAATCCTACTCAAAGTTTTATAAATGAGGCCCCTGGTGTGTGTGGATCCACATGGACCAGATGTGGGCCGGATCTGGGCCAACACTATGTCGCTGTCTGGGCAGTTTTTAGTGTGAGTTGTGGCTTTCTGTGTGTGACTCATGTGACCTTTGCCTCTGCAAAACTGAGCCATATGTGCCGTAGTTGGCCCAGATGAGGCCCAAATATGCATGCTATTCATAGATGCCACCTACGTCACTAGAACGCCGCCATATTTACGACTGATCTCGCCCGGTATCGCCGCCCAAACTGGCCATTTGAATGAGAGAGAGATGGAGACCTGGAGAAAATTTTAATTTTAGGCTTCGATCCTTATTTGTTACCCCCCAGTGTTCTTTTGTCCAGTATTATCTGCCCAGATTTGTTTGTTGTTTATATATGTGCACAACCCCTCCCATACATGCCCATACTCCCATACGATGCTGTGGCTAAAAGTACAGCACCTGGCCACCAAGGATTTATATTTAATCATGGGAAATGTAGGTATTATAAAAAAAAAAAATGATTTTGGTGGTAGTTTGCTCTGACTCGGTAGCGAGTTGTTAGCTAGGTAAGTGTCTAACAGTTGTTAGCCACGGCTCACGGCTAGCTGTCATTAATCTGGGTTAGGCCTGTCGCGATAGTCAATAAATCAATTCATTGCACGATAAAAAAATGAGCTTGATAATTTTTCTCGTCGCGATAATTTCCATTTGCATGCTTGTTTGTTTCTCTCTCTCTCTCTCTCCCTCTCCTCTCTCTCTCTCTCTCTCTCTCTCTCTCTCTCTCTCTCTCTCTCTCTCTCTCTCTCTCTCTCTCTCTCTCTCTCTCTCTCTCTCTCTCTCTCTGAGACTGGATGACACTCTGTGTAAGACATAACCGACATATTTTATGTGAATACTCTCCAAAACGGACATATAAACGTAATGTTGTGTGTATTTGTCCATTCAACACGAAACAGAGCTCAGTTCATTACTCGTGCTCTGTATAGGGGTCTATAGCCGCGCTGGGGTGATGTCTGAGGGGTCTAGGCCACACGCTTCGGGTCGGTGTGTGCGCACAGAAAGATGAGACATGATACACAATATGAGAGATGATGAACTCGTGTCCCGCTGGGTAGATCAGCACGTCAAAGTACAAATTTTCCAGTTTGGGAATTTTTTCATAATTTTTTCCTCTTTCGAAAAAATTAGGAAAAAAAAAGAGGAAAAAATTCATAATTTTTCTCTTCGAAAACTGAATATAGGCATTACATGTAAGACGCGCGAACAGCGAGCATTGACCACGAATGCACCACACTCAGGTTGAGTTATCACCGTCATTCCCTGTGGTATTTGTGCCAGAAGAACGTGGAGATGTGGGCCGCAACTGGGCCAGATGTTATTCACTATCAAGGAATCACATGAAGCATGCCAATAATAAAATCCCAGATCTGTACGACTGATCAATATGCTTTTTCCTTTACGCAGAACTTGCACAGATGGTTAGGGTTATGTGACTGGGATAATAATCTTTTCTACAAGTCCCCGGGCCCCTGCCTGTCCACTGAGAGAAATGGCCATAATGCTCTGTCCCACAATCACATGTAATTAGGGACAATTACAATTTGGACGTATCTTCCTTTCATTGTGTAACCGAGCCATGAAAAGGATGGACGGGAAACACACATATATCACTGCGACGTGAGGCATAAAAGCTGTCCCCTTGCTAAGCTTTCAATAGAGCCTCTTTGAAGGCTTTGGAAAGACACAAAGCTGGAAACAAGGTTGAGCAACACAAACAGTGCGAGTCTCTATGGCAATGTTGGTTCCAGCGAGGAGAATAACCAGCGCTTGTGTTCCTCTTTCTCCCAGGCTGTTAAAGGCTGAACGAGTGAGTGGAGACGGAAGTTAAACGTCAGGGAAATGTGTGTGTTCTCAGCGGAGAAAGCTGGAGATAATGATCTGTCTCGCAACAACTGGACCAGAGAGCTTTTTCTCAACATTTGTTATGTATATTTTGATTAGTCATTTGTGATTTGTACCCTTTTTTGAAATAATAATAATTTTTAAAAAAAAGTTTCTCAACAAAATGTACTTTAATACTCATAAGGAAATGTCACTTTTATTTTGCCACACTAAAATATCACTCTAATGTTGTAGTTTTTTTCATATGATGTTCACATGTGCCATTAATGCATGTGAACAACTGCAACACACAAAGTGTCAAACTTAATTTATGATAATGACAATGGAAAGGCATATTTATGAATAATGAGTGAATATTTATGAATAAATATACATGTATTGAGCTATCTACTGTCTGAAAGATGTGTAATATTCACTGCACTTAAAATGGAAAAACAAGATTATTTTTCTGACCACAAAGGAAAATATTGTTTTTGTTTTAAGCAACACTTAAGGTGTACTATGCAAAAATAAAATTCAAAATGAGCAAAATTTAAATAATGAGTAAATATACCGTCAATCCTCGTTCTAAAACGTGTTTTTGTCGCACACTAATTTACTATAGTAAGAGTTTTGCGGGTAACGAGACAGAACTCGTAATACAAAATGTGTGTTTGTTGTGTGTGGTGTGTGGTGTGTGTGTGTGTGTGTGTGTGTGTGTGTGTGTGTGTGTGTGTGTGTGTGTGTGTGTGTGTGTGTGTGTGTGTGTGTGTGTGTGTGTGTGAACAGAGGAGAGTCTGATGAAAAACTGAGGGATTGTAGATGATGGTGTTTTATTAAACTGATAAACTCATCTCTCTCTTCACTGTAAAGAGGATCTGTTGTGAAGATCATCATTATGGTTGTTGTGCTGGAGTGTATTCTAAAGGAAGTATTGTGTGTAATAATGAGTAAAACTACAGTAACTCTCAGCTTGAGATGTTTCATCTAGACTGGTTATATCTCTAGCAGTGAGTGTTTTATGAGCAGCAGAAGAATCATATTCATCCGCTCAGAGCCGAAGCACAACCACAAAATGTTCTTACGCAAAATACATGCAGTTATGCCAAAAGTTACAAGTTTGATCTAATTTTCAGTAAACAAGACTTACCTAATATCTTATGCAATGTATCTTGTACATTTAAATGTGTCTCGATGAAAAAAAACTATGGAACTATTTTCCAGTACACGTTGATTTCATATCAAGGCACGCGTAAGGTTTATAGAAGTCCCTGTCTTATTTATTTATTTTACTATATGTTTAAAACAACATGCCAACACATCATTCAATAAATCTGAAAAAATCCGATCTGTAATATATATATTTTGCACTCATGGATCCGGGGGGGAGTGGAATATGAAACCGTCGGATATGGGAAATGTTTTGGTGGTGCGCTCACTTCAGTGGGATTTCACTATTCTAATATACAGAATGTTATTTTTTCAGTTTGAGGGGAATTCTGTAGATTAAAGGCAAGAGAGTCCAACATTTTCGTATGCGTTTTCGTATTTTCGTATTGGCATTGGTGATTCGGTGGCTCTGAATTGTCAAAACACTTTTTTTTTTCATGCGAAAATTTCGGACGTAAATTTCAGACTCAGTGTGCAATGGCCTTTAAGCCATTAAAAAATTAGCCAAGATGGCTAAACTGGCACATTTACGTAAGCGTTTATTATGTGCACGGTCCCTGTAACTTTAAACTGATTAAATAAAAAAAATAAAGAAATAAATAAATTAAGCATACAAAAAACTAATTTTCGTATGCGTTTTTTTTGTATTCATGATTCGGTGGCTCTGAATTGTCAAAACACCATTCTAACTGCTTACTACGGATGTCAAAACACTATTCAAACACCATTTAAAACTGCTTGCTACGGATGCGGAAAACGCAGAAAATCAAACCCGATCCGAATTTTTTTATGACGGACGAAAGTTTCGGAGGCAGTGTGCAAGCGTGATTGACATAACGTGAGGTCGATTTTTTTTTAACGTGCGAAAATTTCGGATGCGAATTTTGGACTCGGTGTGCAATGGCCTTAACCCTAAGTCTAACCCAACCCAAACCCTGAATTGCAAGAAGACAATTGTGTCAGTATCTGTGCTATTTACAAAGCAGAGCACTTTTGATGATTAGTTCAGTAAGTATTTGCCCCTGTAGTTTTGTAAGACTGTCAATATATGATATTTGCCACACTGTATGTAGTAGTAGATGTTAGATATGATTGTCCACACTATAGATGTTGTGAGATGAAATGAATACGCCTCAGGCTGAAGGAAATGTGAATCACACCTGTACAGTAGAAGACGTTGCTCAAACAAACCTTTCGGCTGTGATTTCTATTTTTGCAGTGAGGGGAGATTTTTTAGGTCTGAAACAGTATTTTTTTACAATGATCTCTTATATGTCAAAAGTTCCTCATATCATCATGACCCCTTTAAAGAGTTTTTGAGGATGAACCAAATCGCAGGATGAGTTTATTGAAGGAACGAACCAGTAAACTGATGAACATTGCAAAGACAGTGGGCTTCCCTTTTGACACAATGTACACAATGGTGCCTCCACTGGATGTTTAATAATTGTAAACTATTGTAGAATTGTATTTATAATAGTATGCAATGCCAAAGAAACAGTCACTATGAGTGAAGTTTGTGCTTTACATCAAGGGCCGCAATGGAAACAAATTTGTTAACTTTATTGTGGAATGCTTGATAAATGAGTTTTTCACGTTTTTTTGTCTAATAAATCTAATCTAATCATATCATATCCGCATGCAGTGGACAGCGGTTGGGTGTTTTGAGTCGCGGTTCAGTCTGTATTTCACAGTATGATGAGACGATGAGAAACGGCTTGGGCTGATCAGAAACAGTCACAGAATAGGAGAGAGAGATCATGCTTTGAAGCCAAACACACTTTTCTCTCCGCTGATGAAATCTCTGCATTAGGACTGTTTGAATGCATTTAATTTAATTACATTTTCTTTTACCACTCTGCATGCCTCCTCTGACACACTCTGGAGAGATAGAGATAGAAATGAGAAGCACACAGTGTTTAGTGTGAGAGGCGAGTATATGCAGTCCTTGAGGAATAAGATGATGAGTGTGAGTGAGTTTCAGTCCTCGGACGGTGACTGGGATGTGACAGACTACTGTGTAATTTCTTCATGTTAGTCTATTACTGTTGTAGGAAATCGTTCTCGTCATCTGCGCCTGTTTTGTTTGGTGTGCCCCAGGGATACATTTTGGGACCGTTATTGTTTTCCCTTTATATGCTCCCTTGGCCTCATTTTTCAGAAGCACAACATTTCATATCACTGTTATGCAGATGATTCTCAGCTTTACCTTACAGTAGGCTTGACAACACTGCTTCATTTGATGTGTTATTGGAATGTGTAGATGATATCAAGAGGTGGATGACAAATCTTTTCTGCAGCTAATGAGGATAAAACAGAGGTTTTAATTCTGGGTTGTCCGGCAGATTCCTCTCTGCTCTGAAAGCTCAGTTAGGTCCTCTCTCAACAAATGTACGCAAAAAATCAAAAACCTTAGAGTGATCTTTGACTCTTCACTATTTTTTGATAAACAAATTAGTGCTGTTATTAGAGTAAGCTTTTTCCATTTAAGATCTATTGCAAAGTTGAAGAAACTTCTTTCAAGCAAAGATTTAGAAGTTGCAATTCATGCATTTGTAACATCATGTTTAGACTATTGCAACTCTCTTTATTGTGGTGTTCCTCAATCTTCACCCAATCTCGATTACAAATTGTTCAAAATGCAGCTGCAAGACTTTTGACTGGGTCTAGAAAGAGGGATCATATTTTTCCTGTTTTGGCGTCCTTCACTGGCTTCCATTAAGTTTAGAGTTGATTAATATGTAAATAAAGGTTGTTGTTGTTGTTGTTGTTGTTGTTGTTGTATCTACTGTTTTAGATGACACCTCACCTTAAGCCCATGTAAAAACAAACAAGCTATAGTTGGTCACTTTATGTGTCAAAGACAGCCTAACTCCAAGTCTGAGTTCAGCCCCGACAAAAAGTTGCAAAGCGTTTTTTACCGGAAGTGTTGGTGTGTTGAACGCCCTGTTCTGATGACGCAAGAGATGCAGCTACGGCAGCTGAGAAGGCCAATCTTTGTGTTGTTTTTGAAGAATTTTCGGAGCCTGATGAAATCGGTATAATTGCGTATAATACTGCAAAATACGCTCGATGTTACAGTTACTGCCCTTGCCATCAGAATAACAGAACATCCCAGTCGAGTGAAGGGGTTTGTGGAAACTGTGGATCCTAATTATTGTGATCTAATATTTGTCTCGCATTTTAGGGTAAAAAGACAAACATTTGAGGAGAAGAATAATCCACTTCTCACCGCCGAGACTGTGTTATGATCTATATGACCTTTTTATTTTTATTGTGAGTATTAGGCTTATCAATATTGCTGATCACTGTTGATATGCAATATTTGTACTATAAACTCTTATGATAAACATGTCTTCTAATATCTTCAATGGTTGCGAATACTGAGCTTCAGAACACATTTGTAACTGACTTTGCTTGGAGACATTGTGCGAGCTGTGTCTTTAATAAAGTGCGGTTTATATACATGTTGCTGTTAATTGGGCGGACACTGTTGACATGATTTTATCCTCTTTTTGTTCTAAACACCAATTCAAGTGTTGATACATAAGATATGCATAATTAATTTGGTTACACTTTATTTCGATAGTCACTTATGACATTCTACTAACTATAAGTAACTTTTCAACTACATGTCAACTAACTGTCATTAGAGTATTAGTAGGCTGTAGTAGACTGTCAGTAGACTGGTAGGTTATGGTTAGGTGTTAGGGTTAGGTGTACAAGCTGACTTGTAGATGCTAAGTTACTTATAGTCAGTAGAATATCTGTTGGAGGACCAACAAAATAAAGTGTTAGCAGATATTAAGCAGACAGCCTACTAATACTCTAATGATAGTTAATTTACATGTAGCTGCAAAGTTACTTATAGTTAGTTGAATGTCTAAAGTGGACTATCGAAATAAAGTGTTACCATTAATTTTTTTTATGGGGCTTTGCTCTTTCTTTTGATATATTGCATGTTAAGATATTCATACGACAAAATATTCTGGGGACCATGAATTTTTTTTGAAAATGATAAAAATGCTAGCGCTAACTGGCAATTTTTTTAAATAACGCGCTAATGAGGGAAAAAATTATGATATTATTAGAAGACAAAAAGATCTCAGATTTAGGTAAATCCTTTTGTAATCCTCAAGATCAGCCTTATGAACAAGCTTGCAAAAAAAAAATGTGGAAATTCAAAAACAAAGCTGAAGCACTTCTGTAAAACCAACTAATTTGCTAGAAATCCCTCCTCACTTTTTTTTTTTATCATTCTCGTCCTCTAGCGCAATAGTGCTCTACTGACTCTTTAGCACAGGTTTTAACTCCACAGCCACAAAAAAAAGAGAGAAACTACAATTAAAACTGGATGCAAAATTGCAACAGGACTCTTGAAACTGTGGCTTTGTTTTTCAGTCTCAGTTGTGGTTGTGAAGGGTGTGATGGAGAGTAAGTGAGGGAGGGAGGGAGTTGTTGGGGCGTTCTCTTCTTTTCCCATGTCATTCCTACAAACGGGCTTCCCTAACAGAAACCATAGGTATGCTGATCCCATTAGAACAATTACTAAAGGCCTGCATTTTCCAGCCCAGCCTTTAAAGACCCCAGGGCAGTGTAATTTCAAAATCAATCCCGTCCAAAAAAGCACCAGTGTTGGCACTTTCTAAAGGACTGTCAATTACTTCTCCCTCCATTCTGCAAAAGGAAAGCAGCATGATTCAACCAGGCCCAGATAAAGGGCCATTCTTTGGGGAAATCAGCCTGCGCATGGACTTGAATTCATTCTGCATTAATCTGCGACCGCCTGTGGGAGCTCACTAGATATTCATCAGTAGTGCCAGGCACATCACTGCATGCAAATGAAGCGTTCCTGATGTGGAGATACTTCAGTTCCTAGAGCACTTCATCTCTGGTGCACAAACATCATACGTTTTTACTGCTTTGGCATTTTGAGAGTTTTATCACAACCACCTCCAATTATACAAAAACTAGAGGCCGTTTGTAGGTCACCCTCAAGATCCACAATAAAAGCTGTTTAACTAAGAGATCAGCAGCAAGGCATGATGGGAAAGCTAATAGTCTTCCGAGGCTAAACTTATGTAACGGTGGGCTTGTGTACTTTAGTACAACATGCCTTTTACATTTTGCCAACCTCATTGTCCGGATGGAGAGAATGATAGAAAGGAAACTGCTTGTGGAATAATGCGTTTATGAACATATACGAGCAGCAGTTTTTACTGCGGTCAGTTCAAAGCATAAAAGAGTTACACAACGAATCAAATTATGCTTGATCTTGTGACACATTAGAGTTCACAGTACTGTTAAAACATACGTTTCTGAACTCAAAATTCTCAAGCAGCCAAAATGACTCTTTTTCTGCTTTCACAACACAATAAATCAGTGCATGACTGCCTCCACATGAACACATCAACGCATTAAAGCTGCTATCTGTAACATTTTTAAGTTAGAAATAATCCAAATTAATTATTTAAAAAAAAAACATCTTCAGCCAGTGTTCAAAACTATCTGCTTGCCATAGCTAGATTCAAAACGGTTAGCTTGTAATAATGATTTTAATTCCAGTGGTACTGGTGGGTTTTCGCGGGAAATTCGAGCATGTCTTTGCGTCATTACGTCACATCCGTACACATAAAGAAGGAGTTTCGGCTAGCCGGCTATACTGCGCGTGAGGAGATGTAGAGATGGGCTTTTCTCGCAGCACTTTACATGATTAAACTCATGGCGGATCCAGAAAGATCCAAACAACAATCATCAGTGTCAACTGGAGATTAACCAGTTATAAAACCCAAAAGACTTCGTACTTCGGATTTAAGGTGGAAAGAGAAAGGAACCGTCTCATGCGAACACAAGGATACACATCAGTGGGGCTTTTGAAAGGTGCGTGAACTCCTGAAGGGGTTCGAAACGGAAGAAGAGACGGCTTTTTCTGCTGAACAAGTAAGACATTTCAATAGTTCAATCGTGTTACAGTACGTTTTCTTAATTCACACAGTTATGGAGTTTCCTTTGTTGTGCCTTTCTCGTTTAGCTATTATGGAGAATAATGTTAGTAAGTGTGCGCACTTTAGATATGTAAATCTGATTGTCTTCTGTAATTGTTATACGTCCCACCGTGTCATGACTGCTATGTTGCTCGGAATTGCACCTAAGAATTTCACCTACTGATGCACTTGTGTATATGGTTGTGTGACAATAAAGGGATTTGATTTGATTGATTGATTTGATGAATTCTGAACTACACAGGTAATCATAAAACACATTAAATAACGTTAGTCACGCAATGGTGATGTTGTTAACATGAACAATTTAAGAACAACATATAATAGGCTCCTTGCACATAGCAACCTGACGTCATATCCGCAACAGGTAAATACGGCTCGCTCTCTTCCTGTCTGAAGGCGTACAGACACAACGTAGACATTTTCCGCCTAATACTAGAAAACAGTACAGCATTATAACACGCATATTCTGTCAGCCCGGGGTTGTTTATTAGCCTAATGTAAGCTAGCAAACTAACGTAAGCCATAAAGTTTGAGATATATAGACTTACCTTCATATCTGTGGATATATGAAGAGGCATACATTTTAAAGCCATTCTCTCTAATTTGCTGGTAGGTGATTTGGAGGAGGACTTACAAAGGCGATATACGTCCGTTATTGTAAGTTTCGGCAACTCTTGTAAACATCTCATCTCATAGTGTAGAATAGCGCCGGAAAAGACGAGGCCGCATTTCCGGTAAGGAAGTAGTTACGTGCAAGGAGCCCATTTGCACGGTTGCTGTAACTTAAATCGCGCTGATTAAATCTAACGATCGCTTGTCATGTCGAATGCTTTTCCCCCCTTAGTTGATCAGAACAAAAATGGATGTTACTTACTTGTTCAGAAGACATTTTCCGGTGAAAATTCTTATGTTGGTCAAGCTTTCAAAAAGTGAATTGTGATTCTGAATGACAGTATCCACACAGCGCGGTGATTGACAGCAGCACTCGCCTCAAAACACTGTGTTCATCCGCGCTGTTTCATGCCGATTTACAACCCACTATAGATGATAATTCCGCGAATCACTGCAGTTACAGATTTCGAACAGAGATGGCGACAAAAAGGGAAATTGCTACGGACTGCAGCTTTAACTCATTCTTCCATAACACTAGCAACAGGTTTCACCCAACAAACACTTGATCAGTCTTAAAACTATGGAAAAAAACATCAATAGCTGTCATGCTTTGGATGCAAAATAAATATGAGTGAAAGAAGTTAACTAGTGATGGCAATTTCAAAACACTGCTTCATGAAGCTTCGAAGCCTTTACGAATCTTTTGTTCCGAATCAATGGTTCGGAGCGTGTATTGAACTGCCAGAGTCACGTGATTTCAGTGAACGAGGCTTCATTACATCATAACTGTTTCGAAACACTTCGAAATTTCAATGGTTCACCTCTGCAATGAGCAGCAATCATGATTCATGAGCAACAATGAACAAGTGTCTGTAGGTTTACCTGATATCTGATCAGTTTTATACATTTGTAATGTTTTAATTAGACATTAGTATAATTAAAATGAGGTAGTTAAGTCTTATTTGTCTGTTTAGCTGAGCCATTATAGGACAAACAAAACAAACCCTAACAATTGATTAAAGAACACGTTTACACATGATAATCTTATTAGATGATTGCATTTGAAAGATTTTACTTTCAGTAAAAAATTTGCAATAGATTTTAAAAGGTGTTTTCATGCATGTTTGACCCGGGTTTTTGTTGCATTAACACTGTTCTGACCACTAGGGGTCACCGTGGAGACGGGTGTCGGATTGTTTCGATGCCTCGGCACAATACGGCACATTTGATTCAACTGTTTCAGTGTTTCACGAAGTCTCGATCTGCCCATCACTAACCTTAACTGCAGAAGTTTGAGATTTATTAACAAAGCAAAAGAAACAAGGTAGGCTACTCAGGAATATATAACTTCAGACACTGGAACAGAATAACCAACTGTGTCACGACGAGAACAGACACTCCACTGAAAGACACACATGCTGCGTCCCAATTCGCATACTATCCGTCCTAAATAGTATTCGAAAATAGAATTAGTACGTCCCAAATCGTAGTATGTTGAAATGAGTGTTCCAAAGATGGAACCCGGATGTTCTACTTTTTCCGGTCAGAACCCGAAGTGTAGATCGATGCGCACTCTAACGGCTGATATTGCCCACAACCCATCGCGCGCTAGACGAGGATTCGGTTAGAACTACAAACACGAGTGAAACGTTTTTAAAAACTACAGACACATGGAGGATGTGCGAGTCCCGCGGTTATGTAGAGAGGTTTAGATAAAGGGGTTTGAGTGATTAATTATCAGTATCTAACCTGACGAAAATGTATTTATTCAATGTTGTCGACATTATATTGCATCTGCAGCAGCATTGTGATCTTTTGTAAAGATACGTTTAGCCATTAACTTTTAAATGCATCATTATATTCAAATTGCAAACACATGAGGAGAGTCTCCTCATGCCCACGACTGGTAGGTGAACGTTACGTGCTAAAACATTTCTCTCCGAAAGAAATTATAATAGATTGAATGGAGGATTTTAACTGTGACGAGATGATTGACAGGGCATTTTACGGTGATAGGATGCACGCGACAGGTCCGTTAAAGACAGGAAGTAGTATGTCCCAAAGCTTGCTTACTCTTTTGCTACACACTCAAAAGTATGTACTTTTTCTTCACAAAAAGAGTACATACTTTTAGGTCATAGTATAAGTAGGCGAATTGGGACGCAGCAACAGCGCTTAAATACACAGACAAACCAATCAATGAAATGAACAACAGGTGTGCACGATAATCAAACAATTTACACCATTTAAACCGTGAAAACCCACCCAAACGTACAAATAATCTCCTGTAATATCTCCTCCACCCATCCAGTACATGCTACAAGATCCATATTTACATTACAGTACCAAATTATTCCATAGTTTTCCCCTTTTTATAGATGCAATTAAATTGAAAGACTTAGTAGGCGTTCAGCTACTCTACATCTCATTGCATTGATAGAATCTAATTTGTAGATCGACAATATATTTCAATATGGTATTAATGTAAAAATATAGTAAAGTGCTGTCTTACTTAGTTTTGTATTATGTTTTAATATTTTGAAAAGGATATGTAGCCTGTAGGTTCATTGAGTTTTGCTGTTTTTTGTGTCGAAGTGAGAAAATAATTGATGTAATTTGAAAGATCGTCATTGAATGCATTTTGTGCCAAAGCGATGATAAATAATCCACAGTATCTCACATAGACTGATGTTGTGGTCACTGCGCATTCTTGGTTCAGACTTGAATATTTAGAAGAGATTTTTATTTTATTTTCCATATCTTGCAGAATGCTATAAAACAATATGTTTTTCTTTTCAAATCTGTTTATCCATATATGTATTTATTCCTTCCACCATAGTTTGGTTTCGCAAAGGGAAACCGGTATTGCGAGCTCTCACTTGACAAACGCAGAAAAAAGGACACCAGAGCAGATTATTTACTGTTAATTATATGATTTTTTGAATAAATTTGTCATGAAGACAAGTGTTTATTAAAACTACCGTAAGTGCAAATGAGTTGTATACACACATTTCAGTTTCAGTTATATCTGAACATAAACAGTAGTTGAATATAATAGTTTAGGCTCCTTTGTTAATCGATCCTCTAATATTATAATAATGAGAGGGTTCCCTGTATAGTTTTCAGCATTAGTTGGGAGAGATTTTCCTCCAGGAAATATTGGTGTCTGTAACTGCAGATATTCTGAATAATCAGTACTGGTATCAACAGAGAAATGTAGAATTGTGCATCTCTATTTATAAATGATACTGTGTTATAAAGGACGCTTCTACATCCCAGCAAGGACAAACAGAGCATAAATATGACCTTTAAATGACCAAAAAATATATGACGATGATACTCAGAAATTCCTGAGTGTGAAAATTACATTTTCAGATAATCAAGCTGCCGAAAAAGCTAAATATAGTTAAGAAAATGGACAAGCAAACATATCTTTAGTTTTCACAGAGATTCATTCATGATGTAAATGTTTCTCAGCGTCAGGATTGCAAAGTATATGCAGTTAAAAGCTTCTACAATATAGTAAAGACTTACAATATATCACATAAACGACAAAAAGACATATCACATATATGAGAGAGGGAAAGTTGGTTTTGATCACAAGATCTTTTTCAATTCATTGATAAAATTCATAGATTGTTGGAATATCACAACGCGAATTTCTTTTCAAATCTACAAATGAGGAACAAATGATTTCCAAGAACGACAGCAAAATATCTTTCCAAAAACACAAGAGGCAGTTCTGCACGGGTTATAGAGATCTTATAATCGTGTGCTTTCATTCATTTCATAAAGAGTCAAGACATCATCTATGTCTTCATGCATCTGACAGACCGAGACATTTACATTTACATCAGTTTATTTTCTTTCTTTTTTTCAGCCATCAGATTGTCTCAGTGCCATTCCTGCATCTTTATCATATTTGCTGTGAACAGTCACTGTTAGTGTGATTGTTGTTTAATACTCAACACTGCTCTCTTGTGTTCTCTGTGGGAATACCAGCAGTCGTGGTCACATGATGGCAGTCAATTAAGAAATATGTTAGTATAGAGAAAAAAAGATTCACGCCTTTATCATTGGAACATGTTTTACACGATAGCCTAGTATTCAATTGTTTACTTTTCTAATAATTTGAGTAATAATAAAATGATTATTATTTACATTATCCAGAGATTAACAGGAATGATGCACGTAATGCTCTAAGATTTGAAAGTGAGACTGAGAAAATTGTCTAGAGGGATCGAGCTCGACATCAATGGACTTTATGTCAAACTGCACAATATACATCTTAGTTAAGACTGGTTATGATTGATAGTGTTGACTGGACAATCTGTATCTTTTTATCCTCATTTATGCATGCAATATAACCACATAAATCAAGCATTAATGTTGGAAATTGGTCTCGGCTCCTTTTATGAGCATATGAGGTCATTTTATAGTACAATCATAATGCGGTCCCACTTTATTTTAGACTTAACTACTATGAACTTACATCAAAATATAAGTACAAAGTAAAAACATGTATAAAATAATTAATTTAAATGTTAATATATAATAGTTAAAGACAGCTAATATAAAGTGGCACTGAGAATGCTAAATGACTACACAGTTAGACATTATTAACATGAACATTTTGAACTGAACATCTTCTCTCACACACTTTGTTCTCTTATTGATTTCTCGCTGTTGGGTTAATCAGCCATGATGAGCTGAGCATGTCACACTGATACTGATGACAAACATCTTACTATTTATTTATGAGATGCTTTTATTCAAAGCAACTTACAAATGAGGAATACAACATCTTGAGGAGGCAATGGCACGAGCAGTTTCCAATCCAAATATCGTCTAGAACAGAAAGAAATTCAAAAACATAAAATACGCTTTTTAGTCAGCGTATTAAATGAAGTGCTCACAGACGAGAGGAGTTTTCAGTGTTTCGTCAGTGATTCGTCTGTCCGTACAGGGTTGTAAAGATCATTCCTCCAGTGAGAAACGTTCACATGTGTGATGGTATGATCTGGAGGAGATGTAGACTGTAAGAGTGGAAGTGTATGTTGTTGTTCTGTAGGTTTCTGGCTGATCTGGTTGTGACATGTTCGCAACCACTAACCACTAAAGTATGGATGAATAAGCTGTAATTCGACAACAGCATATGTTGTTTCTGTGAAACATTGCAAAAACCAAAGAAACAAAGCAACCCCATCCGCTTTCAGGCCGGTGTTGGAAAGCTTTTCCAATATTAACGTCCTAAAGCTCTTGTCTGATCATAACACTTCTTCGTCCAATTATATTCCTCTGACCTTTTCCACTTTGGTAATATCTCAGCCCTCTTTCTTTCTACTGTTGTATCGAATTCAATTTCAATGTTTAGCTGTGTTGCTTTGTACTGTGATGATGACCTGACGGGGGACTACATATGTAAAATAGCCTGTGGGCTAATTCTGCCATATTTACATTGCTGAAAAGCTAAGATGTCCATTAACCCTTTATGACCTGCCATAGAACAATTCCACCAGAGTATATCTTTGTATTTTTACATGCTGTGCTGTCATTTTTTTGAGCATTTTCATATGCCATACATCAAAATAATCCTTACTCTCCCAGTTTGAAGGCTATGTTTGTAATAAATCAATAGTAACTATATAAATATCTCAAAAGTGCAATAAACAAAAAGAAAAAAAAAATTATTATTATTATTTTTTACGTATTTTCTTCAATACAAAAAATTAATAAATGTCAACTTCAAACTTGTCAATGAGAAAAACGTGCACAAATCAATTTAAAACTATACAGAATTGATTTGAACTGTTTACATAAATTAGTTTTTAAGATACACTCATTTTTACACTCATTCAAAAAAAAGGCGTGTACTTTCGTTTAGACCTAACGCTGCGTGCGTGCGCGCTCCTGGTCAAATGACGCAGCGTGTGACGTCACAACACGTGACACACCCGGGGGTCGTAGTGCACAGAACGTGATACGTCAATGAGTCATCGGAAGACGTAAATATCAATCGCAGATCTACAGAACATGTGTGGAAAGACGTGCAAAGCATTTTTGTGTTGTTGTTTTTTGTAAACGAATATTACGCATTTTGTACAGACTGATTAGAGGGTGAAAACAACGCAACATGGGCATGTTGGAGGCTTGATCTGAACATGTTACATCTCTGGTTTTGTATGCAAAAAGAATGATTGAGCTAGCCATTTGGTTTCAGTTTCTATAGGCTTTTAAACAGACACACGCAAACGGGAGCGCCGACGCTCCCATCGGTCTTAGAGGGTTAATATGCACTGTCCCGCTTAAATAAAAAGATAAAAAAATACAGTGTTTCTACAAATCTCCCGCCATCTCGAGAGGACACGCCCTCTGCTGCTGATTGGCTACAGGTCTGACGTTGTTTTTCAAACACAACATTTTTTTCAACACACACAGAAAAGACACCTATAGCAAATATTCACAAAATTGTTTGTTTTGGTGTTGATTTAAATTTTCAACTGTGTTTTTCAGAAATTGGTTACTGTATCTTTAAATATGTCTTGATCTATCGATAATAAGGCAAACAACTAAAAGCAGTAACTGCACGTTGAAAAATTATGCTCCCCTTTGCGTTAAAAAGTGATACGGATCCTGACCAGAGGCAGCCTGTGCAATAATATATAATATAATATAATATAATACAGATCCTGATTCAAACACACAGTCGGAGGATAAAACCATAGGTGCCGGCAAATTTCTGTCTTAAAGGAGCAGTTCACTTTTAAAAAAAAACTTTTGCTGGTAATTTACTCACCCCCATGTCCTCCAAGATGTCCACATCTTTCTTTCTTCAGTCGAAAAGAAATTAAGGTTTTTGATGAAAACATTCCAGGATTTTTCTCCATATAATGGACTTCAATGGGACCCAAACGGTTCAAGGTCCAAATGACAGTTTAGTGCAGCTTCAAAGGGCTTTAAACGACACCAGACGATGAATAAGGGTCTTATCTAGGACCCTTCGAGTCATGACTCGGAAAAAGACTTGTTAATTTTGATGAACGAGTTCGAACAGGACAGTCATGAACGCTCATCACAGAACAGAGCAAGGCGAGCATTTGTGCTTATAAAACTTAAACTTTGTTATTTATTTTTGAAATGAGCGATGGTTTGGCTAGATAAGACCCTTATTCATCGTCTGGTGTCGTTTAAAGCCCTTTGAAGCTGCACTGAAACTGTCATTTGCACCTTGAACCGTTTGGGTCCCATTGAAGTCCATTATATGGAGAAAAATCCTGATATGTTTTCATCAAAAACCTTAATTTCTTTTCGACTGAAGAAAGAAAGACATGGACTTCTTGGATGACATGGGGGTGAGTAAATTATCAGCAAAAGTTTTTTTTAAAAGTGAACTACTCCTTTAACGAGTGAGTCACTCAATCATTTAGTCAAACGATGCCTTATAAACACGGACTCTATCATTTGCTCAAAGGGGCTGTTTAGACGACAACATTTTCAACTAAAAATGTAAAAAATGTTATGCGTTTTGGCCGTTCGTTTACACGACAACGGCGAAAACTGTCTCCGTGTAAACAACAAAAATGCAAATACATAAATAGAGCAAAAACAGACAAGGTTCTAGGTCTAAAGTTAAAGTCACCTAATCTAGTCATTTTCATAGACTGCACAATAATACAGCGTGCACCCGGCTTTACTGTCATATCACCTAAAGAATTATAATATTTAATTCACATAATGTTATATCATTTTAACTTTATAATGTCAGCCATCTGTCCTGTGAGTTTGGAAAATGGATGGATGACTATCAAATATCTGTAAAGATCTCACTGGGCATTCATTTTGGACTGCAAAATATCCGACATATGCAGGAACATTTATTTTAAATGTTTGTTATAAATTAACATTTATTTATTTTAATTTGTAGGGCTAGTCAGATATAAAGTTCAGTAAACAGTGCCTATATTGGCCAGGGGTGCGTTTCCCAAAACCATCATTGCTAACCTGTTAACAACTTGGATGGTTGGCAATGGGAAATTGCATTGCAACCATCAAAGTTGCTAACTTAGTTAGCAATGATGGTTTTGGGAAACGCACCCCTGAACAAGCTCAATAATTGAACCATTAAAGATCCAAACAGAGATCATTTAAAATTCTTAGATTATAAAGTAAATGGAGTGATGATATTTGCTATTTAAGGCTGTTATTAGTCATTTTTTACAGTGACCCTTTTCTATTATAATAGATAGTTTATGACAAGGTCCACTGAAACTGAAAATCTTTATGAGTTTGACACTGGAAAAAATGCATGAGGTGGGGTTGAAAAAACATTGTGCTTTATGGTTAGTAACAATAAATGTCTATTATATATATCTAGTATATAGATTTATATATTACTTATAAATATAAGTAATGATAATCCATTTATTTATTCATACTTTTTTCCCCCTTTATTTATTTATTCATTCTCTTTTTGAGCATATCCCTGAAAATGAAATTTCCAACTTAAACTGTCATAAATATTAAATGTTTAAAAGCACAGACTGCAGTTTAGTCTCTTTTTAAAGAATACACTTGCTAGATTATTGCTGAAGTGAAAAAAGTGAACTTTAAAAACAAAAGTCATAGAAGTGTGTTTCTTGTTATGAAAAAATGCACAGAAATACTATTTAATATTTTCTTATATGAAATATATATTTCCCAAAGCGTTTTATTCTAAAACTGCAAGGTTTTACACTCATGGTTTCCCAATGATTGCTAAATGTAATTTTCATATTCATCTGTTCATCAACATGATGTCTCATTAAATAATTTGTTCTTTATGTTTTGAATTTATTGTTGTAAGTAGAAATACCCAAAAGTACCAGCTTTGGTTTTCAAACTGACTAGAATCGCAAATGTTCGCAGCAGAAACCCAATGAAACACACATATCGAAATTATTGATTAATAGTCTGATCATGGTTATTCGATCTTATCACAATTATTTGAGATATAAGCAATAATTGTGCATTTTAAATTTCACATTTTGCCAAAGAATATACTTTTTTTGGTATAAAGACTGCATTGGGCAACGATTAATCGTGATAAATCGCATCGAAAATAAAAGTTTGTGTTTACATAATATATGCGTGTGTTCTATGTATAATTATTTTCTATAAATACACACATGCATGTATGGATTTAAGAAATATTTGCATTTATATACTGTATATATATATATATATATATATATATATATATATATATATATATATATATATATATATATATATATATATATATATAAATGTGTATATATATATACTGTATATTTATATATATATATAATTTATATTATATATAAATATATATATATATATATTTTATAGATTAATAACATATTTTTCCTGAATATATGTACATATGTGTATTCATATATACAAAATAATTATACACAGTACACACACATATATTATGTAAACACAAACTTTTATTTTCGATGCGAATAATCACATTTAATCGTTGCCCAATGCACTTATTATATTATATTATTTTTTAAAGCATCTGGGCCAATTTTATTATAATGTTTGTTATTATATTATGTATAATAACAAGTAAAAAAGTAAAAACACAACATATTAGACTCATGCTGGGTTCAGACTACACAATATTTCTGTCTATTATAATAGTCATTGTGTCAGATTATGAGATTTTGACTCCTAAATTCTCGTTGTGTCCTGGAGAAGAAAGCATTCCTGGGGATCGCAAATGGATCTCTTGGCGGGGTTAGAGACGGGCTCTGCCTTTTTTCTTCCCCGAGGCGGTGGAGCAAATATGGTAATTTTACAGCCAAGCAGAAGCGGATCTGTTCACATCCGAAGGCATTCTTATACCCTAAACAGGGATATGTCCCTAAGGTGCCGACCAATATTCTGAGGTGCTGAGGTGCTATTGTGCTGCAGGCGTTTGCTTCTTCGGACCAGGAAAAACTAAATCTCTTGTGTCCAGTGCGAGCCCTGGCTACTTATGTCCAAAATCAGGAGAAAATCAGATTAATTGTTTGTCTGCTTTGGATCACCTAAGAAGGGTCTTCCAGCCTCTAAACAGACAATCAGCAAGTGGATAGTTGAGGCTTTCTCTCTTGCTTATGAGTCCTCTGGCCATCTGTGCCCTTTGGTGGTCAGAGCCAAGTGGGTAATCCATCAGCCAGAAACTGAAGCCTCTCCGGGCGCTGCCATTGAAGCAGACCTTCACCTGCTGTTAGCATTCCATTGACTCCCATTAATTTTAGCGTCACTTTGACAGTGAATATCTTTTTTATATCTGAGGCGTCCAAAGACTTTCAAGTCTGAAGAAACACGACAAATGTATACAAGGCTCCATTTCTTTGTATCTTACGTTATGGCCCCGTAGAAGCCGTTTTTGTAAAATAGGCTAACGATTGCGTCATAACCACGCGACTTTGTCACACACTAGAGAAAATTACCGTATAGACAGAAGTAGAAGCTTGCGCGCAATCGGGGGGACGTGGAGGCATAAAGTCGAAGGAGAAGCTCATACAGAGTCATAAAGTTGCTCCTGCTGCGAGCTCATAAACAGCTAATACTCACGATCTCCGGCTCTGTGAGATTCGGAAGGGAATGATTCAGATTTCTCTTGGCACAGCTACTAGAAGACTCACGTCACATCTCCGTCGTCGAGCTCAGTTTGCGCCTGCGCAGTCGCTCAGCCATCAGGACGTGAGTGCTTCTAAAGGGCTTCACTTTTCTCTGTTGAAATATATGGGGTCGCTGTGTCCATTTCTTTTACTGTCTATGGTCAGAGCTCGTTCTACTAGGAGTATGGTGGCCTCTAAAGCCTTATTATCAGGGGTTTCCCTTCAGGAAGTTTGTGATGCGGCAAGGTGGTCCTCGCCGCTCACATTTGTGAGGTTTTATAGCCTGGACCTGGACGCTGCCCCAGGATCTCAGGTGCTTTATACTTAGATTGCCGACAGTTTTACATCAGGCAATTGTAAGTATGGCGTATTGGGTATTCTCGTTCCCAAGGCGTGATCAAAGCAGCGCGAGTTCCCCTGAAAGGTAACGTCTCAGGTTACGACTGTAACCCTAGTTCCCTTCTCAGGGAATTTGTTTTACACAAAGATTGTTGACACACATACAAGTACTGTCCAGATTAACATACTTAACATACACATAAATTGTAAGAATATGACTAATACTGATAAATAACAGTAGGCCTATAAGCTAGTAAATTCTAGTCCCAAACATTTTTTTTAATACAATGTTAGCATGAGCCACTAGTCATTTAAAAATATAAAACATAACACAAAGTGAAAATGTAGAACACGATTAGAATTCGATTAATTGTGCAGCCCTACCCATCGTCATTTACAAATCACCACGTCTAAAGCATCAAGCCAAAATCAAGCTGATAGTCTGAACCCAGCACTGTACGTGAACGCAAAAATTAATTCAATCATTAGTCAGCACAAAATTCATGATCGTGTCAGGCCTACATGTGGGGTTTGGAGACCACATGATATTATCAAGAAATTTTGCAATGAATTAAAGCAGACAGACAGACTTCAGCACATAATATAGCTTTAACCCAGCACATCTACTCGTGCCACAGATGAAACATCACACACACTGCTCACTGCTTTTTTTCATGCTCCTCTGGGAATTTATTAAGTGCTTGTTTTTTTCATTTTTTCTTCCATTTCATTTGTATCACTTGCGCTCCCGTCTGGAATCGTGGTATGGACAGGGAAGCAACAAGAGTCAGTTCATGTTCTCAGGCTAGAAAATCATTTACATCACAATATTTTTTTGTTTGTTTTACTGACTTTGAGACCACAAACATTCCAGCAACACACTCTAGGGTAGATGAGAAACAATCAGAAAGCTTGACTTTTTGCATAGTATTAAATGAACAAAGACATTGAGTTTTTTATTTACAATTATTGTATAGATTATAAAATTCATAAAAACAAGATGGATGAACACTTTTCATTTACCCATAAATTGCTAGTACGCCAAAAGTACCTGTGGCGTCATATGCTCTTTGTTCCACAAAACGCATGCTGCTAAGTACAGTACATAGAAGCTGATGTATTGCAAGAAATATTATTATTCGTGATTATTAGAATGCTGTCATTCTTCCGATTTATTGGTTAAACATTTTAAACTGCATCCGTTATTTGGCCCGTCAACACAGGGCGCAGAACTAAACAAAACTGAATTGAACTGAAGTGGCCAGTCATAACGTAAAAGATCTCGTCTGGAGTCATTGCAGTCCACACACATTTCAGACAAACTTTCAACGCGTCAGAGGCGATTCTTTTGGTCAGTGTACAACAGTTGTGAGAATGGCTGTGAATGAGGCTTTGAAGCACGTTAAAGGGATAGTTCACCCAAAAACAAACAGCTCATATTAAGGATACTCGCATCAGTTTTCAGAACTTATCAATTGAAAAGATCGTATCGAGCTATGGGGGAAATGTGTGAAGATTTCCAGTAAATAATGACTTCAATTCAATCTTCTGTATGGTTTGACTTCAGAAGACTATAGTGCAGAAGTCGTGCAGATGAACCAAATGATGACAGGATTGTAATTGTTAGGTGAACTATCCCATTAACATGATAAAGGGTAAAAGATTTCTGAAAAAAAAGAAGTTTTTTTTGTATATTTCTCTCACTGAGTATGCCTGAGCTAACGGTTAAAGCTTGTGCACCTTATCTTGATGAGGAAAATTGTCAAAAAAAAGTCAAAATTTGGCGCAAAATGAGTTGCATATTAAGTGTATGACATCATGCCTTTCCAATATTTGCAAAGAATATTAATGAATACATGGGTGACTTTATAAGTGTGCCTTCTGGTAGACGCCCATTTGTCCTTTAATTCTAGAGTACAATAAATAGTTAACGACTAGTGAATACTGTTGAGATGCTAGAGTATATTTACTGACTGCGGGAAGACAAGCTTGATTTGAACACAGAAGCACATCTAAATTTACACCACAGAAATTCATTCATATCCGGATAGTGCAGAAAAGGATCTGTGTGTGTGTGTGTGTGTGTGTGTGTGTGTGTGTGTGTGTGTGTGTGTGTGTGTGTGTGTGTGTGTGTGTGTGTGTGTGTGTGTGTGTGTGTGTGTGTGTGTGAGTGTGATTTTTTTGTTGCTGTTGTTGGTTTGGGTTTTTCTCTTTCTTTTAAGAAAAGAGTCAAAAGCAACATTCCTTATTGGTTTTGTTTCGTTACATTACATAATTCAGTTGTTCTAAGTGTCGTCAGCTCAGGAGCTGGGCTCATTTCCTTCAACCAAAAGAAATCTACAAATTAAATGTCAAAAAAGAAGAATCAACACAATAGATCACAATATTTGAACACAATTTTGATTTTCATACAGAGATGCCAAATATAACTTAGTTTACACGTTTCCAACATAAAACCCATCGCAGCTTTCGATGGTCACATGGAACTGAAACTATTTTTATGTTAAATAGTATATACTTCTAAAGAAGATATTTAAACCCAACCTGATATATATATGCCCACATTTGAGGCTGACCACAAGTTCATTGCAAGCGTTGACTTCGACGAATCCTTCAAATCCAGCAGAACCGATTGGATTTTCTCGGGGGCCGATCAGAGCCGTCGATCCCGACACTCGACTTTAATACTACGATGCCACATTAATGATATATCCCACTATATTTTGGTTTCTTTTGTTATCTTCTAAAAATATCTACATTATTTGACAAAATAGCAGGCAAGTCCAGCGCACAATTGGTAATAAAACACCTAGAGTCCGATATTACAGGAGTACTGAACAATGTGAGCTGTTCCAACTACGTCTGCTGCGTGGTTTTGAACCCTACAAAGAAACCAGGACGTATCTACAAGTTTTGTAAACAAATTACATTCTCTTTAGGACATAAATAAGTTAAAGTAGTTATTGAAGCAGAACAAGGCAACATGCCAACAAATAAAGATAAACTCTGTAAATATATATTTATAATATGTCTATAAATATATATGTACGCTTAATAAATTCTAAATTCCATGGGTTTCTCTTTTCCGACAGGTGCAAATCTACTGTGCAAGTTGAGCCCTGCGACCTGGATACACCTTAATCAATAACCAAATAAATCTATACAATTAGATACATGCCACACACACAATACTCACAGATCAGTGAATCAGATAAGCTGTCGTAAAATAGCAGTCCACCGCACGTCCCACCAAATCAAATCAAACCGTTTAAATAAAAATAAAGGTTTCCGAATAAAAACCTGGGTAATGTACATTCATGCAGGAGCAACGATAATAGCTGAATTTGATTTAAATTACTCGTAATAGTCTGTCGTTTCCTCAGGAAATGGGAGCGCTGTGCCTGCGCTCGTGGTTTCTGGTTTAGTTTCTCGAGTCACTCCGCGATCATCCGAGTCAGTCGTGCGTTCAATAAAAGAAAGTGGCGCGACCACGCCTTCAGTCAACAGTTCGCATGCACTCCGGAGTGCTTCTAAACGTAGAGTTTAAGATGATTATGGAGATCTCATGGCTAAAGCGATGTCTCCAGACTATGAAGCGGGCTCCCGGGACTGGAGGAAGCAGCAGATTTACTTGTGTCGGTCGTCAGGTTTATACCGCTATCGATGGCGTTGTTGTTCTTGTTGGGAGACGTGGGCTGGCTGGAGTTCTTCCTGGCCGCCTCGTCGTCAATGTCGATGTCGTCTATGAGAGGAATGTGAGGTGTGGAGTCCTCTATTCTAAACTCTGGATGAGTCATGAAATTGTGGATGGAGGTTCTGGATTCGGGTTTTTCCAAGCCTTCGTAGAGCGAGCTACGAAATGCGTTCACAACACGTATCTGCGTGAGGAAAGAGATCAGTGTTAAAGGGTCGTAAAGTGAGTTGGAAGTTAACACCCCCCGTCAGAAAGGAGGGACACCCGTGGAGAACATTTGGAAAACATCACTTAAAGTAATTCACTTACTGAGACGGTTTAAGGATTGCATTGAAAAGAACGCAACTCAAACTCATGATAAAGAAAACATAGGCAATGCTCTTATGTCCCGTTCAGTACACAATACAGTATACAGTGTGAGGTCCAATGTGTTGTATACCTAGAGACAAGCATTGTTAATTCAACAAAAATAAAATTAAAAAGTTAAAAACAAAGGAAAACCAAAACATCATGCAAGTTGAAAACATCTCGTGGAAAGTTGGTAAGAGGAATAGATTAGATAGATCCAGGATGAGTTTCAAGGTAAACACAAAGTCAAAGCCAAAAAAAAAAAACAAAGAAAGAGTAGAAGTCTACAGAGACTCAATCGAGAATGACGGGGACAGGAGATCCTATGCTTCAAGAGCATAGAGTCACAACACGATGATGGAAGCAAACCAAAAGCTTGACAAGCCAACTCAACGACTACACACAACATGCAACTCGGGACAACACCATATGGAGATGAACACAGGCACACAGACTGTGGGATAAGAAAAGACGAGAACAAACAAAGGTCTGTTCTTTTAAAAACTCCATGCGTCTCTGTGTAAACACTCAAGTATAGGCCGAAAAGTTTTGTTGAGGTTCACAGAACAAAAAAAAAAAAGAAAAGAGAATCCCTTAATAAGATATTACTGTGGAATTAAGTACTTTAATAGTTGGGAGTAGCTAATATTCCACTTCAAAGGTTTACAATAACAAATAAACTTTCGGAAAATCACAAATCTAAATCCAAACAACAATAATCTAAACTAATTATAAATACGGTCTATGGTCCTGTTCCACAACCTATCTAAACAACAAGATATTCAAAGATAAATTGTTCTAGTCAAATTCTAAGGCAGCATCGCATGTGTCCTTCACTGATAAAGCAACCCCAGCAAACAGTCTCAGTGGACTGGGTAAAGATTATATATTTTTTTGTCTGTTAGTCCATTCTGCAAAACATAGATAAAAAGTTCAGTCTAATTAAAATAGACAAGACCTACAGTATCTGGACTCCTCATTAGTGTATTAGCTTAGTAACATGCTAACGTCAGCCTGGCATTCTGATCTATTCTTAAATTCAAGTGAGGAATCAGCGTTCGCTGTAGAGCATTTCATATCCGTCACTTATGCAGATTTATTTGGTTAGGATTCTGCCTTAAGGCAGGGATGTCCAATCTTACTCCTGGATGGCCACTGACCCACAGAGTTTAGCTATAACCCCAATTAAACACAGTTAATCAGGGTCTTCAGAAGAATAAACGTCAAGGCAAGTTGGAGCTAAACTTTCCAGGGCATTGGCCCTCCAAGAACAGGACTGGACATCCATGCCTGAAGAGATGTTCACAAGAGGGGCTTTCACACCGGAGAAACGTTTTCATAGTTCCTATAGTCTCGCGTCGCCAGACCATCAGACTGACGGCAGACTCAATAACAGCTTTCATTTGCCAAGGACCATCCAGAGGCCGTCTGACTGACATGTAAAGCAACCAATCACAATTTGTTTTGTTCTGCATCATGTTTAGGGGTGTGAAACTGTAATATCGATGACCCTACATTAACAGAACGATGTGTGGACGTATTTTGTAGATTATATTTCACAAACTTTACCTACTTTAAAAAAAATCGAGCGTTTAGTTGATCCCGATACAACTCATTCCGATACAACTCACAGTTGTAAAAATAACGACTGGCTTCTTCCATAAGGGGGTTTGGCATCAGCTTTGTTTCCAGGCGACATACGTGATACACACGTTTCTCGGAAAGAATTCGACCAATTCGGATAACGACTTTGAAACTCCTGAAGTTTTTTCAATTACGTGTGCTATATGCATCAGGCGTTCAGCCAGCGGTTCGTGGGTGTGACGTCTGAGGCTGAGACTATAGTTTCTATGGGGGGAGTACCTGCTTTTTGGTGTGTTCGCACCACTAATTCTGACTGAATTAGCTGCTTTCTTCAGAGTAGGGTCTAACCCAGGATATTGAGAACTAACAAGTTTACGTTGATTGGACGAACGCGTCCGAAACACAGACAGCCACCATTTTTAAAAAGCTGTGTAAACAAACAGTTTATAGCCTATATATTTACGCCACAAACATGGAAAACGTCTCGGGTTACGACTGTAACCCTTGTTCCCCGAGAAGGGGAACGAGACTGCGTCATCGTTATGACACTTTGGGGAATGCCCCCAGCGTAGCGCATCTGAAGAATGAATGAAATCTGTCCAATCCTGATTGGTGCTGCGTCACGACGTAGTAGATGACGGCATACCCGGAAGATACAAAGGGACGCCGGCAACAACACATATCAGCTCCTTTGCGATGAAGCAAGCGCTCTGCCCTTCTCGGGGAACAAGGGTTACAGTCGTAACCCGAGACGTTCCCCATCGAGGGGAACTCAACTGCGTCATCGTTATGACACTTTGGGGAACGAAATACCCACTATGCCACACCGTAATCACGACCGCCCTAGTGTGAAGCTGGAAGACCAGGCACACTTAGGAGGCGAGCACTCTGGCGCCAGGCGTCACGGGGAGTTGCAGACTGTAAAAACGGATGAAGGTGTGCGGGGTGGCCCACCCGGCCGCCTCGCAGATCTCCTGAAGCGAGACGCCAGAAAGGAGGGCCACCGAGGAGGCCATGCTCCTGGTGGAATGCGCCCTCACGGCCATAGGTGAAGGCAAATTGCGCACCTGATAAGCCGTGGCTATAGCCCGGACAATCCAATTACTGATTGTCTGTTTAGATGCTGGCAGCCCCTTCTTGGGTGAACCAAAGCACACCAACAACTGGTCTGACTTCCTCCACTGAGAAGACTTCTCCAAGTAAACCCTTAGGGCTCTGACTGGGCAGAGCAGGTGAAGTCTCCCCTCTTCCGCCGTCCCATGAGGTGGAGGATGGAAGGCCTGAAGAACCACTGACCGTGCCGCACTAGACGGCACCTTGGGCACATGTCCCGGTCTAGGATGCAAGATGGCCTTAACTCCGCCAGGGGCAAACTCCAGGCAGGTTGGTGATATAGCCAAGGCCTGGAGATCCCCCACTCTCCTCAGAGAAGTGATGGCAAGGAGAAAAGCCACCTTGAAGGTCAGGTTCTTTGCCTCAGCCGACTCCAGTGGTTCAAAGGGGGCCTCAGCCAACCCTTCAAGAACCACCGCCAGGTCCCAAGTTGGAACTCTGGAGTGAGCCGCAGGCCTAATCCTCCGAGCCCCACGGAGGAAACGTACAACCATAAGGTGTTTTCCCAAAGGCCCAGCACCTATAGGTGAGTGAAAGCCGCAATGGCAGCCACATACACCTTAAGTGTGGATGGGGAAAGACCGGCGGAGAAACGATCTTGGAGGAACTCCAGCACTGAAGCCACTGGGCAGTTAACTGGGTCCACCTCACGCTCTCTACACCAAGTGGAAAACACATTCCACTTCAGGCTGTACAGTCTCCTGGTGGAAGGAGCCCTGGAGCTGAGTAGGGTCTCGACAACACCTGCTGACAGGCCAGCCTCTAAGAACTGAGCCTCCTCAGGGGCCAGCCCCAGAGGTTCCACAGCTCCGGCCGGGGGTGAAATATTGTGCCCCCAGCCTGAGACAGCAGATCCCTCCTCAGAGGGACCTGCCACGGGAGGCCGTCTAGCAGTGCTACAATGTCGGAGAACCATATCCGGGTCGGCCAGTGGGGTGCTACTAAAAGTAGGCTGATCCCCTCCCGACGGACCCGCTCCAAGACTCCCGGGAGCAGAGCGATCGGGGGAAATGCGTACAGCCGCAGCCTCGGCCACGTCTGCGTCATAGCATCCAGCACAACTGAGCTGGATACCTGAGAGAGAACCACAGTGGACAGTGGGACGTCTCTTGAGACGCGAACAGATCCACTTCCACTGGGCCGAATCTCACGCACATGGCCTCCACCACCTTGGGGTGGAGTCGCCACTCCCCGGGCCTCAGCCCCTGCCTCGACAGGACGTCTGCCCCTTGATTTTTATCCCCGGGAACATACATCGCTCTGAGAGACGACAGTTTCCCCTGGGACCACAGAAGGATCTGGTGTGCCAGTCTGCATAGAGGGCGCGACCTCAGACCCCCCTGGTCATTCAGATACGCGACTACCGACATATTGTCCGAGCGTATCAGGACATGGTGGCCACGGAGGTCCGGGAAAAAACTCCTCAGAGCTTTGTAGACCGCCAGCATTTCCAGGCAATTGATGTGCCAGGGAGAATGCTGGGTCTCCCACAGACCTCTCGCAAAGCGGCCGTCCATGACAGCGCCCCAAACAGTGAGGGAGGCATCTGTTGAAACGGTCTTCCGGCAACATGATGCTCTCAGCACCGGTCCCTGGGACAGGAACCAAGGTTTCCTCCATATGACGAGAGAACGAAGGCATCTGCGCGTTACCCTGATCATACGGAACGGATTTCCCCTCGGGGAAAACCCCTTGGCTCTCAACCACCACTGTAGGGGTCTCATGTGTAGCAGGCCAAAAGGTATGACACTGTACTCTGCTGCCATGAGCCCCAGCAGTCTCTGAAACTGCTTCACAGTGAGGTTGTGGCCTAGCTTTGCTCTGGAGACCATCGCCTGAATGGACTCCACACGTGCGGGAGACCTTTGTGCCCGCATCGTCGTGGAGTCCCATATAACCCCCAGGAATGTAGTCCTCTGGGAGGGCGTCAACACACTCTTCTTTGTGTTGAGTCTCAGCCCCAGGCCCGAATGAAAGAACCCGATATTGGTAAGCTTCGCCCCCGAAAGCAAACCTCAGGAACCTCCTGTGAGATGGAAGGATGGAGACGTAAAAATAGGCGTCTTTTAGATCTATCATGACAAACCAATCCTCGGATTGGTTTTGACTCACGATAATATAAATAGTGAGCATCTTGAACCTGAACCTCCTCAGAGACCGGTTCAGATGCAAAAGATCTAAAAAAGGACGCAGCCCTCCATCCTTCTTGGGAACTATGAAGTACCGGCTGTAGAACCCGGACTCCCTGACTGGTGGGGGAACATGCTCTATGGCCCCTTTTCCCAGCAGCGAGTGAACTTCCTGTTCCAACACCAGACTCTGCTCTGGGTGAACTGAAGTCCAGACCACCCCGTTGATACTTACCTTGGTGGGCGGACCTGGAACTGCAGTCTGTACCCGATTTCTACAGTGCGCAGGACCCATGGAGAAATATTCGCGAGGTTTTGCCATGCCTCTGCAAAATTCGCCAAGGGAACCAGCCCTTCCGGGCTGGTGTCCGGTGTTTTGTGCGAGTCCTTGACGGCACCCTGAAGCGGAGGACCGGCAGGGGAAGACCGACAACGAGTCACAGTGTGCGAACCTGAACACTGACTGACTGCAAGCCTTTGGGGCAGACAGACCAGTGTGTGCTCGCTGGAAGCTAGCGTGTCCCGAAACGTCAGAGACGGCGGGATACTGATGCCAGCTTCCCGAGGGCCCAGCGAGAGATGGGACCGCAATCGCTGTCTCTCGGGGGCGGGCCCTTGGAGGTCTTGTAAAGTTAGGACCTCTTTCCCTTAGCCTTCCTGGACTGAAGGACGGTCCTCAGATCCGTCTTCTCAGGAGGCTCTGGGTAAGAGCACCGCCTAAAGTCCCAAGCTCAGTCAGTTTTTTTTTTTTTTTTTTTGAGGGGGACCTCAAAGCGATACTCTCCTTCAGATGGTAGGCTGAATTAATATTTAATTACTTTAACTCCTAGGAATTAAATGCAGCCATAAAACTGGATAAGTGAAACACGGTCTGAATGGTAGGCTGTAGGAAATAAATGCAGCCATAAACACCAGAATACTGTTTTATATTTAATAATACGATCTCATAACCTACACGCTGCCTCGGCAAGCGCGAGATTCGAGCCGTTATAATTTGGCTTTCATCCCTCGAGAAGAAAGTCAACAGGCGCGAGACTGAAACAACTGACAGCGCACGGCTGTACACGTCAGGATATTTCTCAATGAACACAGCCAGCACCCTCAGGGGCTGACTGTGAATTCCTCGCACCTAAACAGTATTATTTATCAGATCGCGTGTGTCCCTTTTATTGTAGACTCGTAACGCGCTGCCTTAACAAACGCGAGATTCGAGTAGTACAATATATTTGGCTTTCATCTCTCGAGAAGAAAGTCAACAGGCGCGAGGCTGAGACACCCGAAACGTTCCGACTGTTCATGCCTCGTACTCACACAGCAAACTGCAAAGTAGACTCGTAACCTACATGCTGCCTCGGCAAACACGAGATCTGAGCTACTGGATTCTGTATTGCAACTGCAAGGCAACATTAAACCTACGCGCTGCCTCGGCAGACGCGAGATCCCAGCCACAGAATCTTACTGGAAAAAACACTCGCAATCTAAGCGCTGCCTCGGCAAACGCGAGATCCGAGCTAGATTCTGTATTGCAACTGCAAGGCAAACATTAAACCTACGCGCTGCCTCGGCAGACGCGAGATCCCAGCCACAGAATCTTACTGCAAATTGTGTGTGTGTGTGTGTGTGTGTGTGCGCTTCGTGCAGATTCTCCTCCGCGATGCTGAGCACGTCCAATTCCTCGGAATCAGACAGCTGCAACACCGGGTCTACATCCCGAAAGGGAGAAGCCGCGGGGCGGGCTCCCGAACGGGGGATAGGGGAATCTGCAGCTTTCAGATGAAGATCGGGAAAGTGCCTCGGCAGTCCCGATCTCCTCTGAGAGCTCTCTCTGCGAGCCCCACGATCTAAGCCGCCGCATTGCCTCAGCAGATGCGGGACCTGATCCGCGGGGAGCGCGCATCTGACCATCATTACTAAATAAGGCCAGGCGGGAACGCAGCACTCTTATAGTAAGAGATTCACAGTAGCCGCAAGCAGCACCCTCGAGGGCTGCTTGAGCGTGCTGCGTTCCCAGACATGACACACACATCTCGTGTGTGTCCCCCGCCGTGATAAAACGAAGGCATGGGAACACACACTTCTAATTTGCAAAATAGAGAGACAAACAACACCAAATAAGACAAACTGGTTCAGACAACACAGAGCGCTTGCTGAATAGCAAAAAGCTGATATGTGTTGTTGCCGGCGTCCCTTTGTATCTTCCGGGTATGCCGTCATCTACTACGTCGTGACGCAGCACCAATCAGGATTGGACAGATTTCATTCATTCTTCAGATGCGCTACGCTGGGGGCATTCCCCAAAGTGTCATAACGATGACGCAGTTGAGTTCCCCTCGATGGGGAACAGCAAAAGATAGACCCACGCCGAAGTCCAGGCACTTCTAAACCTTTTATGCTAAGGAGGAAATCCAAAGTGACTTTAAAGGGAACAAGCAAAACTTGACTATGTTCTAGTCCTAGCGACATTAGGTATCAACCACATGGCAAATGCTATTACTTTTTTGTATACCATTTACTTTGTTTGTTTAAAGGTTATAATGATGTATTAGATAGGACTGTTAAACAGATCGTAAACTAATGAAGATATAGAATGGGAGCGCTGTGTGTCCCACACAACAACGATAGTGACAGGGTTCCTACTGGCGGTGCGAATGAAACCAGGAAAATGGCCCTAAGGGAAAATATCTCGATGGACCATCATGGTGGCTAGTTCCTATAGTCGAGTTCCTATAACTACCTGGTGCGAAAGCCCCTAAGGACAGCAAACAAAAATGTAGGTCTCTAATTCTCTGTACTGTTGATTAGTCCTAGACATTTCTACTCAAATTATATCCCTGCATCTATGAACTGATAGCAATAACTGTGCTCTTGATTAAGCATACCAGCCAGCATTTCATGGTGGGGCCAATGTAGGCACAATATGTGCTCAAGATATGGGGCCATACATGGGTTTTTCCATTGGTTCCATGCTGGCCCTATTGGAATAAGCCCCAGTATGAGCCACACATGGGTTTTTCCATTGGTTCCATGCTGGTCCTATTGAAATTAACCCCAGTATGGGGCACATATGGGTTTTTCCATTGGTTCCATGCTGGTCCTATTGAAATTAACCCCAGTATGGGCCACACATGGGTTTTTCCATTGGTTCCATGCTGGTCCTATTGAAATTAACCCCAGTATGGGCCACACATGGGTTTTTCCAAGGAGTCCATGCTGGCTCTATTGGAATTAGCCCCAGTATGGGCCACACATGGGTTTTTCCAAGGAGTCCATGCTGGTCCTATTGGAATTAGCCCCAGTATGAGCCACGCATGGGTTTTTCCATTGGTACCATGATGGCCCTATTGGAATAAGCCCCAGTATGGGCCACACATGAGTTTTTCCATTGGTTCCATGCTGGTCCTATTGAAATTAACCCCCGTATGGGCCACACATGGGTTTTTTCCAAGGAGTCCATGCTGGTCCTATTGGAATTAGCCCCAGTATGGGCCACACATGGGTTTTTCCAAGGGGTCCATGCTGGTCCTATTGGAATTAGCCCCAGTATGGGCCAAACATGGGTTTTTCCAAGGGGTACATGCTGGCCCTATTGGAATTAGCCCCAGAATGGGCCACGCATGGGTTTTCCCAAGGGGCCCATGCTGGCCCTATTGGAATTAGCCCCAGTATGGGCCACACATGGGTTTTTTCCAAGGGGTCCATGCTGGCCCTATTGGAATTAGCCCCAGTATGGGCCACACATGGGTTTTTTCCATTGGTACCATGATGGCCCTATTGGAATAAGCCCCAGTATGGGCCACACATGAGTTTTTCCATTGGTTCCATGCTGGTCCTATTGAAATTAACCCCAGTATGGGCCACACATGGGTTTTTCCAAGGAGTCCATGCTGGCTCTATTGGAATTAGCCCCAGTATGGGCCACACATGGGTTTTTTCCAAGGGGTCCATGCTGGCCCTATTGGAATTAGCCCCAGTATGGGCCACACATGGGTTTTTCCAAGGGGTCCATGCTGGTCCTATTGAAATTAGCCCCAGTATGGGCCACACATGGGTTTTTCCAAGGGGTCCATGCTGGTCCTATTGAAATTAACCCCATTATGGGCCACACATGGGTTTTTCCAAGGAGTCCATGCTGGCTCTATTGGAATTAGCCCCAGAATGGGCCACGCATGGGTTTTCCCAAGGAGTCCATGCTGGCCCTATTGGAATTAGCCCCAGTATGGGCCACACATGGGTTTTTTCCAAGGGGTCCATGCTGGCCCTATTGGAATTAGCCCCAGTATGGGCCACACATGGGTTTTTCCAAGGGGTCCATGCTGGTCCTATTGAAATTAGCCCCAGTATGGGCACACATGGGTTTTTCCAAGGGGTCCATGCTGGTCCTATTGAAATTAACCCCAGTATGGGCCACACATGGGTTTTTCCAAGGAGTCCATGCTGGCTCTATTGGAATTAGCCCCAGTATGGGCCACACATGGGTTTTTCCAAGGAGTCCATGCTGGTCCTATTGGAATTAGCCCCAGTATGGGCCACACATGGGTTTTTCCAAGGGGTCCATGCTGGTCCTATTGAAATTAACCCCAGTATGGGCCACACATGGGTTTTTCCAAGGAGTCCATGCTGGCTCTATTGGAATTAGCCCCAGTATGGGCCACACATGGGTTTTTCCAAGGAGTCCATGCTGGTCCTATTGGAATTAGCCCCAGTATGGGCCACACATGGGTTTTTCCAAGGGGTACATGCTGGCCCTATTGGAATTAGCCCCAGTATGGGCCACACATGGGTTTTTCCAAGGGGTCCATGCTGTCCCTATTGCAATTAGTTTATATTGTGGCTAATTCAGATAGGGCCAACATGCAACCCATGGACAAACCCATGTAGGGCCCATAACTGAAGCCCATTTCATACCTACATTGGCCCCACCATTAAATGATTGCTGGAATAAAATGATCAAAATCCTACATCAAACAACTAACAAACTCGATTCTAACCTTTTCTCCTGTAGCGAAATAGCACACTTTCAACCGAGCTAAGAGCAAACTTACAAAGCCAACACAAACTGGTCTGAATGACAGATGAAAACAAATGTCGGAAGGAATCACATAGATGAAGACTGGCCTAACGTTTAGTGAGATTCTGCAACTGTCAGCATCACACAGCAGACTACATGACCAACAGAGTAAAGCCATGAGACATAATGGGTCACTGTGGCCTCGGATCTACATCAAACAGACGACAAATAAGACAAGACTATGGGGAGGAAGCGCCACTCTCTCTTCACACGTCTCCGTATCTGTGTGGAGAGAAAAAAGTAAAAAAAGGAACAAAACAGCCTCCCGTGATCAATAGAGTAACTTCAACAATGCAAGCTAGAGCATTTTGGAGAACATGTCAGGCTTAAGCTGAGTGGGGAATGGTACCGTTGGCTATACTTGAATGTTTACCCAGCCTGGTGAGTTTGTTGGTGGAAAATTAGTTCACATCAATTTTGCGACGGACAATGGAGGGACTCACAACCTGAAATTCACTTCGTAGGCTGCACCCTTAGTCCAGGGCTCTTAGCACTCTGGGGAAAACAAACACATGGTACATTGAAACATATGTTCTTCTGAGAAGTGGGTTAAAGATGATCTGATAAACTGTGACATGAAGAGCAAGAGGAAATCAGAAGCAAAGCAGATTTCAGGGATGCCCTTTGACAATTACGCTAATCGTCTATGTCTAATAAGAAACTGTTAGAGAGCTCCAGAGTCAAGCCCAATCCCTTTCGGATCTTAAAGGATTAGTTCACTTTTAAAAAAACTTTCTGCTGATAATTTACTCACCCCCATGTCATCCAAGATGTACATGTCTTTCTTTCTTCATTCGAAAAGAAATTAAGGTTTTTGATGAAAACATTCCAAGATTTTTTTCCATATAATGGACTTCAATGGGACCCAAACGGTTCAAGGTCCAAATGACAGTTTCAGTGCAGCTTCAAAGGGCTTTAAACGACACCAGACGATGAATAAGGGTCTTATCTTGCCAAACCATCGCTCATTTCAAAAATAAATAAAAAAGTTTTATAAGCACAAATGCTCGCCTTGCTCTGTTCTGTGATGCACGTTCGTGACGTTCCTTCGTGACCTTTTCAATGTAATTGCGTATTACATACGTATGTCATCCAAGATGTCCATGTCTTTCTTTCTTCAGTCAAAAAGAAATGGACTTCAATGGATGACATGGGGGTGAGTAAATTATCAGCAAAAGGTTTTTTTAAAAAGTGAACTAATCCTTTAAGGGAATCTGTTTGTAATTCCTGATCAAAAATGTCTGTCAGATCTTTCTGCTGTAGTTGTTAGAGCCAGACGTGTGTCCAGTGTCCATATCCAAACAATTATGTATAAACTAGTATAACATGTTATCATTTATACTATACTAATTTTAACAAATTAAAGGAAACAGCACAATAAAATGTCTACTAAATGTCTTTATACTGCAAACAAAAGTGTTCATAATTTTTGTCCAAGGCCAAGTAATCCTGCATTCACGACTTGTACATTGAAAATATTGGAAATTAGGAATTTTATTCTGTTTTATTACAGCTCATAAAGTGGTATGTGCTTTCTTTGTTTTTCATACAATTTACTTTGCGAGAGCATATAGAGGTGAACTATGGATTTTGGACGAAGGATTTTGTTGTCAATAACAAAGCCTTACATCGATCCATTTTGGTGTTGCCATAGAAACAAATAATTTCTTGTGAATGTCAGTGAATGTGTACAGCTCTGAGTAGCCGTTTTCTCATAATTATGGTAATCCTGACACAACATTAATGCAGTATAATATTTGCAACAGAGTGTAGAGAAAAGCTTCTTTCTAGAATCTGTGCTGCAGAGCTGCTTCCCTGTAATGCGTTTTTCATGACATTTACTGTTTAATGATCAGTCTTTAACGAGCCCAATCTTGTAACTAGAGGTCTAGGCTGTGTCCAAAATCACTCTATTTGAGGGAACAGCCATTTGTAGTGGTTTCAAAAACCATAGTGAACGTTATCAACTGCACTCATTCAATCCCACAATGCACCGCAATAACGAATGTACACCCGATGTATGCTCATCAGCTAGAGAATACCCATAATGCACTGTGAGGGTCTGCGTCGAATGAATTCATGCGTTTGACCGGTAGATGGCGTAATATCATACACATAGAAATTCATTATTATCTGAACTCTGCAGTAGTAGATCTCCAAGGACATGATTTGGCACCATTGGTTTTCAAAGGTATTACTTAGCTTTTTTTACTCTAAAAAATGCTGTGTTGTTTCAACCAACATTTGGGTCAAGTATGGACAAACCCTACCGTTGGGTTAAAAATGTAATTGGATTGGTTTTTTTGAGTTTGTCCATATTTGACCCAAATTTGGGTTGAAACAACTCAGCATTTTTTATGTTTTGTGTTCACGTGTTTTGTGGCATCTTACCCAATATTGCCACTGTTTCATATATATTGGATTTATTTTTTCATAGACCTGTTATCTGATTTTGATTGACAGCTCTGTGCTGGTCGTTGTGATTGGCCCACGTCAGGTCCAAGGGCATCCCTGACAAACACCCAAAGAAGAGTGTCACTCACGCCCAGAGGGAGCAGCAGCAGTGCTGGTAGGAGAGGAAAGAGCATTGCACAAGGACATGTGACTAGGACTAGAAACATTGGTTACATCCTGATTTTGACTGGTGGTGGAGGACTGGCGTCTCAAAGCCCCCTGAACTGAAGTCCCGCTCTTGAAGGTGTTCACCACCTCGATCTGCAGGAAGGGGGAGAGAAATACACGGAGCACAGCGCGTCAAAGACGTGACCAATGCTTCATCACATGGACATGGTTTAGAAGACTATGACAGGCCCTTATCACACATTAAACACTTCATCTTAAATTAGCACTGAGGCTTTGATGGCTTTAGAAAACTCCTCCTCGTTGCTGATGATGATGATGAACGCTTCACCTTCACGAGCCTCACCGCAGGACTGCATCATTACGCCTAGGAGAGCACTGTTATCATATCACATACATTTAACACGCAATACAATTCACTGTAAATGATTTGCATGCCACTACTAAACTCCCGCATGCAGGTCGTCACATGCGCTGCATTATACGACAGTTAGTGATCCTCTAATATTATTGGATGGCTGATATGTAGAATAAGGATATTTTTCTATTCACAGGATTTTTGCCTGCGAGGAGCATGTTTGGAAAACCCGGAGTCGAGTTACAAAACACAATTAGCAGGTTATCTATTTCTAGAGTTTGGTGGATTTTTGGACTGAGTAGGTTTGATGAAAAAAAAATGTTTAAAATCA